>JBANSL010000004.1:79908626-80508626 GCA_037127255.1 Persicaria tinctoria | reverse complement strand
AGACAATCAAAATAGGAAATAAGAATTACAATTGTATCTCAACCATCTACACCTTATAGCTCCCAGTGGCCTACCCGAAAACCTCCTTATAACTCCTCTTCTTATGTCGCCTTCGCCAAGAGATCAATCCTAATCACTCAAAGTAAACGCTCATCTTGCCAAGGCGCCCTTTCGGGTTTTCACCAAGCCACTCATTTTTTTTTCAGGGATGGTACTCACATAACAATCTCACTTCCCTCAAGCCTCATATTGCCAAGCCTAAGGCTCGCCAGACTACCTGCTTTTTGCCTGAGTCGCCCTTCCAGGTTTTCAACTCATCCCAGGATTTTGATTGCTTTCTTTTTTTTTTTTTTCATTTTTTCATTTTTTTTCATTTTTTTTTTTTTCTAAATAACAAATGCAGAATCTGTACACAAATAATGCTGAAATAAAATATGTACATGATGTGTGAATCCTTTCCCTCCCCCATACTTGAATGAAGCATTGTCCTCAATGTGAAAGAAGACAGAATTAAGTAGGGAGAAAGGAAACAGAAGGACTCACTGAGGTGGTGGATAGTGGCGAGAGTAGTCCTCTCGCATGCGGCGCAGCTCCTCCCTCATCTCTTTGAACTCGCCGAAGCCCTGTAAGATGTCGGCCTGCTGGTGGAGAATCTGGTTTGTCACTGTCGTCAGACTCCCCACGTCTTGGCGCAAAAGGCCAATCTGATCAACCAGGTAGCCCCACTGCTGGGGCTGCTGATAAGTATCCTGAGAAGCTTGTGCAGGCCAAGGGGTCCACTGGTCCGCGTCCTGCTGGCTCTGATATGCTGGTTGAGAATCCCAACCGTGCTGATAAGCAGGCGTCTCCTGATATGGGCTCTGTGTGAAGCCCTGTGTATCTGCCTGAACAAACGCCTGCTGAGCCATAGGCGCATCCTCCATCGTGGCAGCTCCAGCTGTGCCACTGCTTCTGCCTACCTCCATGCGACGCCTTCTCCCCAGAAGTGACGTCGGAAAGTAATCCGCCTCAATGTACCAGTCAGACCAAGATTCTGACCAAGGCAGGGGCTTAGGGAGCCTGAACTGATGCTCCTTCTTCTTGCCCGTGCACCAAATGGCTCCCCCATCCGGTGCAGTATCCAGCATCAGACATCTCCGTAGATAATCCTCAGTATAGGTCCTCGCGATGACCTCTGTCTCCTCCAGCTCAACCAAACCATTCTGCCCAACGCATGCAGCAATGGCGACTCGAGTAATAAGGCCGCCCTGAACCATTTCTGGTCCAGCGGCACTGCGATCCCTTCTGATCCTGTCGAGGCCATCGAAAAAGAGCATAACCCAGTCAGGCGTATAATCCGCAGTAGGCACTGCGCTGTAGGCAAATCTCAGATGCGTCATGGAAAGCTTGGTGTCTGTAATCAGCCCATAGTACGTCCCAGCAACGATCTTGCACAACATCCGGAAGATAGGATGAGTGATCCTGCTGTTGTATTCGTTGCTCGTCAGAAAATCCTCTCCAGACACCGCTTTGAAGAAAGCAACAAGGTCGGGGTCGGACACAGCTGTGGCCCATCCATCCGTTGGGGCTTTAGTAACCCCCAAAGCTTTTCGTAGCCTTGATATAGAAGCCCTGTAGGTGGTGCCATTATATCTGAACGAAACCCCTCTAATGTTGTGATCTCTCAGGTGAACCTGATAAGTGGCGAGGAATTGCTTGCTCAGTTCCGGATACCCTACAGCTCCCAAATCCAGAAAACCACTAATACCGGCATGCTCTAGACATTGCTCCATACATTCTAGCATCTGAAGCTTCTGAAGGGTAGGTCTATGCAAGTATTTGGTAGAACTGACACAGCTGACCTTATTGTAAATCGCCAATTCCTCATTAGACAAATCTAGCCCATGATCAGATCTACTCGTCTCCTCCTCCGATGAACTCATACTTGATATATAATACGAAGAAATCGGAATCGAAAGAAGAACAGCGGAAAGAACTCACGAAGAACAGCTCGGCGCAGGGGGCAGACGCGGGCACGCTGAAGGTGGCGTGGGCGCGTCGAAATCAGCGTGGGCGCATCGGGAGTAGCAGCGCGGGCACGTTGAGAGCAGCGTGGCCGCGTTAGGGTTGGCGTGGCCGCGTCGGAGCTCTCTTCAGATCTGAACGTCGGCGAAGACGGCTTCGTCGATGTGAGGCTCGCCGAGATTTCTCCGGTGCCGGCTTGTACTTGGCCTGGTGGGGGCTGCTGCCGGCGGCTGTGTGCTTCAGGGAGGACCGAGATGTGGTGGTCCAAGGTGGGGGCGGCGGTTGTGGTGAGGAGAGAGAAGGGAGTGTTTGGTGAGGAAAGTTTGAGAGGGATGTGTGGTGAGGGTGATGTGGGGGCTGATGTGTGGGGTGTAGGGTTTTGGTGGGGCTGATGGGCTTGAAACTGGTTTGTTTTTTTTTTTTTTTTTTTTTTTTTTTTTTTTTTTTTGACGAAAATTAACACTGCGGGTGCAGTGGGTCCGAAATGCGGGTGCAATTCGTCACCAGAACTCCGTCTTTAGTACCTACAAAATAAAATAAAAATAGAGTTAAAGAAAATAATGCAGTTCCTTGGGTTGCCTCCCAAGCAGCGCCTTTGTTTCATGTCGCTGGCTCGACCAAGCCGTTTTGGCTATTCTAACTCCGCATGTGGCTCCTCCAAAGCTAACTCATCCATAACCTCCTTTGTGAACCCTTCATAGTATGTCTTAAGCCTATGACCATTTACTTTGAACTTCTTTTGGCTATCCGGGTCATATAGCTCTACCGCTCCATGTGGGAAAACTTCAGCAACAATGTATGGTCCCCCCCACTTTGACCTGAGCTTCCCAGCGAAGAGTTTCAGGCGAGACTGAAAAAGTAGGACTTTGTCACCAGCTTTAAAGTCCTTCCTATTGATGTGCTTGTCATGCCATGCCTTGGTCTTTGCCTTGTAGATAGCCGCATTATCATAGGCGTCCAACCGTAGCTCCTCGAGCTCACCCAACTGTAGCTTCCTGTGGTCTCCAACTTCGTCACTCTGCATATTGCATTGTTTCACAGCCCACCAAGCCTTGTGCTCCAGCTCAACAGGAAGATGACATGCCTTCCCATAGACAAGTCTGAAAGGAGACATCCCAATTGGAGTTTTGTAAGCAGTGCGATAAGCCCATAAAGCATCATCAAGTCTCAAACTCCAATCCTTCCTGTTAGGATTCACGGTCTTCTCAAGAATGGCTTTGACCTCTCTATTGGACACCTCAGCTTGGCCATTCGTCTGTGGATGATATGCGGTGGAAACTCTGTGTGTGACATGATATTTCTTAAGCAAGGCAGTCACAGTTTTGTTGCAGAAATGGGTACCCCTGTCACTAATCAGCGCTCTAGGAATACCATGCCTGGCAAAAATATTGCTTTTCAAGAACCCTGCCACAACTTTAGAATCATCAGTCCTGGTGGCCTTCGCTTCCACCCACTTGGAAACGTAGTCCACCGCAAGTAAAATATATAAATTCCCACAAGAACTAGGAAAATGTCCCATAAAGTCGATACCCCAAACATCAAAGATTTCGCAAAAAATCATTGGTGATTGTTGCATTTCATTCCTTTGGGAGATATTCCCCATTCTTTGACACCTATCACATGCCTTGCAGAAAGAATAAGCATCTTTAAAGATATGTGGCCAATAAAATCCAGATTCAAGTACCTTTCTAGCAGTTTTATTAGCACCAAAATGTCCCCCACATGCTTCAGAATGACAAAATTCAAGAACAGATCGTACCTCATTATCTGGAAGACAACGACGAATGACCTGATCTGCGCAATGTTTCCAAAGGTATGGGTCATCCCAAATATAGTGGTTGGCTTCTCTTCGAACCTTCTCTGTCTGGGCCTTGGTATGACCCGGAGGAAATTCTCCACATACTAAGTAGTTCACAATGTCCCGGTACCAAGGACTGACGGAGTGAAGTCCTAGAACGGACTGAGGAGATCGGAGAAACAATGACGTGGGCGCGTCAGAGGGAGACGTGGCCGCGTCGGAGGTCAGCGCGGGCGCGCCTTGAAGCAGCGCGGGCGCGTCAGATTGCAGCGCGGGCGCGTCAAGCCTCCAGTGTGTTTCTGTGCTCTCGAGTCTGCATAAGGTGTCGTCCGGAAACGTTCCTAAGATGGGTTTTTGTGACTCCGGCTTGTCCTCCTCATTCACCAATCTGCTCAAGTGGTCAGCCACCAGATTCTCCGCTCCTTTCTTGTCCTTAATCTCCACGTCAAATTCGCTGAGCAACAGGACCCATCGAATCAATCGTGGCTTTGTCTCCTTCTTTGTCATCAAGTAGCGGAGGGCTGCGTGATCTGTGTAGATAATCACTTTAACCCCAAGCAGATATTGTCGAAACTTCTCTAGTGCAAACACCACAGCTAGCATTTCCTTCTCAGTGGTGGAGTAGTTGCGCTGTGCTCCATTCAGAGTCATGGAAGCGTAATGGATCACATGAGAGGCTCTTCCCTCTTTTTGGCCTAGCACTGCTCCCACTACATAGTCGCTCGCATCACACATGATCTCAAATGGGCGAGACCAGTCTGGTGCCTGGATGATTGGTGCACTAGTGAGGCGTCCTTTCAACTGGTCGAACGCCTCTTTGCACTCTTGTGTGAGTGCAAAGGTCACATCTTTCTTCAGAAGCTCGCATAAGGGTAAGGATATCTTTGAAAAGTCTTTGATAAACCTGCGATAAAAACCTGCATGGCCTAGAAAAGAACGAACTTCGCGCACATTAGTAGGATAAGGCAGAGATTGAATTACATCAATCTTTGCCTTATCGACCTCAATACCCTTTGCAGAGACTATATGACCTTAAACAATTCCTTGTTCTACCATAAAATGACACTTTTCAGAGTTCAAAATCAAATTAGTTTCAACACATCTTTTTAATACTAGTGCCAAATGGCTCAAACAAGTATCAAAGCTATCCCCATGTACTGTGAAATCATCCATGAATACTTCAATGAAATTTTCAATGTACTCAGAGAAGATACTAACCATACATCGTTGAAATGTCCCGGGTGCGTTACATAGTCCAAATGGCATCCTGCGATATGCAAAAGTACCGAAAGGACATGTAAAAGTAGTCTTCTCCTGGTCCTCTGGCGCTATAGCCACCTGAAAATAACCAGAATATCCATCAAGAAAGCAATAATAGGGGCGCCCAGCAAGGCGTTCTAGCATCTGATCAATAAAGGGGAGAGGGAAGTGATCCTTCCTGGTTACTGTGTTCAACTTGCGATAGTCGATGCACACCCTCCAACCTGTTTGTGTCCTGGTAGGGACCAACTCGCCTTGTTGATTCTCCACAACAGTAATCCCTCCTTTCTTAGGGACAACTTGGGTAGGACTCACCCACTGACTGTCAGAAATTGGGAAAATCATGTTAGCTGATAGCAATTTCAGCACTTCCTTCTTCACCACATCCATCATGGGAGGATTGAGCCTTCTCTGTGGTTGGCGTGATGGCTTAGCTCCTTCCTCCAGCAGGATCCTGTGCATGCATGTAGATGGACTGATTCCCTTGATGTCAGCGATGGTCCACCCCAATGCAGTTTTGTACTCCTTTAGAACCTCTACTAACTTTTCCTCCTGCTCCTCTGAGAGCTTACTTGACACAATAACTGGTAAAGTGTCATCAACTCCTAGGAAAGCATACTTGAGATGACTAGGGAGTTGCTTGAGTTCAATTTTAGGTGCCTGCACAACAGATGGAACGAGCACTTCGCTTGGAGTCAGTAGATTGGGGCCAACGCCCAAAAGAGTAGGGGACTCACCTTCCATATTCATATGGGCTACTAATTCCTGCATGTTAGATGAGATTGAAAAATCTGTATAGGACTCATCAATATCATTCTCAATAATTGACTGCAACTCATCTTCCCTAGAAATATCAAATAGATCTTGAGCTAATGGTTCAATCACATCAATAGAGCACAGAGACTGGTCATCAACAGGATGTTTCATAGCCTTATAGAGATCGAATTCAACCTTTTCTCCATCAAATTCCATTGTTAGTGTCTCAGAGACACAATCGATTTTTGTCATAGCAGTTTTAATAAAAGGTCTACCTAACAGAATAGGTGCATCATGCTTATCGTGTTCCATATCCAGAACAAAGAAATCTGCAGGAAAAATCAGTTTATCGACCATAACCAAAACGTCTTCAACTACTCCTTTAGGGTACTTATTAGACCTATCAGCTAGTTGCACAACTACTCCAGTTTCATGCAAAGGTCCTAAATCTAGTGATTTGTAAAGTGAGTAGGGAAGCACATTTATGGAAGCACCCAAATCAAGCATAGCTCTATCAAATTTTACATCTCCAATGACACAAGGGATAGTAACCATACCTGGATCAGCGCACTTTTTCGGCATTCTCCTCTGAAACATAGCGGAGACCTGCTCACTTACTTTCACCTTCTTTTTCCCTTTCAGCTTCTGATTCCTCTTTACTGTGCAAAGCTCCTTCAAGAACTTGGCGTACTTGGGCACAGTTTTTATCATTCTCAGCAGAGGAATGTTCACCTAACACTTGCTAAATGTCTCAAACAGCTCTGAATCATCGATTATCCTCCTCTCCTTAAGTGCCTCAGGGAACGGAGGTTTTGGTTTCTCAGACCCGAGAGGGGGAAAATTCGGTCGAACATAAGTATCGACATAAGGTTCAGATTCAGGCGGGATTGGACCAGGTGCGGGCGCGCCAGAGGTAGGCGTGGGCGCGTTAGCATCAGGCGCGGGCGCGTCACTTTCCGGCGCGGGCGCGCTGCTGGCCGGCGCGGGCGCGCTAGTGGTGGGCGTGGCCGCGTTGGCCTCCGTCGTGTTTTCCTCCTCGGATTCCTGACTTCTCAGCTCCTTTCCATTCCGAAGAGTTATAGCACTGACGTTTTCCTTTGGATTGACCACTGTTTGAGATGGTAGACCCCCTGACGTCTTCGCCTCTATTCTAGTGATTGCTTCAGCCATTTGCCCCATTTGCTTCTGTATATCCTTTATGCTCGATTCAGTTGTCTGAACATACGCAGTAAAGTGCTGTGTCAGGGTATTGAGCATGGACTCAGTGGATGGAGCGTTACCCTGCTGCCTCTGATTGTAGGGAGGTGGCTGCTGCTGATGTGGTTGGTTTGGTGGATCCCTCCATCTGAAATTCGGGTGATCTTTCCAACCTGGGTTGTAGGAGTTTGAGTAGGGGTCATGTCTGGGTCTCTGAGGTCCATTTCCACCTATAGCACTCACTTCAGCGGTGTCTCTCTGGAGTGTAGGACACGCATCAGTTGGGTGGAAGTCATCACCACAGAATTCACAAGCTTAGAGTTGTTGAGGAGTCCCTTTCAGAGTGAGTCTCCTAACCATATCCTTCAATTCAGCAATATCATTGGCTTGGTTAGAGTCTACCGAGTTGACTCCTTTCTTTCTGGTGGACTTCCCAAAATTCCTAGTCCCCTCAGCCATTTCCCGAATCTTTTCCATAGCTCCCTCTGGCGTGGCATTCAGAATATTTCCTCCGCAGGCGGCATCGATCATCCTTCTATCAGATTCCAGCAATCCCCCATAGATGTATAAGACTAGGTCCTTCGTGCTGTAGCCATGGAAAGGGCAATTAGCACACAGCTTCTTGAACCTTTCATTGTAATCATAGAGGGTCTCATCCTCCTCCTGCTCTATATTGCTGATTGCCTTCTTCAAGGTGTTCTCCTTCTTAGCAGGGAAGAATTTCTCCAAGAAGGCCTTGTGGAGCTTAGGCCAAGTATCGATGCTCCCAGTAGGAAGGCTGTAGTACCAGTCATCCGCAGCATCGACCAGCGTGAACCCAAAAGCTCTCATCTTTATCTGTGCTTCAGTTATATTGGCTGGTTTCATGCTCATGCACACATTATGAAACTTCCCCATGTGCTTGATGGGGTCCTCTCCAGCCGATCCATGGAATTTTGGCAGTTGGTGAATCAGCCCAGACTTAAGCTCAAAATGGTTGTCATCCCCTATAGCAGGGATTGTCACAGCAGGTGCCTGCTGTGTGATGTTTGATGCTGTCAGCTCTCGCAGCGTCTGGTTAGCAGCCATTGGATCGGGTTGGTGGTGTTGTTCTCTAAGACGGCGGTGGTATGTCCTGTCAATTTCCCAATCAAAAGCAAAAAGATGGGGATCAGTAGCACGAGTGCGAACCATGCAAGAGGTTCACACCCAAACAGGTAATAAAACAAACAAGAACAAAGATTAACCGTTTCCCCGGCAACGGCGCCAAATTTGACAGGCCTAAAGTCGTTATGCCAAATCAAAGTAAATTCCTAAGATGCAAACTATAACAAGTATAGTAGGTAAGTTAGGGTCGAACCCACAGGGAAACAGAATCAGTTGTAAGAGCAAGTATTATTACCAAAAGTAACTGATTAAAGGGGGAGTTTTGTGTGTGAGAAATAGTAACAGAACAAGTTGCAAGTAAAGGTTGTGAATATATGATGGAAAGGTATCACACCAGGTAATTATCCGCACAACAATTAAGATGGTTCATCATCGCATTCTATGAGTCTCAAGTTCTAATGTCCAGTAATTGTTCTCAATTCAGATCGTGTAATAGCTTTTAGTCCTACCAGTCCTAAAAGCACTTATCACTAAATTACAAGGGAAAACCTTCACCAAATAATAAAGCAATAGCATTAAAGCATGAATTATAATGAGATACAAGCGATTCTAACAACCCGTTAAAATAGCATGTAATCGAATCTCCCTCACAATCTACCACAAGCGACCGCGTATGGAGATTGTGTTTGCTACAATGAATCTACAACCCAAGACCTGGAATTGGAAACCCTAGCAGTATGACTAGTATCGATAAACCTAGGTGATCAATCTAGATAAATCAATAATAAGCAATCAAGCAATAAGCTCAGGAGATCGAAACAATTAACAAAGGACGAACAAGAGTAGAATACTCACAACCAAATCAATTGAAGGCTTCAAAGGACCAAGTGCAACAAAGGAGAGTTAGTTCTCCATAGGGTTTGTGAGATGAACAAAAGGGAAAATACGTCTCTGGAAAAATAACCTAATGATTCTCTACTGCCTTCTCGGCCTATATAACCTAATAAAATCGGGTTTAACATCCCGTACAATTATAATAATAAAATATTAAAACTAATAAGATAACAGAATCGGATAAGAATCCGACTCCAGGACCGACGCGGGCGCGCCAAGTGCAGCGCGGGCGCGCCACTTGTAGCTTGCCTCTTCTGTCTTCGTCAGCAGCGCGGCCACTTCCTCCTAGCAGAGTGGCCGCGTCGGGTAGCAGCGCGGGCACGTTGAGAGCAGCGCGGCCGCGCCAAGGTCTTCAGTCCTCCAGCTGCTTCCGATCTTCTTAGCTTCTGTAACTTGCATGATTTCTTCAACTTCTTCAATATGCTCCGAATCACCAAGTTCACACTAATATCTCTCATAATGTCAGGTAAATGATGACAAAAACTACTAAATGCGCTATGGAATATATCGCATATCAGTTCCCATTGTGATGCTTCTGAATTTTGCTTCCACACAATTACTTCTGATTGTCACTTCCCCTCAACTTCAGCACCTGGTAGCTCTAGGCCTGAGCATGAACCATTTAACTTTGATGAGGCTCGTCATTTTGAGGTCTGGCAAGGTGCAATGCATGATGAATTCAAAGCTTTGGATGCCAATGGCACTTGGGAAGTGGTAGATTTGCCAAAAGGGAAACGGGCAATCGGATGTAAGTGGGTTTATAAAGTCAAGAGAAAGGCATATGGGTCAATAGAGCGGTGCAAAGCGAGGTTGGTGGTGAAAGGTTTCACTCAAAAGGAGGGAGTGGACTACAATGAAACCTTTTCACCGGTTGTAAAAATGACCACAGTTAGAGCTTTAGTCTCAGTGGCTTTGCAACGTGATTGGACTTTGTTGCAATTGGACGTTAATAACGCCTTTCTACACGGGCATCTTGATGAAGAAGTCTACATGAAGGTGCCCCCTGGATTGGTTGTCACAGGTTCGAATAAGGCTTGTCTTCTTCGCAAGTCACTCTATGGCTTGAAGCAGGCATCCATGCAATGGTATGCTCGCCTTTCTTGTGCCTTGCGTCGTCGTGGGTATACTCAGTCTCCGAGTGACTATTCCTTGTTCTTCCGAAAGTATCGAGGATTGATTTGCTTTGTGTCAGTCTATATGTAGACAACATACTTGTCGCTGGGAGTGATAGTGCAGAAATGCTCAATTTAAAGGCCTTCATTGATGCCGAATTTCATATCAAAGATCTGGGGGATTTGAGTTTCTTTGTGGGAATTGAATTTATCAAAGTCCCTGATGGTTTCATTCTAAGCCAGCAACGCTTCATTAATGAGTTGCTTGCTGATTTCTCTTGTGAAGGATCTCGTGTGGTAAGTCCATTGGAGCCACACCAGCAACTCTCACTTGCTGATGGAGAGTTACTTGAGGATCCTTCATCTTATCGGCGTCTTGTAGGAAAATTGAATTTTCTCGTTCACACACGTCCTAACCCGGCCTTCACTGTACAGTTCCTAAGCCAGTTTCTTCAGGCACCTCGCACTGCTCACATGGAGGCTGCTATTCATGCACTACGTTACTTGAAAGGAACTGCTACCAAATGATTGTTGTTAACCAAATCAACAAATTTAACTCTTAGAGCGTATTGTGACGCTGATTGGGTGAGCTGCCCCTTTTCCAGGCGATCTATCTCTGGTTTTGTAATTTTTCTGGACTCATGTTTGATTTCATGGAAATCAAAGAAGCAGCAGAGTGTTTCCCTTTCCTCTGCAGAGGCGGAATATCGATCACTCCGACGTGTTTGCACAGAGATAGCATGGCTTACTCGCTTGCTTGCTGAATTAGATATGCTAGGGATCACTTCAGTTCCAGTTCAGTGTGACAATCAGGCATCAATTTACATTGCTAAAAACCCCGTTTATCACGAGCGCACTAAACACATAGAACTAGACTGCCACTATGCTCGGGAAAAGCTCTTAGATGGTCTCATTTCTCTCCATCACGTACCTTCCCACGCTCAATTGGCGGACTTCCTCACCAAAAACGTCACAGGTTGCCATTTGAGACGTCTTCTACACAAGATTGGAGTAGTGGAAACCCCTCCTCCATCTTGAGGGGGGGGGGGGGGGGTGTTAGGATCCGGGTTCTACTAACCGGGTCTAGATTTGATTGTATATGATTGGGCCTATTTTGTTAGTCTTGTATGATATGGGCCGGATCTGTTATAAATACAGATTGGTCCCATTTTCTGTAAACATTGAATTGAGCTACAGAAATGCAAAACAAACTTTCCCTCCAAAACCTCTCTCTCCATCGTCTTCCTCATTTCGTTTGTTATAGCTAACCGAATTCAGATCTTGGATCATAGATCAAATCCAACAGTTGATAATGCTGACATTTTAACTTACCATCTTGTATCCAAAAGTAACTTTAAATAACGGTCTAGCCCGACTAAAAAATTTAAAAAAGATGTGATTTTCTACAAAAAAAAATAATAACAAAGGGTGGTGAAATGGGAGCATAGGTAAATAAAGGGTGGTTTTATGTAATTTGCTCTGAATGATGTGAGCAGGCCAAGTGGCTGTGGGGCCCGACACCGTGACAAACTGCAGAGAGAAAAAGATTTTTTGGGGCCCACAAGAAGATGAACTACAACACCACACACGTGTCGGGTTTGAGCTGGAGCTCCATTTCCATGGCCTGGTCTTGTTCATCATCCCTGCAATCACAATCGCATTCCCAATTCCAATTTTCCAACTCCTTCCTGTGTGCGATTCGTGTCTCTGCAATCACAAATCCACCCTTACGCCCCACTTTCACACTAATTCTGATCAGTTGCATCTCTCTGGGTTCGCAAAATCCCTTCTTTTTGTAACTCAAAGAACCCTAATTTTTTATACCCTAACCCTAATTTCAAACTCCAGAAAGTAAGATGTCAGCCCAAGCCGTAACCTCCCGCCACTCAGTCGATTCCTGCACTCTCCAGTTGCAATCATGGAAGCCCTTCATCCCCAATTCCACCTCCAAAACCCTAGATTCAGATTCCTACACCTCCTCCAAGCGCCCTTGCCTGTCCGATCGAGCGACGTCGTTTTCTATCTCCGCCGACGCCCTCGACATGTCCAGGCTCAGCCTTTTTGACGATGACGAGAAGCCCCTTACCTCATCCCACAAGAAGGATCGGCTGCGCTGGATGGCTCGGAAGAGGCGGCGCCGTGGGTCCCGCTCGGTGTCCGGGAGGAGCAGCGACTGGAGCGGGGCCCGCACTGGACGCTGCTGTTCCATTGCCGCTACGGCCACCTGCTCGGATTTCATGGTGGCCGCCGCCGGCACGGATTCGAGCGGGGAGTTGTTTGGTCATGGCAGTGTGGAGGCGAATTGGAGCTCTGATATGAGCGACGCCAGGAATTCGAGGAGAGAGAAGGGGGAGAGGAATGTGACTGGGGAAAGAGACAATATGGGATCTGGAGTGGGGATTGATGCACATGTTAGCGAGTCTGGGTATGGAAGCGAACCAGGTTATCGTGGTGATGCAGAGTTTGGCTATGAAGATGAGGTCGATGAAGAGGATGAAGATGCCAGGTTTTCACTATGGGGCGATAGATTCGGAGGTAATTTGCTTAACTGTGCCTAACCATTTGATTGAGGTTTATCTGTCAGAGCATGCCTGTGACTTGATGTAGAAGTACAGCTAGATTGAATTGCATCTGTGTAAGCTTGAAACAGAAAGATAGAAAGGTGTTAACTTGGAGATGGTTTTTCCATTTCTACCATTGCAAAGAGTGAAAGTTTGGGATTAGTAAGAATTTTTATCTGATTGAAAAGAAACCTGATAGGTTGATTGGTACCTGCCTGAATCCTGATGCCTCAATTTGGTTAGAATTGTATGACTTGGCATGATCATCATGTTCTTGTTTTCTTTGAAGTGAGTTCTTCTTTGTTAATAAGATATAAGATGATCAGAGGTACGGGGAATTGAATTAAGCTATGCACGAAGACAGTTGTGGAAATTGGAGACAATAGAATAGGGATGGAATTATGGAAATGAAAATTGAATAAGAAGATGTATCATTCCCTTGTGGCTGTTAAGTTTTTTCAGATATGTGACGTCGGTATGAATTAGTGATTGTTGTTTCTCCGTGATACTGAAAAGTGTGGACAGTTTGATTGAGATGAATATTAGGCTGTTGTGTAGGTGTAATCTGCGGGTTCTCCTCCATTTCTTCTGTATATGAGATTTTAAATTAGCTCGCTTTCAGACATTCTTCCTATTTTATATTTGAGCAAAGTACAAGGGTCTAGGAAAACGGAAGATGGTTTGAAATTTGAAATTCTGATAATCGTGTTTCAATTAGTATAGAACTATGTATATTAAGTGGGACAAAATGATCTTTTTACAAAATATAATCTTTTTTTATTAAGTGGAACAAAATGATCTGAAAATCTTAACAAAAAAAGAGTCTGTATCCAAAGGTAAAATAAGTTTTTTTTTTCTTCTCTCTGAAGTAGTTGGGTCCACCTTTGTGGGCTTGATTAATCTCATAAGAGATCCTCCTTGTTGGACCTCTATGTAGAGCTCTGTTTGCATAGAGGCCGTTCTCTTGGATAAATGACAAGTGACCACCCCGATCAGGGGACTTAAACCTTTGAGGAAAGCCTATGGCTTTTTGGGTACCTTGACCATATTTGCCATATTGGATGGATAAATGTAAATTAAGTTGCCCAGTTATTGAACACTTGCTTAGAAACGAGTGTTTGGGTACTTGATCAATTTTGGGTTTGGTTCAGGCATTAGATTTCCTGCAGTTTCATTTTTGTGTACCTTATCAAGCTTATCTGAAATGATTGTGTGTGATTATTGTTGAAGTGTGAACAATTTGCTTTTTATGATAAGATATGCGTGAGTCAAAGTAAGCAAAATAAAGGATCAGTTATTATAAGTCCTGGTGTTCTGATTGTTATGTGCAAAATTTTGAAGTAGATCAGATTGTGAAAAATGACTTGTCAGGTCCCTTGTGATGGGATTTCAGGCTTGATCTCTTCTTAAGCATGCTAAGTTGACACCACACCACGAATTGTTCGTTTCTTACAAAATGCTAACTTGTGCATCTATGTTGTCTCTGCACCTTAGATCTCAATATGGAAGTGGTTGGGGAGAATACATTTGCAGATCAAAAGGTGCACTATAGAGGACGCCGCAGGAAGAATGATCTGAGGATGTTTGATTCTGTCAGATAACCCATCTCTGCACTCTTGTAAATTGTAATACCATCTCAGCCCCAAAAAACTCACCAGCCACCCTGCGAGTGAGTGGATGACACATGGTAAGGGCGAGTTTTGTTCAGGCATTGGTGGAGTTTCATTTTCTTGTTCTTCCATCTCATTCTGCTCATATAAGTGTATATTAGAACATCATGCATTTTCTGCATATGTATGATACGACTCATGTACAACAAATTGTGTAATAACCGAGTATCTTGTGCCCTAGTCGAAATAAGGGCACATGTATATATATTGATGTTTTCGCTGTCCGTGGACCGTGGTTGCTCTTTGTCTAGAGCTATTTTTTTTTATGAGGTAAGAATTCGAAATACTAGATGTAATTATGGTAAATCGAGAGGGTACAAAGAGCGTCAGATATATAGACCCGCCATGATACAGCTAACAAACACATCAAATCACAGTCTATGAACCAATCAACCAAGGTAAAATAAGGAAAATAACCCTCAAAACATCTATAAACGATGTTTAGAGCCAATTTTGCTTGGGAAATAACCAATTTGAATCTCCCAATGACAAAACTAGTAATACTAATATGTGTGCATTCAGTTGACATTTTTTAATATCTTAGTGGTATAGACTTTAGATCATAAATTTATTATTTTTAATATTTTTTTTCAGGGTTTTCTACTAGTCTATTACGACTCCTCCAAAATTTTAGGTCTTGTTTGGTACTGTAATAATTAAATCTCCTTATTTTTCTTCTGTATTTAAATGAAAGTCGCAAATAAATAAATAGGCCGTAACATTTAAGTGGTATACAAGTAACTCTATGTGCTATAATACCATTAATTAATGTTTGGTAATAAATCACAAAACTCTATTTTCAAAGCCACCTATATAACCTAGTCGGTAATTCATTATCACCGTTGACGTTTCATAAGTTGGACCACACGTTACCCCATTGGCTAATGGCTATCTCCTTATGAATATGGCATTAGAAAAGCTTCAACTCCTTCAAGCCTTCAATCATCATAATAAATACCTTAGATGTGGGTATAAATAAGTACTCCCTCCGATCCGAGGGATCCAAAATACTGTCGTTTGACTTTTTAATACGTATTCTGAGCTAAAAATTATATAATATATTAACTTTTTTATTATTATAATTTTCAATCTAATACTTATTATTATCAACAAAATATTAAGTTGTAAAAAAATAATTTAAAAACGTTGATATTTTATATAGTTTTTACCTTCTTAAAATACGTGTTAAAAAGTCAAACGACATATATTTTGGATCGAATGTAGTATATTTTATCAATAATTAATAGTACGTTGTATCAAATGGATTTATAGAATTATTAATTGAATTGAAATGTAGACATATATGTTGTAGTTATGATCGATATGGATACATGGGCAATTTTCTTTGGTTTCTAGCACTTATTTTTTAAGAAATTATTGTTATTATTAATATATAAAAGTGATATATGTCATTGTGTTGTGTGGTCCAATTCCAAGAACTTATGAAGTTCTTTCCTTGATTAAAAAAAAATTCCAAGAACTTATGAATCTATCAAATGGAAAGTTACCCGATTGATCCTATTAGAGATTTAGAGACACAGTTTTTGTCAACAAAGGTGAAAGTAAAAAACGAAAATGTCTCCAAATTTGGTTTTATAGTTTTTGTTTATTATTATATATACAAAATTATCATTAATATATGCAAGTTGTGCAACTGGAATCTAGTCTTTTGAGCTTCAAATTGAACTAGCCTAGGACTTACTAGAATTTTGGAGGGATTTTCAAATCCATGTTTAGAACACGTACCATGCGACAAGTGTCCACCTCTACTAGTAGGTCAGCTGTAGTCATACCTCTTTCGGTCATCGACGCTTTGTTTGCACCCTCCTCTGGCAATGCTTGATAGGGATCTAGGTGGAGGTTGTTCGTGCTTCGCCTTGAATGTGTTTATGTCTACCTTTGATTTATTTCTCAAGACTATAAAAACAGGAAAATAATAGTGGTGTACTAAAAACACATTGAGGGGCATTTTAGTCTTTCACTTTCAAGTTAAAATCTGGAAGTTTAATGGAAAATGGGAGGATGGGTGGTTACTTGCAAACAGTTTATTATAACGGGTGGTTAAGTGAATTTTTTTTAATAAGGGGTGGTTAATTGAAAACAAGGTGAATATTAAAAGATGGTTTTATGCATTTGGCCTTTAAAGGCCAAAATGCGAGAATAGTTACTATTAGACTAACTCCAATGGTTTTTGTAAATGTCTAAATGTGTATTTTTTAGACATTTTTGAGCTCCATTGGTTGCTTTTGGGGTGTACAAATGTGCACATTTGAGCATACAATGTGCAATTTTGAGCACATCACCTCCCACATGTGCAAAAAACTTTTTCAAAAATCAAGATAATTCTATTGGTTTATTTTTTATGATTTTTGTTTTCTTTTTTGTTTTAACTTAATTGTATTTGAATAGTGGGTAAAAAATACACATTTGACCATTTGAGTAAAATACCAAAAAGTAAGGTGTATTTTTACACATCTTGTGCAAATGTATACATTATAGGCAAAACCATTGTGGATAGTCGTAGGGATAAAATGCGAGAGTCGAGGCTTAGATGGATTTGGTCACGTGCAACGGAGAGTTCAAAGTGCGCCAATACGCAGGCGTGAAACCTTAACTATCGAGGGTGCCAGACGGCGAAGAGGGAGACCGAGGAAGAACTAGAATGAAGTTATTAGATAGGACCTTGCTGTTTTGGGAGTCACCGAAGAGATGACGTACGGTAGGATAAGATGGAAGAGGGCGGCTCGCATCAAGGAGGACTAGCTATATGTGGCGTCGGAGTATCTACGTGCATATCCCACACCCAAGCCCCGTATATCTCCCATGCAATGATATATATAGTGTGCATTAGTTGCAAAAGTTACTCATGCATACTTAGTATATCCCATGCCATCTTGGCTAAATTTGCGTTTAGTTTACTTTACTATATTTCTATTCTATTTTATCTTTTTTTTTTTTGGTACGGATCTTTCGAAAACACCTTCTCGCAATGTAGTCGGGGAAATGGTGCGTACTGTTAGCATTATATTATTTGTACATGTACAGTTACCATTGTACTCTCAGGGTTTTTACCCATTGATATATATACAGGAGTAGGCCTCTGAGATCCGTTAAGGACTCAGTTCTCCAAACACTTACATGGTATCAAGCTTTTGTGTGAAACCCTAATTTTGTTTCACATCTAACGATCCACTACGCCGCCGCAGCCCCAAGCCGTCGTCGTCAGTCGCCGCCGCCGCAGCCCCAAGCCGCCGTTAGCCACCCCCTAGCCGTCGCCGCCAGCCGCAGCCGCCGCCCCCTGCTGCCGCAGCCCCAAGCCGCCACCGCCCCCTGCCGCCGCCGCCGCTCCCTAGAGCCGCCGCCGCCGCCTCCTTGTTCCTTCTTTCTCCCTTCCTCCGCCCACACGCCCTGTCACCGCTAACCCTAGCCGCTGCACCCCTAGTCAGCCGCCGCCGCACCCCTATTCAGTCGCCGCCGCTACCCCTAGCCGTCGGCGCTGCCTCCTGCACCCTTGCCGCCGCCTCTCTCTTGCCGCAAGCCTTCGCCATGACCGACACAATCAATTCCCCGTTGTCGCCTTTCCTAGTCGCTCCCAACATGCTATCCAGAGAGGACACCCGGCCTAGCCCTTCGCCGTATTTAGAGCTGGCAATACTCGACCCGATCCGAGAAAACCGATCCGAATGATCCGACACCGAACCCGACCGACACCTGAATAAATTTTAAAAAGTTCGGAACCGAGACCGACTGATCCGACCCGAACTCCGTCCGAACCCGATAGCAAACTGAATCCGATATTAACCCGAACCCGATTATACCCGAATGAACCGAGTCGACAACAACTCGAAGACCGAATCATCCGACCCGATTATATCCGACACCCGAAATCACCCGAACCTGATTATATCCGACACCCGAAGTCACCCGAACCCGATTACATCTGACATCCGAAATCACTTGAACCCGAACTGTTTCTTGTGTAAAATTAAAATGAATTTAATAATTTAGTACTTTATTTTGTAAAATTTTAAGGTAAATGAAAATGTATGTGCAGGAGTACGATACTTTTCTTTCTTTCTTTAATTTGACTTCCCTCCTAAATTTTCCATTTTTTTAGTTTTCCCTCCCAAAATACCATTTGCTTTTATTTCCCTCCTAAATTTTAGGTTCTTTTATACTACTCCATATTTTATATCTTTTTGTCCTTTGTTTAGTTTAATGATCATTCTAGTAATACATACACGTTCTTGATTTTTTTTGTTTTTATTATTTAATTGAAAAATATGAAGTTATAGTTATAAATAATTTTAAATTTATTTCATCTTTTTTCTATTAATTCTCTTCTTGGGGTGGTACACTTTTCTATTTTATAATTTGCATTCATTTTTAAAAATTATATATTTAAAAAATATATAAGATTTTTAGTTGTTATAGAATATATATTATATGATCGACGAAGAAATATAATTTTTAACAATAGATTTGTAAGTGTTCTTTCTAGAACGATATAATGAAAAATATAAGTTAAAACTATTTTAGTGGAATTTTCCTTTTCTATTTATCTAGGAATTCATTATTTAGCGATAATAATTTTCAACTAACCATTCAAAATATACTATATACTATAGTTATTGAATCTTACTTATCAAATTAGATAATATAAAATTTGGATAAATCTTACTTTGAACCAATATCATAACATTTGATAATTCTCATTTAGATAGCAGAAATCTTGTTTCGTTTAAGTGGTGTACTAATGTTTTATTTTTAATCATATTTACAATAGATTTGTAAGTGTTCTTTCTAGAACGATATAATGAAAAATATAAGTTAAAACAATTTTAGTGGAATTTTTCTTATCTATTTATCTAGGAATTCATTCTTTAAAAATAATAATTTTCAACTAACCGTTCAAAATATACTGTATACTATAGTTATTGAATCTTAGTTATGAAATTAGATAATATGAAGTTTGGATAAATCTTACTTTGGACCAATATCATAACATTTGATAATTCGCATTTAGATAGCAAAAATCTTATTTTGTTTAAGTGGTGTACTAATATTTTATTTTTAATCATATCAATAATATATTTGTAAGTGTTCTTTCTAAAACGATATAATGGAAAATACAAGTTAAAATTATTTTAGTGGAATTTTTTTCTACTTATCTAGGAATTCATTCTTTAGCAATAATAATTTTCAACTAACCATTCAAAATATACTATAATTATTGAATCTTAGTTATCAAATTAGATAATAGGAAGTTTGGATAAATCTTACTTTGGACCAATATCATAGCATTTGATAATTCTCATTTAGATGGTAGAAAATTTTTTTCGTTTAAGTGGTGTACTGATGTTTTATTTTTAATCATATTAACAATAGATTTGTAAGTGTTCTTTCTAGAATGATAATGGAAAATATAAATTAAAACTACTTTAGTGGAATTTTTCTTATCTATTTAACTAGGAATTCATTCTTTAGCAATAATAATTTTCAACTAACCATTCAAAATATATTTTGTACTATAGTTATTGAATCTTAGTTATAAAATTAGATAATATGAAGTTTGGATAAATCTAACTTTGGACCAATATCATAACATTAATTTGATAGTTCTCATTTAGATGGAAGAAATCTTGCTTCGTTTAAAGTGGTGTACTAATATTTTATTTTTAATAAAGAAAAGGTTGCCTATACAAACCAACTTTAAACTATATTCTATAACACGTTATAAATTCATTATATTACTATATAGTGCAAATACTCTCTCTCTCTCTCTCTCTCTCTCTCTCTCTCTCTCTCTCTCTCTCTCTCTCTCTCTCTCTCTCTCTCTCTCTCTCTCTCTCTCTCTATATATATATATATATATATATATATATATATATATATATATATATATATAGAGAGAGAGAGAGAGAGAGAGAGAGAGAGAGAGAGAGAGAGAGAATGCACACCCTAATAATGCTTAAAAAAAACATAACAATGTTCGGTAGAATGTTTCACATTTCACCGAATAATGCTTAAAATTTCACCGAATAATGTTTCACATTTCACCGAATAATATTTATCCACAATGCACACCCTAAGGGGTGTGCACTCTGGACCCACTCCCGAGAGAATGGGTAACTTGTGCACAAGGCTTAGGATGTGCATTGTGCACAAAATATTATTCGGTGAAATGTGAAACATTATTCAGTGAAATTTGAAGCATTATTCGGTGAAATGTGAGTATTGTTTAGGGGAATGTGAAACATTATTTGGTGAAATTTGAGGCATTCCATATAAATTGTAACTATTGTTTAGGGAATTGAGGTTTCTTTTATTTGAAATGGATAAATAAAAAAACTAAACATTATTCGGTAGAATGTTATAAATTATTCAGTGGAATTTGGACGTTTTCATCTGAACTAAACGGAAAAAAAAACATAACAGTGTTCGGTAGAATGTTTCACATTTCACCGAATAATGCTTAAAATTTCACCGAATAATGTTTCACATTTCACCGAATAATATTTGTGCACAATGCACACCCTAAGGGGTGTGCACAATGAAACCACTCCCTATATATATATATATATATATATATATATATATATATATATATATATATATATATATATATATATATATATATATATATATATATATATATATATATATATATATATATATATATACATACATACATACATACATACATACATACATACATACATACATACATACATACATACATACATACATACATACATATACATACATACATACATACATACATACATATATATATATATACATACATACATACATACATATATATATATATATATATATATATATATATATATATATATATATAGAGAGAGAGAGAGAGAGAGAGAGATTAAGATCGAATTGGTTATTATGTATAAAAAGGTAAAAATCTCATATATAAAAATTATTATTATAAATATGACTAAAAATCTAAAACATATCGACTAATGATGAGTTTTATAAAGCAAAGTTTGAATAAAATTGAAATTTCAATAAATAAAAGTTTGGTTTAACTAAAATTTATTTCATTTATCCAATTTGAGTCATGCGGTGAATTTGATAGAAACTTGATTCAAGTGAACCTCAATTTGACAGAAACTCGATTCAAAACGAAATCAGGTTCAACCAAAAAAAAAACTCAATTTAAGCGAAACTCTGTTCAACTAAAACTCCATTTGAGCAAAAAACCATTTCAACCAAAACCCGATTCGACCGAAGCCTAGTTTGACCGAAGCTCGGTTGAACCAAAACCCGATTGAACCGAAACCCAATTGGAACGAAGCTCGATTTGACCGAAGCCTGGTTCATCCGAAACCCGGTTTGACCGAAGCCCGGTTAAACCAAAACCCGATTTGTCCGAAATCCGAAATAGCTCGATCAAATTGCAACCGAAAACCCGATTGTATCCGAAAAAATAATGCCCGATTGAACCCGACCCGATCCGACTCGACCCGAATTGTCATAACACCCGATATCAACCCGAGTCCGATTTGACCCGAAACCGAATAACCCGACCCGACCCGAACCCGACTTGCCCGATTGCCACCTCTAGCCGTATTGGCCTCAGCCCTGGGCCGGCTACCCGCTACCCTACCTGCAGCAACCCTACTGCTACTCGGTTCCCAACCCTCCACCGCAGGCGCTGTCTACAACACAACCAGCGTCATCGTTGTCGCAACCCACGACCCCTTTGGGTCTTCAGCAGCCGGACGGAAATTGGTATATGGATACCGGTGCCTCTTCTCACATGACGAACAATCCAGGTAACCTACAAACTGTTTTTAATTCTAGCACTTTGCCTTCGGTTTATGTCGGGAACGGAAATCGTATTCCAATTGTTGGTTCGGGTAGGCGTGGCCACGGGTCGGACCCGCCGAGTCGACGGGTTCGACCCGCCGGGTCAAGGGTCAGGGTTGGCTAACCCGAACCCTAACCCGTAAATCTCACGGGTTGACGGGTTCGGGTTGACCCGTTGACCCAGCAGGTCGACCCGTTGACCCGGCGGGTTACATTATTTTAAAAAAAAATCATTTTTTTTAAAATAATGACTATTAAAATAAATAATATGTAAAGATTTTATCTTCACAACACATTTTATCACTTTGATATGAAGTGTTAAAAATGTAGGAAGATTATATCTCCGTATTAATTCTTTCATCCACAATAATTTCTCTGTGTGATGTAAGAGAAAAATATGAGAATATATTTCTCAAACTTCATTTCCAACTTAATTTCCAATGTAGGAAACAAGTGAAGTGGAAGAAATGTGGTAGTGGGATACATATATATAGCCCCATGCCTTCTCATTCTAACTCCATATTTTCGATGTGGGACAAAGCCTTTGACCCACATTGGAAATGAGGGGAAGGAAGGAAGACTTCCAACTCTATAAAAGGAGAAGGATGGAGTTTATTTGTCTCACATTGCACTTTACATATTAGTTTATGTATTATTGTGAGTTATTTTAAGAATAATTTACATAATTTACATAATATATTATAAACTTATTTTATTAAAAATAAAATTTTCCAAAAAAAAAGTATTTTGAAAAAGCGGGTTGACCCGCCGGGTCACGGGTTGCAAACCCCCCAACCCTAACCCTAACCCGCTACCCATCCCCACCCGGCTACCCGTCAACCCGGACCCGCCGGGTCACGGGTTGACCCGTGGCCACGCCTAGGTTCAGGCCCTGCTACCCTACCCACTGACTGTCCTTTGAAACTCAACAATGTGCTCCTTGCCCCTGCCATTGTCAAAAACCTTATCTCCGTTCGCCAATTCACCATCGATAATCACGTGGCGATTCAATTTGACCCGTTTGGTTTTCTTGTGACGGATTTACGTACGGGCACCCCAGTAATGCGGTGCAATAGCTCAGGAGACCTATACCCAGTAACCACCGCATCTAGTCAGACACCTCTCGCCGCCCCCTCTGTCAACATCACCCTCCGTTCGGACGTCTGGCATGCTCGTCTAGGACACCCTGGCAATCATGTCCTGGACACTCTCCGTTCAAACCGTTTTATTTCTTGTCATAAGGCCTCCGCCGTTTGTTCTTCATGTCAAACTACCAAGAGCAAAAGACTACCCTTTAGTCTCTCCTATTCCCATACATTTGCACCATTTGATATTATACATTGTGACTTGTGGACATCTCCTATTCCGAGTGCTAGTGGTTTTCGATACTATTTGGTTGTCCTTGGTGATTTCACCAATTTTGTTTGGGTTTTTCCCATACGTCACAAATCGGAAACACAAAGTCATATGGTAAACTTTCACACATTTGTCCGCACTCAATTCAATTTGCCTGTCCAGGCTATTCAGTGCGACATGGGAGGCGAGTTTGACAACACTGTCGTCCGCTCTTTTTGTCAACAACAGGGGATAGCCCTCCGCTTCTCTTGTCCTCAAACCTCTCCACAAAATGGCAAAGCAGAACGCATCCTCCGGACTCTCAATGACAAAACTCGAACACTCATACATCACGCCTCTCTCCCCCTCTCCTTTTGGATTGAGGCACTTCACATGGCCACCTATCTCCACAATATACTTCCCTCCAAAGCAATTGGCAACTCCATCCCAACCTTGGCACTTGTTGTGAGCTTAATTAGCCATGTTTTATAGTTACTTTTATATCGATTTCTGCGTGCATTTCATACATATGGGTTAGAATAATACAGAATATGTGTAGTTTATGCTTAGTTGTTAAATATGGAGGTCTACACAAGTTTTTGTTATATTTCGCAGAAATCGGACGCATTTTGGAGCTTAATGGAAAGTCATGGAGAAGCCAAGAATGGTGCAGCTGGAGAGAAGGCCAATTTCCGGTTTACATCGTTCTGAATCAGGCTGTGATGTCTTCATGAGAGTTGTAGCCCTCGGAAAGAGCTTTCCAGCGCATGGTCATATGCGTCAATCCGACAACCGAGGCAGCGGGAAAGTGCGTTTTACGAACAGAGCTGGGAGCTGAGGAAAGTTATCGATATCGACAAGATTTGTCGACATCGAGGAGTTATCAACTCGATATGTGTTCTAGACGTCGAGCACGAGCACCAGACGAAGAAACTTCTAGACATCGACAACTTTTGTCGATATCGAGGAGACATGTCGAGAAGATTTGTCGAGCACTTCGGAATCCGAGATCGAGGAGAAGTCCGTGTCGAGAAGACATGTCGAGGAGTCCAGAAAGCCGAGATCGAGAAGGAATTCGAATCTGGACGAGATCTATCCTATTCTATCAAGATTCATCATGAAAGAGAAGATTCATCCACTTGAAGATTTTTAGATTTAATTACATTATGTTATTTATCTTTTATTTATCATTAAGTTTTAGATATAGTTTTAGATAAAGATAGATATCTTCTATCCTTGATTAGCGAGGATTAGAAGCCTATAAATAAGGCCCTAGGGGGCTCAGTTTTATTCATTCAATTTCAGTTTCATTCCAAGTTACACACAATTAGTTAGTTCCACAGAGATACAGTTTAGGAGTTTAAGGTTTTTAGGGTTTTGGCTTTTTGCGAAAGTTGATTGCCAAGATTATAAAGGCTTTGAATTTAGTTTTAATGCAAGTTTCTTTTATACATCAATGTCTGCGATTGCGATGAGGCGTGAGTAGTCCACCCACTTCTGGGGCTGGGGTGAGCCCGACGGTGGCCATGTGAGGCGATGCGATAAAGGTCAGATTTTTTGTGCGATTCATCTTCTATCCCTATGAGCATGATTCTTTTGCGAGAGTTGAAGGTGATCCTTGTTTGTGTTATTGAAGCGAAAGTGATCTTAATGCAACTTGGATTAATTATGTGAAAAGGGTTAGTAACAATTAGGGTTTATGCGAGAGCCTCTATATTCCTATTTGTTAATAACGAAAGTTATTTAGATGGAAAGCATGATCTTTTATGCCTTTATGTGTTACTTTGCATGGTTACCGTTGTGGTGTTGAAACCCTAGCTTTGGAAGTCTTTTAGTTTATTGAATTCATTCCGTTAAAATTCGTTTCTGAATCCGAAAGCTTTGCACTTTACGTTTACTGTTCTTATCGACTTTGAAGGACTTATCGATATCGATAACCTTGTCGACGTCGAGTTCTTTCTTGTCGAGTTCTGATTCTTTGCTGTCTGTTGTCGATTTCTTTGCTGTGTCGACAAGTTTGTGTCGAGTAGTTGTCGACGTCGACAACTTGTGTCGACAAGATTCGGTCGAGTTGTCTGGTCGAGTAACTTACTGTTGTCGACTTGCCTGCTGCTGTCTCTGTCGAGTTATCTGCTTTACTTGCTTTGCTTTATTTCTTGTTTTCTGTCTTTGCTTTTATTTTAGTTGCCCTTGCCGGGATTATTTGTTTCTGTTTTATTTCTGCTTCTGCTGGTGTTTCTGGGCTGTTCTGCTGCTGTTGTGAGAATCTGATAGCTACCTAAGAACTGCTGACGTGCTTCCTCGTGGATTCGATCCTGACTTTTCTCTTACTACAACGGGAGGAAGTCTTGTATTTATTTGTTGAGACAGGGAAGTCAGTCTGAACTTTATTTTACATTTATTTCAATACTCGACATACTCCTGCAACAACAGCACTCTACAAGCGCTTCCCTTCCTACGATCACATTAGAGTGTTTGGATGTCTCTGTTTCCCCAACATGAGTGCCACCGCCCCTCACAAGCTATCCCCACGTTCCACCACATGTGTCTTCTTGGGCATCTCCCCACACCATCGAGGCTACCGTTGTCTTCGCTTGGATACCAATCGGGTTGTCACTTCGCGCCATGTGATTTTCGACGAACAGACCCTCCCCTTCGCCACACCACCCACCTCTAATGTCCCCAACCCACCCACACCACCCAATTCTGACGAATTCCCACCCCTCCTACGCCACCTATTTCAACAAGCATCATCCGGAACCAACCCCCCCCCCCCCCGCCCAAATCGATTGGCGGCGGGCGCCGCAACCTGCGGCGGGTAACCCCCCCGGCAGCGGCCGCCGCACCCCCCCCCCCCCCCCCCCGCTAGACCTGTCAAACGGGTCATTCCGGTAGGGTTCGGGTCGGGTCACTCCGGGTCTCGGGTAAAACGGGTCCCGGGTAAAACGGGTTCCGGGTTTTCCGGGTTGACTAGAACCCAGGTTTGACCGGGTTTCAAGCGGATTCGGGCCGATTTCGAGTTTGTCAATTTTTTCTTTTTTAAATTAAAAAAATCATAATTTGATAATTTTGCGATAAATTTTAATTAAATATAAAAAAATTTAATTATATTTAATTATAAATCAACCGGGTCAACAGGGTCACCGGGTCAATCGGGTAAATCGGGTCAAAATTACCGGGTCAATCGAGTCACCGGGTCGAAACCCAGATTACCCGGAAAATTTCCGGGTTTTCGGGTTCGGGTCGAAAAAAAATTCCGGGTCAAAATTTCCGGGTTTTGACCCAAAAAATTTCGGTCGGTCGGGTCGGGTCACCGGGCCGGGTTGTGTTTTGACAGTTCTACCCCCCGCCCATCCCGCAGCACCCCTTGCGGAGGGTACACCCCCTGGTAGCGCCCGCCGCACCCCCCCCCCCCCCTCTTCCCCCCGCAGGCAGCCCCACTTAACCACCAACCTCCGCTTGCACCCCCCGCTCATTCCATGAAGACCCGGTCGCAGTCCGGGATCTTCAAACCTAACCCCAAATACAACCTTCTCACCCCGTCCCCCGACATCTCTCCTCTCCCCAAATCACCCCACAAGGCCTTACAGGACCCGAACTGGCAAGCCGCCGTGATGGATGAGTGTAGTGCTCTTATTAAAAACGGCACGTGGGACCTCGTTCCAAGGCCTCGGGACACTAATATCATTAACTACATGTGGTTGTTCAAGCATAAGTACAGGTCAGATGGAACTCTAGAGCGACACAAGGCTCGGCTAGTGGTCAATGGCAAGTCGCGGGAGGTTGGGGTTGACTGTGATGAGACTTTCAGCCCGGTCGTCAAACCGGCTACCATCCTCACAGTTCTGAGGATCGAAATTTGATAAGCGGTTTTTAGTCGCCTAAACCGTATCAAAATAAATTCGAACTTACTAACTAATGTAGTGTGATAAGTACGAGTCGATCCCACAGAGAACCAAGTTATTCCTAAGTTAAGTTTATTTACCAATTAATAGAAGAGGGGTTTTGGTGTGATGAGACTAAGAAAGAAGAGAAACTAAACTATGAACAAATAATGGAGATCACAATTAAGACTAGAGTTTCATCTATAAACATCCACTTTAATTTGACTAGTTGATCCTCGATTCTTCTTCAGGCTCTCTTTTCATCCTATTATTGTTCCTGTCCTGATCTTGTGTAAATTACTAGTCCTACGAGTCCTAGTAACCCTTACTAATTAGATAACCCTAACACGGTCAAGATTTAACCTAATAGTAGCATTAAGATTAAGGATTAACCAGGATACATGCAACACCAAGCTACGAGTCAGCATTTAACATATAATTGATTCTCTATACACCAGTTTAGTCCTACGAGTCCTAAAAAGGCATGATTGCTACCATGGATTAAGGTTCGCTACGAGGAATCTACAAAATCCTAGCAATAATATCAACTAGTTGTACGGACTAGAAGAAATCAACAATATTCGCAAAAGAATCAATACGAATCAATAGGAATAGAACAAGAATAGAAATCTCACAACTTTATCAAACCAAAGCTTCAATCCATAGACGAAACGGAGGAGTTTAGATCTCCATAAAAATAAGACAAAACATAATTAGAGTTTAGGGTGGAATGTTAGTCGGCTACCGTGTACGGTCTCTTCTCCACAACCGTATGAATGAATGTATATATAATATATATAGCTAAAGTTCTATCCTAATATAAATATAGAATAATAATATATCTAATTCTACCTAATTCAATCTATCTAACTAATCTAATCAAATGAAATAACGTAAAGTAATACTCCGTATGGAGTAGATGCGGCCTCGTCCTGCTTTGCTCGGTCCGGATTCCATCAGCCCAGTTCATCACGAGAGCTTGGCCCAATATTTGATCTCAACCTCCAATTTCATTCGACCGAACCCGAAAATACCTGAAATATATGAAAATACTAGTGTAGACTCCGAAAACTAAATAATATAAAATAATTATAAAATATGTAAAATATGCATGAAAATAAGCTAATATAATATGCAATTACATGACTAAAATAGACCCTATCAATCGCCCTTACTAAGGATTGGCCTATCCATCAGCTTGACATCAAGAATGCCTTCTTTCACGGCAACCTTCAGGAGACTGTGTATATGCATCAGCCGCTAGGCTTCTATGATCGCACCCCCCCCATCTAACGTCTGCCTTCTCCGGAAGTCTCTCTATGGGTTGAAAAAGGCGCCTCGTGTCTGGTATCAGCGGTTCGCCACGTACCTCACTGCATTGGATTTCAGGGCAGTCAGTCTGATCACTCCCTTTTTGTGTTCCACTTAGGGTCTGACACCGCCTATCTTCTCCTGTACGTTGATGACATCGTGCTCACTGCTTCCTCTACATCGCTCCTGTCTAGGCTGATGGCCCTGCTGCGATCAGCGTTCGCCATGACTGATCTCGGTTCCCTGAGCTACTTCCTTGGGGTCTCTGTGTCACGCACTCCTACTACCCTGTTCCTTCATCAGCAGAAGTACGCTCTTGAGATCGTCGACAAAGCCGGCATGACGTCTTGCAAACCCGCCACCACCCCTATCGACTGCAAGTCCAAGCTCGACGCAGCCTCCGGTCCTAAGGTTGATGATCCTACAGCCTACCGCGGTCTGGCCGGTGCTCTCCAGTATTTGACATTCACCGGACCGGACATTGCCTTCGTCGTACAGCAGATCTGCTTATACATGCATGATCCCCGCGAGCACCATCTTCAGGCGCTCAAGAGGATAATCCGGTAAATCAAGGGCACCTCTAACATGGGTTTACATCTCTCTCGCAGCAGGTTTGACTCCCTCACCGCCTATTCTGACGTTGACTGGGCGGGTTGTCCTGAAACTCGACGCTCCACATCTGGTTTCGCAGTGTACCTGGGCGACAATCTGGTATCGTGGTCCTCCAAGCGTCAGGCCACCATCTCCCGCTCGAGTGCCGAGGCTGAGTATCGTGGTGTTGCCAACGCCGTCGTTGAAACCTGCTGGCTCCGCAACCTTCTCTGCGAACTACGAGTTCCCCTTCGATCGGCTACACTGGTCTACTGCGATAATGTCTCCGTTGTTTACCTGTCATCGAACCCAGTTCAGCACCAGCGGACAAAGCATATCGAAATTGACATCCATTTCGTCAGAGAGAAGGTCGCCCTAGACCAGGTCCGAGTTCTTCATGTCCCTTCCGCACATCAGTATGCGGACATTTTCACAAAAGGCTTACTTACTCCTCTTTTTACTTCTTTTCGTTCCAGTCTTGCTATTCGCTCACCTCTAGCTGCGACTGAGGGAGGATGTTAGCATTATATTATTTATACATGTACAGTTACCATTGTACCCTCAGGGTTTTCACCCATTGATATATATACAGGAGTAGGCCTCTGAGATCCGTTAAGGACTCAGTTCTCAAAACACTTACATGTACATCCTGACCCCCCGATCCGGCTCATAAGAGGGATACATCGAGTGTTCAAACCAATATTCGAAAGATAACGAAAACGATTTGAGCAGAAGCAAATAAAATCGATTCGAGAAACACAACAAACATGCAAGATCGAACACCAGAGATTTTACGAGGTTCGGCAAGAATGCCTACGTCCTCGATGCCTCAAGAATCGACCGAATCCGCTAAGTAAAAGTTCACAGAGGGTACAATCAAGTAACATATACACACAAAAAACCTAGATCTAGCATGCATCTGAATAAGAGATAAGAGAAGAAGAAAATCCCCATGTGTGTTGTAAGGAGGAAATTGAGACTTGCAATTAAAATATAAATAAGTCAAAGCAAACCAGATTCCGTCCCGTACAAATAATTACAAGACCTCCTCCTGATGTAGCAGCGGGAAGTCAGGATCGATCCACGAGGAAGTGTGTCAGCGTATCCTAGGCAGCGGATGAATCTCACGAACAGAAGTCGACTACAGATGCTCGATCTCGACTAGGGTTTAGTCGACAGAAGATCGGACAAGTCGAAGCAAGCAGCAGCAGCTCCCGGTGGTTGGTCGATATCGAGTAAATGTTTCATCGACGTCGGGTACCTGCACACCAGAAGCTACATCGATCTAGGCGCTCGAATATCAGAAGTCGATGTCGACCAGTTTTGGTCGATATCGAGTAGAACAGAAACTAAAACGAATGCAAAACTTTTCAATCGGAATTAACTCAATAAACTAGAAGACTTCCAAGATCAGGGTTTCAACACCACAACGATAACCATGTAAAATAACACATAAAGGCATAAAAGATTATGCTTTCCATCAAATAACTTTCGTTATTAACAAATAGGAATATAGAGGCTTTCGCATAAACCCTAATTGTTACTAACCCTTTTCACATAATTAACCCAAGTTGTATTAAGATTACTTTCGCTTCAATAATACAAACAAGGATCACCTTCAACTTTTGCAAAAGAATCATGCTCATAGGGATAGAAGACGAATTGTATAAAAAGATCGTACCTTTATCGCATCACCTCACATGACTACCTTCGGGCTTACCCCGACCCTAGAAGTGGGTGGATTACTCGCTCTTCATCGCAATCGCAGACATCTTTGATGAAAAAGAACTAACGTACATTAATAAACTCAACCAAATTTACAATCTCTTCTCCTTCTCTCTCTACTTGTGTTCTCTCTGAAATTGAATGAATAAAATCCAGCCCCTAGGGCTTTATTTATAGGCTTCCAATCATTGCTAATCAAGGAAGGAAATATCTATCTAATATTCTAAAGATAAAACTTTAATAAAAGAGACATTTATCTTAAATGGAAATATATCTAAAATATCTAAATATCTTCATGTGTGGATAAATCCTCTCTCCATGGATAGATCTTGATAGGTCTTGATAGATGTCAGATAGAATTGGATAGACTCGGACTTCTCGCAGCCCAACACGACTCGGACAACCCACTGCGTAACGCGGCCCAGGAAAGTTGTACTCGATATCGAGTAATTTACTCGACATCGAGGAACGTTGTTCGTCGACTGGGCTTCACTGGGCTTCTCGAGTAACTCTTCCTCGGAACTGGCTCGGTCATGTGCTCCTGGTTTACTCGACATTGAGTAATTTTGTCGATATCGAGTAACTGTTGATCGGTGTGTCTTGATCTTCGGCTCCTCTATCAGGTGTTGCTTCCTCGAGTCCAGATATGGCTTCAAGGTTTGGTCGATATCGAGTAAATTACTCGATATCGAGTAAGGTCCTGAACTCGAGTTGGCTTCATCTTCATTTCCTCGATCAAGCTTCTCCTCGACCAGGCTTGGGTGCATACTTTTTGTCGATATCGAGTAAAGCTTCTCGATATCGAGTAACATTCGGCTTCAGCTTGATTTGTCCTGGTTCCACCGCTCTTTGACCTTGGACTTCTGTAGTTGACTTTCGAGCTTTTCTTCCTTTCTCAAAACTGCTGTAAATTGCTTCGATTTCTGCGAATTTAAACAGAAACTGGTGTAGATTCCATAATTTGGCAAATAAACATAAACTACATAGATTATGTACTATTCTAGCCCAAATGCATGAAATGTATGCAGAAAACGATATAAAATTAACTATAAAACATGGCAGATTCGGCTCACAACATAAAACCAGAGATCGAAGAACTCTTCGATCTTCCAAACCCTAGATCTTCAAATGAGGAGGAAGCAGCCACCCAAGTCAGAAGCTTTCGCTGCACCACCACCAGAAGACCTCCGAGATCAACCACCTTCTTTATCTCAACACCGCATGGAGTGGAGAACAAAGGGAATGAGAGCAAACCCTAGAAACCCAGAAACCCTAGGAGAGTGTTTGGAGAGAGAGAGAGAGAGAGAGAGAAAGATTAATTCGAAGAAGCAAGGAATTAAAGAGAGCTAGCTTTTATAGCTAGGTCACGGGATCAGATGAAACGCCCAGGCCAAAACACAACGCTTCACAATTCGGACAATGGGATACCAAACTCAACTCCTTCCTGAAGATCGACCATGGGCTCGGTTTTAGGCCAAAGCCCACTCAGAGTTCTTCCCATAATATCATACATATTATACATATATTATATATATTATACACTATACACAATTTCTCGACTCGGTTGGATTTAACTACAGTCGTGCATCCGTATATAATAATATAATATATAATATATGTTATATGCATACTCATCACATACACATACATGATACAAGCACATAACAATATTACATGCAACACATATAAAACCAAGACATAGGAAAATAACCACATATCATTACACCAAGATTGTTGTTGTTGCTGTTGTAAACACTACCACATAATGTTGAACCGTACGTGTAATAAGGATATACTTCCTCCGTTCCAAAATACATGAGTTTTTAACTTTGTGTATAAGTTTTAATAATAATAAAAAAACTTCACTTTAAAAAAAAATATCATCATTCCACTAATTTTTTCACAAATTTTATTATTTTTAATTAATACCCACTTACATATTTTAACCAATTAAAATCTTTTAAAATGTCAACAACACACTAATCATTACAATCCCCTATCTAGAAAACATAAAATAAAATACCCTCTATTTTGAAACAAAACTTTACATCTAAAAATCCATCTAGTTTTGAACGGATGTAGTATATTAAGAATTGAAAATCCCATTTTTCTCATTCTAAATATATTATACAAATCTAGCTAGCTAATATCCAATATTGAGTTTAAATTGAATGGTTATATATAAAAACGGATGCAATTTCATAAAGGATGATTTGCACCAATATACCAATTCACATTCAACTTTGCAAAAATAACCATGGGGTGGATTATTTGCATGAAAATGATAAAATGTCCTTTTTGCAAAAAATTTGGGCACCTTCCCAACAGGTTGAAGGTAACCAAGCGGGAGAGAGAGGGGGAGAAAGGTAGACCCACTTTAATTGTTTTAAACTAATTTTTGGCCATTTTTATTTGTTAAAATTAAAAAATAAATTTATTTTTGAACTTAATTTAATTTTATCTATCTATAGACACCCACTTTATACATGTTTATGAAAAAATATATTTCGAAGTAAAGTTGGGTCTACATCGTATCTTGATCTCAATTTACGATTTACGCTCACTAGCCAGTAACTACTGTTGCCTAGCCAGTAACTATTCTTGCCTAGCCACTGACTACGATCTCTTAGCCAATATAAGACTAACCCCTGTTCAACCATCCGCTTCACCTTGGTGTCCGACGAGGCAAAGAGCTGTTGTGGCCGGAGTGAACCCCCTCCATCCATCTCTACCACCATGTCTCCACAAATCTCCCTCCATCTCCACAAATCCGACCGACCTCCACACATTTTCATTTTCCCTTTCACAAAATCCAAAAAAAATAGAAAGAGAAGAGGAAGAGCTACCACGACCGCCGCCCTCCACCCCGCCGTCGTCAGCCTCAAGCCTCCACTTCCCCTTCTTCCTTCTCCTGTTCGACTGTTGTGAACCCTCTCTCTCTCTCTCCCTCACTCTCCCTCATTTGCTTTGTTTTAAATCCCGCCCAAACACACCTTCAAAATTTCAAACTCCCGCAAAAAAAAAAAGTTACAATTTACGCTTACTGGCCAGTAACAACTTTTCCCTAGCCACTAACTACGATCTCTTAGCCAATATAAGACTAACCCCTGTTCAACCCTCCATTGTTCAACCATCCGCTTCACCTTGGTGTCCGGCAAGGCAAAGAGTCGTCGTGGCCGGAGTGAACCCCATCCATCCATCTCTACCACCCTTCCTCCACAAATCTCCCTCCATCTCCACAAATCCGACCGACTTCCACACATTTCCATTTCCCCTTTCACAAAATCCAAAAAAAAAAAAAGAGAAGAGGAAGAGCTACCACGATCGTCGCCCTCCACCCCGCCGTCGTCAGCCTCAGGCCTCCACTTCCCCTTCTCCCTTCTCCTGTTCAGCTGTTGTGAACTCTCGACTCTCCCTCCCTCCCTCTCACTCCTTTGCTTTGCCATAAATCCCGTCCAAACCACCTCCAAAATTTCAAACTCCCTCCAAAATTTTTAACCCACTATAATGGGTAAGGGTGACTTGTTATTTTTTTAAATAAAAGTTACTTTTTGACATTTAACTAATTTTTTTTATGGGAGAGTGACATTTTTGCAAAGGGGAGATAAAGTGGTATATTGGCTACAATTTTCTCTTTCATAAATGTCAACATATGACCTACTTATATACTTTAGATTAAATATTCACCTTAAGCATAGAATTGAAATGAACATTTAAATCAAAAATGATGATATGAATTAGGTGACCACGTTCTTGTTGCCAATAAAAAAGAACACATGTGGTCCGATCGACCGGTAATACGTCATTATCTTCCAAACTATTAACATTTAGTGTCATCTAAGATTGCAAATCTATCTCTTCAATGCCTCATCATATCATATATTAGCACCATAAAATTCAATGATGATGACAATAACAAACAATTAATAGACCTTTAATTTACTTATATGTTGCATCAATCAACATATTAAAGTTGCATAAATTCATAAATATTCAGCAATTTGTTGCTAGTATGTTGGAGGAAGAACCAACTAATTTTCATATATAAAATTTAAAGTTAGCCAATTGGATGTTTAATGTTTTGTTATGATTTTTGACAAGTTCATGCCAACAAAATACCTAAAATTGAGTTTCACATAACTTTATGAGTAACAATGCTTAAATAACTCTTTTGATGATTAATCTTGATATTTGATAGCAAAGGGATATTTATTAGAGTGTCTAAGATGATCAGTTCAATTTCTAACGAGTGATCGAGCCCGAGTTTGTATAAGCGCGTTAATGGTACAATGTTATCTAATTTTATTTTAATAGATTGTAGTCTCAATCTTTTAGCTTCCCGTGTATGTAAAACTGATCTTCTCAACACTTTCCATTTCCTATGATAAATCCAACAAAATGTATATCATTTAAACATTTTGATCCGTCAAAGTTTACCTTGTTATTGATACACATTATTAGATTCGCCAAAAAAAAAAACTAGATGCATTTTATTCCTTAAAAAAGTTAGTTGCAATCGAAACAACTAGCAATAATATTTTTCAAAATTTAAAGTTTAGGAAATATTAATAAGAAATAATGAAAAGGAATAGTCAACCCAATTGGGCGTCCATTCGTCCATAACACTCAAATAATATAAATAATATAAGTTATATATATATATAATCAATTATTTGGCACCAAATTTCACCTTTAAGTGAGAGTTGGGTTTCCATTTTTTGGAATTTTTTAGGGAAGTGTAGGCGTGGGAGGTGAAGCTAAAGTTGCCAATCTAAGTCACCTTTTTAGTTTCTTTTTTGATATCAAATCATGAATAAATATTTTCAATCATATTATATTTTGCTTATGAGTAAAATCAATAACGATCATAGAGAACGTAGTTTTGTCCACATTGGGGTATGATACCATTACCAACCTATATATATATATATATATATTTGATAAACTACCTATATATGATATATCTATGATCTAACTAAAAAGATACCAACTTAATTAAAAAGATATAAATATATATACAATCAAGCATCACAGATTTTTTCTTAACTGACTGATTTGGAATTAGCCCTATACCATAGCTTGAGGCTTTATAGACTTCCATTTCAAGCATCTATGAATCTCAGATTCCGATTATTAATTTCTTAATTGACTATTTTTTTCATCTAGCTTCTTAGGTAACAAGTTTGGGTACATTCAACTTACTATTACAACTAGTACTCTTCTGTTAGATACCATGTATAATAACCACTAACCAGGTATGAAAACATAAATTAAAATTTGGGTAGACCGGAAAAGTTAAGATTTCTCATATACACGTAATTTTTATTAAGAAAACTCTTATTTTAATTAATAAATAAATACATATTTTTTATTAATTTTTTTTACCTATTTTTTAATTTTTTTTAAAATTGGGGTAGGCTAGAGCGGACCCCAGGCTGATTATAATGTTTAATGTTTATACTATGAAAAACATTACTCAGGCAGAGGTAGAAAGTTTTTAGAGCTGAACACGATTATATATATGAGTATGGTATTGTTTTAAATTAAATAAACATAAAGATCTCTATGTAATATGAATATACGATAATAAATAATATTATTTTAAGATAACACATACGTATTTGTTTTATTATAAAATGTCGTCATTTTCCCCGTTAAAAATATATATAAATAAATAAACGAAATAGCCGAAGAAGAGAAAACTAACAAAATAAGAATATGAAACTCAATACAATAACATTGACTCAATATTTAAATTGGTCTACTCCTAACATATAACAATGTATAACCAGATATAAAAAATAAATAAACTTAATTACATAACTTCTTATCTAAGTACCGAAATAAGTAATATAACTTATGGTTTCGAGTCTTTTGAGATGAATTACAATATGTGAATGCAAATCTAAGTAAACTATAAAAACATTATAGTTTATTGAAATAAAATTAAAGAGATTAATATATTTATAACTTTCAAACATACATAACTTTTTGCTTAGGTGACAGATTATGACGTATTATGTATCAAAACAAAACTATCAACGAGGAGAATACACATTGGTAATTTGTCGGATGAGAGAGGGGGCAATCCTCCTCCATGCCCCTTTTGGCTACGCCCCTTATTATTACCTTACTACTACCTCCGTCCAAAAATACATTGCCTTTACTATTCATGCACGCTTTTTTAAGAAGGTAAAAACTATATAAAATATTAACTTTTTTTTTTAATAATTACAAACTTATTGATAATAAGTTTGTAATTATTAAAAAAAAATAATAAAAATGTTAATATTTTATATAGTTTTTAACTCCTAAAAAGCGTGCATGAATAGTAAAAGTCCATGTATTTTTGTACGGAGGGAGTATTAATTAAACCATGTTGTTTACTATTCATATACTTTTTTAGAATAATAAAAAACTATATAAATATCAAATTATAAATTTTTTTTTTATAAATTTATACTTAATATTCATAAGTATGAATTATTTAAAAAACTGATATTTTATATAGTTTTTTAACACATGTATAATATAAACCCTAAGAAGTGCATTCAGATTTCCATTCAACTTATTGTAAATTTAAAAATAGTTCACCAATTCAAGTTCATATCATACATACACAAACAAATCTCCAACGAAAGACAATTGTACTAAATAATCTCAATTTTGAGTTAGGTTTGTATAATAACATATGAATTTTGAGGCACTTCAATAATTTTTCTATTTCTTAAAATTCACTTGCATATATTATATGATCTCTTGAAAAGACTAACATCACAAAGATACTAACCATAGATGAGCTATACTATACAAATCATCCAACATTAGTTATAAAGAAAAAAGCTTGAAGAAATTACTCAACTACTCATTGAAATATTGCTTACTTGGAATTATTTTTCACAACCTTGAAATTTTGTGCTGTTTTTCGAAACTATCCAAAAATTGGTGCGATTAAACAAGATGGGGGCAAAATGGTAAATAAACATACCGTCCGAAATGCTTATTTAACTCCTCCGTCCTACCAAAGATGAAATTGCATAGCCCTAATCTCTTCCCTAAGACTATTCAATTCCGCCCCAAATCAGAGCTCTGACCGCACTAAGCGCCGCCGAGCGAGATCGGAATATGGGTTCGGAGCTCACATACCGCGGCCACGACGACGACACCGCGCCGCCTGCCTCCGATGCCTACTCCCCCAAGCCCCACAAGCCCTGGCTCGCCGTGGCCCGCCCGATCCGCTACATCCTCCGCGAGCAGCGCCTCCTCTTCATCCTCATCGGCGTCGCCATCGCCTCCCTCTTCTTCACCCTCCTCCCTTCATCGTCTCCCTCCGAGATCCACCCCTCCTACTTCGATCGCGAGGAATCGTTCCTTTCAGCCGAGTCCACTCGCCTCACCACCCGCCCCCGCTTCTCCTCGTACTACGGGGCCGGATTCGGATCCGTCAGCGGCAAAATTCCCCTCGGCCTCAAGAGGAAGGGCCTCCGCGTCGTCGTCACCGGCGGGGCTGGCTTCGTCGGCTCCCACCTCGTCGATCGCCTGATCGCCAGAGGCGACAACGTCATCGTCGTCGACAATTTCTTCACCGGCAGGAAGGAGAACGTCGCGCACCATTTTGGAAACCCTAATTTCGAGCTCATCCGACACGACGTAGTCGAGCCCATCCTCTTGGAGGTCGATCAGATCTATCACCTCGCCTGCCCCGCCTCCCCCGTCCACTACAAGCACAACCCCGTCAAAACGATCATATCCTTTTTCATCCATATGATTTCGATTTCAATTTGAATTTCAGTTTCAGTTTATTCGATTTCGTATGTGTTCTACTTCAAGTTGGCCTTGACGACGTCGTTTTAGCGCACAAGACGAATGTGGTTGGCACGCTCAACATGCTTGGGCTGGCGAAGAGGGTGGGTGCGCGGTTCTTGCTAACGAGCACCAGCGAGGTGTACGGAGACCCCCTGGAGCACCCCCAGAAGGAAACCTACTGGGGAAACGTCAACCCCATCGGTAACTACATTCATCTATCTCCCTCTCTTTTATCCGTGCACGTTAGTAGAACTAAGCTGTTGGGGCTAAACAACGCAGTAGTCAAATCTTCACGATTTTATTTAAATATTTTGTTTTGAGTTCTGAAGAACGTGGGAGTGGGGCTTGGGTGTATCATGTTGAAGCACCAGGTGGGAGCTGTTTTTTATTGAAAGCCCCAGATCTGGTTGGATCATGGGGTTTTTCAAACCGTATTTCCGGGGTCCGTTTTATATTGTACTAGTCGTTACAAAATTACAAAATACTAGGTGATAAATGAGAGAGAGAGAGAGGGGTTAGGAGGAGATTGTGACATTACATTGCAATTTTTTGTTAAAGAAGTGGACCAATGGGTGGGTGACAGGTGTGAGGAGTTGTTATGACGAGGGAAAGCGAACAGCGGAGACGTTGGCAATGGACTACCACCGTGGTGCTGGTGTTGAGGTTAGTGGCCGCATTGATTCGGCTGTGCTTTCCTATTGCCATTTGTCTGGAAGTGTCATTTTTTTTTATGGGTTTGTTGTGTTTATATGGTGATGTGGTTAGGTGAGGATTGCTAGGATATTCAACACCTATGGGCCCCGTATGTGCATTGACGATGGCCGTGTTGTCAGCAACTTCGTCGCTCAGGTGAGTTTGCTATTAGTAGATCTGATCTGAACTGGGCCTTCTTGTTTAGTGTCACTGTGTCAGTGATTCTGATTTTGGACTAATTGTAGGCCTTGAGGAAGGAGCCAATGACTGTCTATGGAGATGGGAAGCAAACTAGGAGCTTTCAATATGTTTCTGATTTGGTAAGTACATTCTTGGTGCTTAAAAAATGCTGTTAGTTTCTGAACTTGGTTTGCAATGAAAATTTTGTCTGCTATATATGTTCAGTTAAAAACTATGTCTGCTTATAAACCTCTGGCTTATTAAGATGAATGAATGTTTCATACCGGAATCAGGTGGCTAGTTTTGAGGTGTGTGGCTTGTACCTAGTATGAGCACACTATACACCCTGTATTTATATCCACTAATCCGATCTGTCCAAACGAACACAATAAGTAGGGAGTTGTAGTGAATGTGGTCTGCTCTGTTCGTCATGGCTATGGTTGCTAATGTCGTGTATCTCCTAAATCTTGACAGGTTGAGGGACTGATGCGCCTAATGGAAGGTGAACACGTTGGTCCTTTCAATCTTGGAAACCCGGGTGAATTCACCATGCTTGAACTTGCTAAGGTACTTGGCATAAACTTCCTGTCAGATCTCTCAAGATTGAATCTTTGATAACTCTTCTCAAAACTCACCATCCCATATTCCCGTGCTTCCAATTGCCTTGCGCACAGGTTGTGCAAGAAACAATAGACCCCAACGCAAAGATAGCATTCAGGCCCAACACAGAGGACGACCCACACAAGAGGAAGCCCGACATTTCAAAGGCAAAGGAGTTGCTCGGCTGGGAACCCAAGATCCCACTCCATAAGGGACTTCCGAAGATGGTCTCTGATTTCAGGCAGCGCATCTTTGGAGACCACAAGGAAGGGAGCGGCTCAACCTCAACCTCAACTGCAACTGCACTCTGAGCTTGTTAAGCACGCGCATTGCAACAGGACCCCCCAGTACTATTAATATAGGCAAACACATTCATAGAGAGCGAATGTATCACAGATCAGATCGTTATACTCCCCCAGGAGACCAGCCACCCGGTTTCTGCTACTCTCGGATTACCATAACAGCGAGGCAGCAGAAAACGCGGCTTGTGGTCTTCTTGTCTTTTTAAGTGTTGTTCTTTTGAGTTGATCTCAGGGTATACAGATGTAGAGGCAGCAGCAGCAGCATCTTCTTCACCAGCATTGTTTCTTTGACGATATTACTGTATTTTTTCGCACAACTAAGTTACTGTGGAGTAATAACCTTTGGCCTACTCTTGAACACTTCAAAGCAATACACTTGTCTTTTTTTTCTTTTCAGTAGTTTTTGCTCATTGCTTACAAGTTACAACTCTCCATTACATTTATCTCAACGAGGTTGACTTTTATTTCACGTGAAGATAAATAAATTAATCCCTATATAATCGTTACCCCTGACCAAGCATACCAAATTCAATGTATAATCGGGTTATTCTCATTTGTTCTTTATTGGATAAGTCATAAAAGGTGAGAATTTGGGCAGAGTTCACCAACATCTCGACCCTCCCACAGATTTTTCTATACACCATTGATGGTGTTGATAACCGTCAAACTCTCTTCGAAAGATCGAAGTAAGAACAGTGCATCTATAACCAACATCTCGACCCTCCCACGGATTTTTCTATACACCATTGAAGGTGTTGATAACCGTCAAACAATCCCTCTCAACCTCGAACTTCTTGATTTTCAGCCTCTACTTGCAACACCGATGTTTTTTTTTTTCTTGCATCTTCGAGCATCGCAAGCCATCACTCTCCCACATCCGCCACATCCATTGCATATTACAAAGCCTACAACCGTAATGCCAGACGATAAAAAAAAATATTTAAGTTTAAAGAAACCTTCATTCGACTTCCCCGACTCTTCTCTTTCTCTCTCTAAGTGTTTGTATTATTTGGTGCGTTTATATCTTCTTCTTCTAGATTTATCACTTATTTTGCTTTTCAATTTTGTAGACGTTGATTGATAATAGCTTCTCATTTCTCTAATCTCATGCTTCCTCCATTCTCAAATAGAGCTTTACTCCTTGTTATCTAAATATTCCACCAAGAGAATCCCAAGATAGACTTTTTCTTCATTTATTAATCTTTGTTATTCCTCGTTGTTCTCATTTCTCTAATCTCCTGCTTCCTTCATTCTCAAACAGAGATTTACTCCTCGTTATCTAAATGTTCCACCAAGAGAACCCCAAGATAGACTTTTCTTCATTTATTAATCTTTGTTATTCCTCATTGTTCTCATTTCTCTAATCTCGCTTCCTTCATTCTCAAACAGAGATTTACTCCTCGTTACCTAAATATTCCACCAAGAGAACCCCAAGATAGACTTTTCTTCATTTATTAATCTCTGTTATTCCTCATTGTTCTCATTTCTCTAATCTCCTGCTTCCTTCATTCTCAAACAGAGATTTACTCCTCGTTATCTAAATGTTCCACCAAGAGAACCCCAAGATAGACTTTTCTTCATTTATTAATCTTTGTTATTCCTCATTGTTCTCATTTCTCTAATCTCGCTTCCTTCATTCTCAAACAGAGATTTACTCCTCGTTACCTAAATATTCCACCAAGAGAACCCCAAGATAGACTTTTCTTCATTTATTAATCTCTGTTATTCCTCATTGTTCTCATTTCTCTAATCTCCTGCTTCCTTCATTCTCAAACAGAGATTTACTCCTCGTTATCTAAATGTTCCACCAAGAGAACCCCAAGATAGACTTTTCTTCATTTATTAATCTTTGTTATTCCTCATTGTTCTCATTTCTCTAATCTCGCTTCCTTCATTCTCAAACAGAGATTTACTCCTCGTTACCTAAATATTCCACCAAGAGAACCCCAAGATAGACTTTTCTTCATTTATTAATCTCTGTTATTCCTCATTGTTCTCATTTCTCTAATCTCCTGCTTTCTTCATTCTCAAACAGAGCTTTGCTCCTCGTTATCTAAATATTCCACCAAGAGAACCCCAAGATAGACTTTTCTTTGTTTATTAATCTCTGTTATTCCTCATTGTTGTTATACCAATATCTGCCATGATCCATAAGGTTTTTCACTTAGCAAATAATCTAGTTTGATGGTTTTGGCCTTTATTTTTTTTCTCTAAAGATAATTCATTTTATACCAAATTTACTCTTAAACGGTTCCTAATATATCACTATATTTTTGCTTATCATTTGTGAGAACTTGAGGTAATTTTTAATAATGATGACAAGAAATAAAGGTAAAAAAATTACAATATTTAAGAGTTAGATATGAGTCAGTTTGGTAACATGTAAGCTAAAACCGATAAAGTAGCTGAAGGCTGAAGTTGATGGATTAAATATGTTAAATATATCTTAAATTTAGTTGTTCATAAACCGATGAGAAAGCATAAAACCAAAAAGAAAATCAAATTTTAAAGTTTAATTAAACTAAAATTTTATATTTACCTTATTAAAATTTGTATAATGTTAAAATCAGTCGGGAATGACATTTAATATACCAAAAAAAAGAGTGGGCTTTGCAAATCTAACCCACCTCCTACAAAATTTGCAAAAATGATGAATTTTTGGATTAATTGCAAAAATAACGGATGTTACAACCTGGATTAGTCAGTGGGGAGAGGAGGAAGAGGAGAAAGGGAGTATTAAATGCAAAAGTGACGGGAGGGAGGGAGAGAGGGAGGGGTTAAATGTGAGAGATCGAATCAAATCAAATTATATATAAAACAAGTACATACATTTAATGGAAAGTGTATAGAGAGGGGAGCATGAAATGCAAATGAGAGGGAGGAGAGAGATGGGAGCAACTTTTTGCAGATGAGAGAGTGAAAGTCGAAGTGGTGTCATTGAAGAAGGATCGAAAACACAAACAACTCAGTGATCAGTTGCATGTTAGCCTATACGAAATACGTACCTGCAACTTAATATTGCGTGCCGACCGAACGCTAAACGGTGCCACCATCATACATTATATAAACAAGTATGGGTTAGTCTTCTTGCGGTTTTAGTTTTACACCCCTAACTACTCCCCATCCTCTTTATACCCCCAACCGAAAGCGATAAGACCATCTTCTTCTCTTTCTTTCACAGGGGAGAAATGGTTAGTCTTTGTCACTCTAGTATCCGACAAGAGGTGGGAATATTGACAACGAAAATGGGTGTTCAAAGGGCGAAACTCCCATCACCATGGTGATAGAAGAGACCTTGCAATTTAGGGCGGTGACGAGCATGATCATGGAGAAGTTGGGGGTGAATGCTTCCTGCAACGACAAGGTGAAGGTTAAAGAGTTGGAAGTCAAGTGGGAGAATGCAATCAAGGACTTCTTCAGGTGCTGCACATCAAGTGCATCAAACCTCCCAATCCCCGTTTATATCCTCCTGAATGCCACACCACTTGTTTGTTGTTGAACATCGTTGCACTTTGTTACCATGGACTTTGTTTGCTCGCTTTTGTTGTTTTTAGGACTGCACTTTAATGTTGGTTGTAGGAATCTGCTTATATAACATCGTGGACTTCATTGATTTGTTAGTAATTCGTAGGCATTGAAACTGACGATGCCATAGAAAATAGACTTATTAAATAACACTAGTATGACATCATAAATGAGCTAGATAATTGTGGGCAAGGTACTTGATCAAAATCATGACTAGACTCAGCTCCCTCAAGATCATGACTAGACTCAGCTCCCTCAAGAGCCTTGATCCACATTTCCTCGCGACCTGAATATCGATATAATCCCGCGTAGGAACCAGAGTAGGTCCTCCGAATATCTCGTAAACCTCCGGGATCCTAGCAAGCAGCTCGCTGGCTCAAACACCTCACCTCTAAATGGCACCAAGTGTATTGCCTATGCCCCTAAGCGTGTGGGCATGCGTTACATGTGTCCTATGTAAAACCACGAGGTCACCAGCCAGCTTCTCGATTGGTTTCCCTATAAATACCCCCTCCTACCCCAAAGAAATGGGATCCGATTTCAAGATAAGAAAGATAGAAGAGCTCTAATTATCTCCCGGACCCAAAACCCCCGGAGTTGAGTTCTCAAGATCTGTGATCGGAGAAGAACGTTCTTGGAATAAGAACATCACCCGACTCCCTCTCAAGTCCGCGACTGAACGACTCCAATCCTCGCGAGCCGAACATAGACACCCCCATCGCTTGGACAAATAAACGTATAATCTAATCATAACCCCTCTTGGTTAAGGCTCGCAAGTATTTCTAGTCATTTTGTTGTCACAATGAGGTAATAAGTATAGATGAAATTCCATGAGCGTTTCAGAAACAACATTGGCATGAAAATTTATTTATATGGCACAAGTTTAGTCGTTGGTAGCACGTAAATCACTAAATCATAATAACTGGCAATTTGGCACGTAAATTTTATCTGGCACGTGAGTTTGGACTTAATTAGTTTCATTTCTGAGTCCTTGTCATTTGTGGCACACGTGTACTGGTTGGTGACACGCGTTTACTTGTTGGTGGCACGTAAAACATTTTGTCTGGTACGTTAACATTTGTTAGATTTTGCATGTTCAATGAAGTTGAAACTGTTTGTGTCAACAAATATGCGCCTTTCCTAAGTACTCCACCAATGATCAAAACAGAGCCCACGTTTCCATATTCAAAGCAAAATGATTGGTTATCCTGTACCCATAGTTGCACGAAGGTCCTACAACTTCAAGAAAATATGTGAGAGAGAGATCGAGGGATGCATACTACATTTGATTACATAATTAAAAGCAAAATGTCTGACTTATGTGCATTGGAAAAGCACCCCACTCAGAGTCATCGTCCACTTGAAATGGATTACATCCCTCTTTCTTCTTTTCAGAAAGATACATCAACTCTAACTCGAAGCGAGAGACATCCACCCGAATTTTCGATATTCCTTTTTATTTATCGTAAAGCAAACGACATCTTCTTCTGGAAATTCTAGCTATTTTTAGCATGATAGTGGGGAATCTCATTTTTTAATTCACCGCCCGTCGGATACGAGAGTGACAAAGACCAACCCTTTCTCCCCTGCGAAAGAAAGAGAATTATAAGACGGTCTTATCACTTTTGGTTAGGGATATGAAGGTGACGAGGAGTAGTTAGGGGCGTAAAATTAAAACTGCGAGAAGACTTACCCATATTCGGTATTATACATTGTATGATGATGACAAAGTTTTTCGGTCAGCATACAATATTAAGTTGTTGACACGTATTTCGTATTGGCTGAAATGCAACTAATCACTGAGTTGTCTGTGTTCCAGATTCTTCTCCAATGAAACCACTTCCACTTTTCCTCTCTCTTTCACCTCTCGATCTCATCTGTGAAAAGTTGTTCGCCTTCTCTTCTCCATCTCTCCTTTGCATTTAATGCACTTTCTCTCCTTTTTTTTTATTTGCTCTCCTCTCACATCACCCACAATTTCTCACCCACCCTCCTCTGCAACTATGTACCTCCTCTCTCTCTTTATAACCCCTAACCGGTCAAGTGGGGTTTTTTTTTTTTTTGCAAAAGTGACATATCCCCTTCCCCCTTACAAATTAGGAGGGAGACTGTTAGGCATACAAGGGTGGTGGACTACCACCCTTGCCACATCATTAAAAAAAAATATTTTAAATGAGTCAGTAATTAGAAAAAGTAAAATAAGTACTTAAGTCAAGTTGAATTATTACTTTTCACTTTTACATTGAATAGGCCGCCCTAATTAATTCTATCCGAGTCCCCATGTTATGGTTAACAATAGTAAAAAATACGGAGTACACCCCTTCGCGTCGTTTGGTTAATAGTAAAAAACAAGCAATGATAATTTGGGTTTTTTTTTTTGGTAGAAAATTTTGGGTTCATTTTAGATGTAGTTTTACTTATTTGAATATGGTTTATAAAACACGTTTGGGAGCCCACAAATAAGATTTTTTTAGATATTATGTATTGTCCTATTGAATACGATAAATGTTAGGAATAATAAACGAATCTAAAAGTTATTTTTGGCTAAACTATGGAAATAACTAATTTTATAAAGATTTAACAATAACTGAACCAATCTGAAAGTTAAATTACTTAAATTTTATAAATGAGGTTTCCCAGTACCAATCTGAAAGTTAATTTTTACTAAACTATAGAAATAACTAATTTTAAATATAGTACATCAAATATTTATTGGCTAAAAGTAGAGCACAAAAAGTTGAATATAGAGGGTCTAGGAAACAAAACATATAGTCAATGTAAGAATAAAACAAAACTTTAACACAAGCATCATATACCTATGGAGTATATATGTGTGTGTAATTGTATATAGATACACACATATACATACTAATAATAATAAAAATAAAAATAAAATGTATCATATAGAAAAATAAATAAATGTAGGTAAGGAAACAAAACATAACATCACTTTATACGACAGTATAACAGAAGGGGCGTCACCGAAAACCCCCGACCCGACTCAAAATAGAGAAAGAAAAGGACTGTCGGAGTTAGAAACTCCTCAAGTCCGACAACATCATAGCTCAAAATTTTTCGTCCCTCCCTGGAGATGCAGGGAGTGCTTTTCAAGACGATTGGCATCATAAATTCCATATACACATCAAAAGGGAAGTAAAGATGGATCAAGTGAAGTTGTTTTACAAAATTATACCCGATAGACATGATTTTTACCTGACTGCCCACAAGCTTCAACATACTCGGTTCCTTTGTCGACACTGCCGTGGAGAATTCACCACCAGCAGCTAGGATATTAAGCCTGTTGTGAGCCTAATTTGCCATGTTTTACACTTACTTTTATATCGATTTCTGCATACATTGCATGCATTTGGGTTAGAATAATATAGAATCTGTGTAGTTCGCACTTATTTGCAATATATGGAGGTCTACACAAGTTTTGGTTATATTTCGCAGAAATCAGACGCACTTTGGAGCTTAAAGGAAACTCATGGAGAGACTAAGAATGGTGCAGCTAGAGAAAAGGCCATTTTTCACCGTTCTTCGTTCTGAATCAAGCTTTGATGTCTTCATCAGAGTTGTAGCCCTCGGAAAGAGCTTTCCAACGCATGGTCATATGCGTCAATCCGACGAACGAGGACTCGGGAAAGTGCGTTTCAAGAACAGAGCAGAAAGCTGAGAGAACTCTACTCGATCTCGAGTACACTTACTCGATCTCGACAAAGGCTGTCCGAGCACACCTGGTCGAGCAGAGCTGATCGAGGACACTGAGTCAGAGACAACCCGATCCCGGAACCCTACTCGATCTCGAGGAGACCTTGTCGAGATCGACTATACACCTCAGTGCCATGTCCGGAGTCGACGAGCTGTGCCAAGTCGAGAAGCCGAGGACGGAGAAGCCGAGCCAACTCTACTCGATCTCAAGTACAGCTAGTTGAGATCGAGGAGCCAAGGAGCACCAGTCCGAGCCTTGTCGAGCAGAGCTACCCGAGCCAGCCAGCCCAAGTTGACGCCAGTCCTACTCGAGATCGACTAGCCCTGGTCGAGATCGACGAGCGTCGTGTCCGAAGCCGCGTTACGCGGTTTGCTGTCCGACGCGGTTTGGCTTTCCTTGGGGCCGAAGGAGTCCGAGATATCCGAGATCTATCAACATCTATCCACACCTATCAACACATGGAAGATTTTGCTCTTTAGATAGAATTTCCCTTTTTTGATTTAATTCCTAAATTACTTTTATTTATCTTTTAAGCTTTTAGATATAGATAGATATTTCTATCCTTGAATAGCAAGGTTTAGAAGCCTATAAATAAAGCACATGGGGCTGATTTCTAGTATTTCAAATTCACAAGTTAGAGAAGTAGTTCCACAAAGACGATTTAAGAGTTCGAAGGTTTTAGGGCTTTGGCGTTCAACGAGAGTTGGATCGCCGGGATTGTAAAGTCTTTGAATTTAGTTTAATGCAAGTTGTTATTTCCTTTCAATCAATGTCCGAGGTTGCAATGAAGCGCGAGTAGTCCACCCACTTCTAGGGTTGGGGTGAGCCCGACGATAGCCCTGCGTGTTTGAGGTAAAGATCCGACTTTTATCATGTTTTGAGCATCTACTACTTGTTATGTGTTTATTACCCATCTAATGGAGGTCCATGCTAACAACTTGGATTATAAATGATAACTCCCTCCCTTGATGAAAATCGGAAAAGATGTTCCAAAGGCTTTGACAGGATTTTTGTGTCAAAGGCCTTGGAGCGTTAACAGTTGATGAAATACAAAACCTAACTTATTATTCGTATATTATTTTATCTTATTATATACTTCCTTTATATTATATATATTCGTTGGACTAACCATTTCAGGAAGTATAAAACAAGATTACATCCTTCCTTTTACTTGTTGAGAAGATCGGTTCAAAAATAGATCATGGCTTCGAAGTGTCCTTAAATAGAAGATCCAAGATCAACCTGATTGGAAAGAGCCGTTGGAGATCTGGTGATGAAGATCCTCACGCTCCATGCTATCTTCATGCTATTATATAAAGGAAAGGAAGGAGAAGACAGAAGTACAAGTGCTACACACGAGCTTCAATTCATTCAAGCGATCTGTCTTCCAAGTGTCTCTCTGCAAAGCGCTCAAATAGTTTGTTGTTTATTTCAAAGCCTTTGAGAGTCACTGTGAGCTTATAGGATATATTTATTTCAAGTGTTACTCGAGAGTTTATAACTCGGGAAGTTGCACTAGGCTATTGATTTGCGAGAGTTAGAGGATTGTACTAGATAGCTGAGAGAGGTGGGGCTCTTCTAGATTGGTCTAGGACTCCAAGGGAACGTGAGTTGACTAGATTGCAATTGTATAGGAGAGAGGCTTCTCGGTGAGCTATTAGGATCCTAAGCTAAGCATTCAATAAAGCCTTTGAATCCTAGGGTTGTGGAAGAACCCTAGGCGGGGACGTAGGCCAGTTGTGCTGAACCTCGTAAACAATTACTTGTGTCCTTTACTTATTTGCTTTACCTTATTTCCGCACTTGGTTCGATTGTCTAACTTTGTGATTCAGGTTTAATCTCAAGAGTTTTGGTTCAAGCTTCAAAAGTCTTGAGACTTTCTGCGAAAAACGGGCATACTCTATTCAACCCCCCTTCTAGAGTATTTCTTATTACATTGTTTTTACATTATCGAACCTTCAATTGGTATCAGAGCTTTACTCACTGTTTTTGATCTAACAATCTTGTGAGTTTGCGATCATGTCTGGTGAAGCAAGCGGAGGATTTGCACAGGGAAGGTCCACAAGCAGACCGCCACTCTTTGTAGGAAACAACTTTGTCCACTGGAGATCTTTGATGAATATGTTCATCATAGACCAAGATCTAGAGCTTTGGAACATTATAGAGAATGGTCCGAAGATTCCAGAGAAGGAAGGACCAAACGATACCAAAGTGGCAAAGAAGGAGTCTGAATACACCCAAGCAGATCTTGAAATCACCTCCAAAAACTACAGGGCTATTAACTTACTTTATTGTGGTCTTAGCACTGATGAGTTTAACCGTATTTCCTCTTGTAGGTCAGCTAAAGAGATTTGGGACAAGTTGGTCGTCACCTATGAAGGAACGAGCCAAGTGAAAGACACCAAAATCAGCATCTTCCTTCGAAAGTATGAGCTCTTCGAGATGAAGTCTGATGAGTCAATCAAAGCCATGTTCACACGATTCACAGAAATCACCAACAACCCTGACTCTCTCGGCAAGAGCTTTACCAACGTTGAGAAAGTGAGGAAGATACTCAGGTGCCTTCCAAAGGAGAAATGGGGTCCAAAAGTAACAACTATAGAAGAAGCTCAGGACCTCACCACTCTACCCCTTGATGACCTCCTTGGGAAGCTGATCACGCATGAGATGATTCTTAATGAAGACGATGGAGAACTTCCAGCTAGCACCAAGAACTTGGCACTCAAGTCTAAGAAGGATGAGTCCAAGGATGGATCTGAATCCGAAGATGAAGATGACGATGAGGATGATCCTTTTGCCCTTATCACAAGAGGCCTTGCTCGAATTCTCAAAATGAAGAAGCAATTCAACAACAAGGATGGATCAGAGTCTTCAAAATTTCGAGGTAAGCCTCAATAGAACAAATATGAAAAGAAGACTAAACCGTTGTCTTGTTTTGAATGTGGTGAAACAGATCATCTTGTGAAGGACTGCCCTCAAAAGACTAAGAGCCAGCCCAAGAAAGGTGATAAATGGAAGAAGAAAGCTATGGTGGCTACTTGGAGTGATTCCGACTCTGACTCCGACGATGAGAAGGCCAACATCTGTCTTATGGCCTCAGAAAATGAATCCCACGATGAAAAGCTTGAAGCTACTGTAAGAGAACTAATGGAAAGTCCAAAAGATGTATTATCGGAATTCCTTTCAAATATGATTGCCAATGAAGAGAAGCTTATTGCCCAAACTAACATTCTTATTAAGAGAACTGTGGATCAGGAGAAAACTATTGAGGATCTGTCTATGAGGGTCAATGGTCTTGAAGCTTCTTATTCAGGTCTTGACATTAAAGTCAAGACGCTTGACTCGGAGAAATCTGAACTCAAGCAAGATCTCTCATCTCTAAGAAATGTGCATCATGACTTAGAGAACGAGAAGATCTCCCTGAATAATAAGATTCTAGACCAACAGACAGCCCTCATAAGTTTTACCAAGTCCAAAGGCACTCTCGATAAGATGTTGGGTGAGCAACAAAGCTCTCTAAACAAAAGTGGTATTGGTTACAATCCAAAGTTTTTAAAGAAGCAACACATTACCACTTTTGTAAAGGCTAAAGGAAGCAGAACCTCTCCTATATGTCACCACTGTGCTAGAAAGGGACATGTAAAAGAGACCTGCCCTTATAGAAGAAAGGATCCTTATATTATTCGCAATACATTTCCTGTTCATTTGAGAAAAGAACGGATAACACAAGTTTGGGTCCCAAAAGGCACTATTTTACCAAATATGGTTTACCCCAACAATGGATCCAAATTTGCTTATTGGTCTAGCCACAAAGGTTGATGTTTGTTTTGCAGGAGATCACCAAAGTGAAAGAACACAAATGGATTATTGATAGTGGTTGCTCGAGGCATATGAGTGGGAAGAGTTCTCTCTTTCATGATCTAAAGGAGCAATCCACGGGAACAATCACTCTTGGTGACAAAGGGAAATGCGACATTGTTGGTATTGGTAGTGTTAGAAGTGATTCCAGCCATAGTATTAAAAATGTCTATCTTGATAATGGTTTAAAGTATAATTTGCTTAGCGTTTCTCAATTATGTGATAGTGGTAACAATGTCAGATTTAACAAGAAAAGATGTATAGTGTGCAGAGATGATACAGGTGAAGTTAGTCTGACTGCATACCGTTACAACAACATATACGCTGTAAATGCTGATCAAGTGGCACAAGGAAGCTTAACCTGTTTAAAGGCCTTGACGGACGATCCAAAGCTTTGGCACAGGAGACTCGGTCATGTGAGTCCACATACACTACAGAAGCTTGTGTCCAAAGGGCTTGTAAGAGGGCTACCTGAGATGGACTTCAAAGGTATTGACATGTGCAATGCTTGCACAAGAGGTAAACAAACACGTAGCTCCTTCAAACCCAAAAAGGTTGTAAGTTCTTCTAGACCCCTTGAACTTTTACATATGGATTTATGTGGTCCTATGCGAGTCAAATCTCCCAATGGTAAAAAGTACATGCTAGTTGTTGTCGATGATTTTTCAAGATATACTTGGGTTGCATTTTTGAAAGAAAAATCAGAGGCCTTATTTGAGTTTTCAAAACTTTGTAAGGAGTTGCAAACTTTAAGAAATGAGCCCATAGTGTCTATTCGGAGTGATCATGGTAGGGAGTTTGATCAACTTCAATTTGATTTGTTTTGTGCTAAATATGGCATCTCCCATAACTTTTCTGCTCCTAGGACACCTCAACAAAACGGGGTTGTGGAACGCAAGAACCGCACCTTAGAGGATATGGCCAGGACTATACTTTTAGAAAATGCATTACCTAAAACCTATTGGGCTGAAGCTGTTAACACAGCTAACTACATTTTAAATCGTTGTCTTATACGTTCTATCTTAAAGAAAACTCCTTATGAACTTTTCAAAGGCCGCAAACCACTTATATCTTATTTTAAACCCTTTGGCTGTACTTGTTTTGTTCATAACAATGGAAAAGATAACCTTGGGAAATTTGATGCGCGTAGTGATGAAGGTATATTTCTTGGCTATTCCACGAGTAGCAAAGCTTATAGAATCTTCAATAAAAGGACCCAGGTAGTTGAAGAAAGTATACATGTTATTTTTTATGAATGCAATGATGGTGCTTTGAGTGAAAGTGTTGCAGATATAGATCTTAATATCCATGAAGAGAACGAGGAAGGTGATGTTACCAAGAACACAGAGAAGAAGAATATGCAGGAACCGATTCTTAACACTGAAGAATTGGCCCAAGGTGTTGAAGATGCGTCCAAAGCCCTTGGTGTCCAATCCAACAGTGTTGAGACGTCTGAAACTGCTGTATCAGAATCTAACAGGACAACGGAGTCAGATGTACCACAAATCAATCCTGATGGTGTGACGAATCAAGGAGCTGAGACTAGCAAAAGGAAATTCAAATACTCCTCATCACACTCATTAAAGGATATCATTTCTGACCCTACTTCTAGTGTTAAAACTCGTTCTAAACTTAAAGATCTTTGTGCTTTTAACGCGTTTGTTTCTCTTATTGAGCCAAAGAAGGTAAATGAGGCACTTCAGGAGCCAGACTGGATTATAGCTATGCAAAGTGAACTCAATGAATTCGAGAGGAACAAGGTCTGGACTTTGAAGCCTAGACCAAAGCATCAATCAGTCATTGGCACTCGATGGGTGTTTCGAAACAAGCTAGATGAGAATGGCAAGATTGTGAGGAACAAGGCACGGCTTGTTGCTCAAGGCTACAATCAAGAGGAAGATATTGACTACGAGGAGACCTTTGCTCCCGTGGCCAGGCTTGAAGCCATTCGCATCTTATTAGCATTTGCATCTTTTATGAGCATAAAGTTATATCAAATGGATGTCAAGTGTGCTTTTCTTAATGGTTTCTTAGAAGAAGAAGTTTATGTGGCTCAACCCCCAGGTTTTGAAAGTTCAGAATTTCCCAATCATGTTTATAAACTTGACAAGGCGCTTTATGGTTTGAAACAAGCCCCAAGAGCTTGGTACGAGCGCTTGTCAAAATATCTTTTAGAAAATGATTTTAAAAGGGGGTTGATCGACAAGACTCTTTTTATCAAGACCAAAGGAAAGGACATTTTGGTTATTCAAATTTATGTTGATGATATATTATTTGGTGCTACTAACACATCTTTGTGCAAGGAATTTTCTGACATCATGTGCAGTGAATTTGAGATGAGCTTAATGGGTGAACTAAACTTCTTCTTGGGGTTACAAGTTCATCAATCCAAGAAAGGGATCTTCGTCAACCAAAGCAAGTACACTAAGGATCTCTTGAAAAAGTTCAAGATGGATCAATCCAAAGCAGCCAAGACTCCCATGAGCTCAACATTGTCTCTAGATCAAGACAAGACTGGAACTAGTGTCAATCAAAAGGAGTATCGAGGAATGATTGGATCTTTATTATATCTCACGGCTAGTAGACCTGACATTATGTTTAGTGTTTGCATGTGTGCTAGGTTTCAAGCTGATCCCAAAGAATCTCACCTCGTGGCTGTGAAGAGGATCTTTCGATATCTCAATGGCACTAAGGAACTTGGACTATGGTACCCAAAGCAAAAGGATTTCACTTTAATTGGATATTCTGATGCAGATTTTGCAGGCTACAAGGTGGATAGAAAGAGCACATCAGGATGTTGCCAATTCTTAGGAGCATCCTTGATCAGCTGGCACTCAAAGAAGCAAAATTCAGTCGCTCTATCCACTGCAGAAGCCGAATACATTGCAGCTGGAGCTTGTTGCTCCCAAATCCTTTGGATAGCTCAACAAATGCGAGATCTTGGCATCAACCTCAAGGGTATCCCAATTAAGTGTGACAATACAAGTGCCATATCCATCACTAAGAATCCTGTTCAACATTCAAGGACCAAGCATATTGATGTAAGGCATCATTTCATTAGAGATCATGTTGAAAAAGGTGATGTGTCCATATCTTTTATTTCTACTGATTATCAATGGGCTGACATTTTTACTAAGCCTTTGGCAGAGGACAGGTTCACCTTCATTAGACGAGAGATTGGGATGCTTGACAAGGATGCACTTTCGTAGGGGGAGCTTTCCCTTTACGAAAGATAAACTCCACTCAGTGTCAAGACCTTTGAGAGTTATGTCAAGGTCTGCTAACTGAACAGGGGAGTACATATATCGGATCATATATTTTTGGTTAATATCTCTTTAGATATTTAATCAATTATATTTGTTTTAATCGAATTTCAAAAATTGCCTATTTTTCATGATTTCCTTAACCGTTAAGATATTTTATTTATGGAACTAAATTGGTTTGTGTTTAGTCCGATTTTTATGGTAATTTGAATTCAAATTTGAATTTGAAAATCCTTCAACTTGGCAAGGTAATGATTTCTTTCCTTGGAACCCTAAACCCATCCCATCAATCCGTCACCCTCTCTCTCTACTTAAACCAAATCTGTACCCGACTACAACCCACACTCGGATTTTATCCAAACCCTTTCCACTTCTTCATCTTCACCTCTCAAAGAAACTCTAACCAACTACCTCCATGGCACCCAAAACCAAGAAAGCCGTCACTCCCAAAAGACTTGGCGCCACCCCCAAGGGACGCCAGGCCACTGCTACTTCTCCCACACCCGAACCTCCTACTCAAGCCATCATCCCAGCAGTTGTCCAGAGCACCGTCAAGTCGAGCTCAGCCACGGCTCCCAAAGGCTCTCAGAAACGTGCTGCTAAGAAACCCTTGAGTGCTAAACAAAAGGGGAAGAGAAAGATCCTGGCTGAGGAAGAGGATGAGGAAGAAGAGGAAGACGACCTTGATGCTGCCCTGGAAAGAGATGCTGCCAGGGAAGCCGAGGAGGAGGCCTTGAGACAGAAAAAGGCCGATGAGGAGGCCGAGCTTGCTAAGAGACTGGTCGAGGAGGAAGCTGAGCGAATTCGAAAGGAAGCCGAAGTCGAAGAGGTTCCATCTGAGGTGGAGCCTGAGGAAGAAGAAGAGGAAGAGGAAGAGCACGAGGATTCTGAAGGGGATGAGGAACCAGAAGGTGACGAAGCGGGGTCCGGTGAGGACTCGGGGTCTGAGGAAGAGGAGGAAGAAACTCCCTCTCCTTCTCCTCCTCCTCCCCCGTCTCCGAAGAAGCGGAAAGCCCCTGCTCCCGTCAAGCCTCCCTCCCCTAAGCGTACCAGGAAGGGCCCTGTCAAGAGTCTTGTAGCGCCTGCCAAGAAAGTTGCTCCAACTGTTGCACGCAGGAAGAACGCTGAACCCCCGGCCTATATCCAGGTAAATCAATCCTTGCCCTCCTCTTGGTTTTTAGATGCTGAGACTACTGGTAAGTGGGTAGACGAGTTTCGTACTCGTAAGCTTAGCTGTTCAGATTTTTTAGATATCGAGTTCTTTGAAGCTTTGAAGTTACCTTGCATTGAGCTCCTCAAAAATTCCCCTGCCTGGAACCTTATTAATCTTGAGACTGTTTACTACCCCGAGCTCACCCGACTTTTCTACATAAACCTAAAAGCCAAAAGTGATCCTGATGGTTGGTCTTTGGAGTCTGTCGTCAAAGGGGTTAGAATCTCTCTCAACTCCAATGACTTTGCAGACTCTCTAGGCTTACCTACCCCTGTTCCACCTGCTCAAGTAAACCCCTCAAAAGAAAACTGCATCATCCTAGCCCGAGCCAAATATCTCCTACCCGAAGCGTCCAACAGCACCTCAAAACAACTCACCCACTCATCCCTAACCCTTGAGGCAAAAATTATCTTTAACATCATTGTTAGATGCCTCTTACCCCGTCTCAACTCTGGCTCACTCCTAACCGACAATGCCATGGTCCTGCTCTACCGCATTCTAAATGGCCTTGATCCTGATCTGGCCAACACTATCCTTGGAACCATGGCCCATGCCAGAAAAGCTCGAAAAGGCTCTCCCCTCCCCTTTGCTACCCTTTTGACCCCTATCTTCAAAGCTTCTGGAATTGATGTCAAAAATGAAGAGCAGCTGCGTCATACGGGTATGTTCGACTCTAAAGGCCTTGAAAAGATTGGCATCACTCGGTCTCCCCAAGGGACCTTGAGTCTTGCCACTCCTTCAAAAGCCTTTCCCACTGCTCCAGCTTTCGATGAACGCATGGACAACCTAGAGTTGGGCTTGGAGGAAGTTCGCCTGGATATTAAGGAGCTGCAGACGGAGGTGATGACGAAGATGAGCGGGATTTCAACGTTGTTGGAAGGACTGTGGACGAAGCTCACTGATGATGCTCTGGATTGACCAAGCCTAAACCTTAACCCACCCTATCCCACCCTGACACTTATTACTTTGCTGGTTTTTGGAAACATTTTCAAAACTTTTGGTGACTGTTTTACCTCCGCCCTTTGTTGAAAGACAAAAAGGGGGAGATGATCGTTAGACCTCGAAAACCTCTGATTAAAGGTCTTGGAAGACCTTGCTTTTTAATTTCTGGTTTTTGGTTGGATGTTTTCTTACGTTAAAAATTATTTGATCCAACATTTGTCTAACCCTTGCAGGTACTTAGTCTGATCTTGCTTATGATATATCTGTTTGACTAAGCTGCAGGGATGCACAGGTTTTGTCTTTCATCAAGGGGGAGATTGATAACTCCCTCCCTTGATGAAAATCGGAAAAGATGTTCCAAAGGCTTTGACAGGATTTTTGTGTCAAAGGCCTTGGAGCGTTAACAGTTGATGAAATACAAAACCTAACTTATTATTCGTATATTATTTTATCTTATTATATACTTCCTTTATATTATATATATTCGTTGGACTAACCATTTCAGGAAGTATAAAACAAGATTACATCCTTCCTTTTACTTGTTGAGAAGATCGGTTCAAAAATAGATCATGGCTTCGAAGTGTCCTTAAATAGAAGATCCAAGATCAACCTGATTGGAAAGAGCCGTTGGAGATCTGGTGATGAAGATCCTCACGCTCCATGCTATCTTCATGCTATTATATAAAGGAAAGGAAGGAGAAGACAGAAGTACAAGTGCTACACACGAGCTTCAATTCATTCAAGCGATCTGTCTTCCAAGTGTCTCTCTGCAAAGCGCTCAAATAGTTTGTTGTTTATTTCAAAGCCTTTGAGAGTCACTGTGAGCTTATAGGATATATTTATTTCAAGTGTTACTCGAGAGTTTATAACTCGGGAAGTTGCACTAGGCTATTGATTTGCGAGAGTTAGAGGATTGTACTAGATAGCTGAGAGAGGTGGGGCTCTTCTAGATTGGTCTAGGACTCCAAGGGAACGTGAGTTGACTAGATTGCAATTGTATAGGAGAGAGGCTTCTCGGTGAGCTATTAAGATCCTAAGCTAAGCATTCAATAAAGCCTTTGAATCCTAGGGTTGTGGAAGAACCCTAGGCGGGGACGTAGGCCAGTTGTGCTAAACCTCGTAAACAATTACTTGTGTCCTTTACTTATTTGCTTTACCTTATTTCCGCACTTGGTTCGATTGTCTAACTTTGTGATTCAGGTTTAATCTCAAGAGTTTTGGTTCAAGCTTCAAAAGTCTTGAGACTTTCTGCGAAAAACGGGCATACTCTATTCAACCCCCCTTCTAGAGTATTTCTTATTACATTGTTTTTACATTATCGAACCTTCAATAAACATAAAATCAGTAGAGACAATTAGGGTTTCTTGAAAGAGTTGTCTAATTGTTGGAAAAGGCGAAAGCTTAGTCCTTTGATGCAATTCACATGATTATCTGTTTATTTCTGCCTTATGCATGCTTGGTTATCGTTGTTGCAAACCCCAATCTTGGAAGTCTTTTACATACAGTTTAGTTCGAAATCCCAAAGCAATTGTTTTTATTTTCTTTCGTTTTATTCTCTGTCTTTCTCGAGATCGAATAGCACTCGTCGATCTCGACTACTGATCTTCGACCCAAAGTCGTTGTAGCTTCTGTGTGCAGGTGCTCGACCAAGACACGCCGATGTCGACCAGGACCCTACTCGATCTCGAGTAAGGGCTTGTCGAGATCGACCACCATCTCCTGTGCTTGCTGCTGCGCTGCTCGACTTGCCTGATCTCCTGTCGGCTTACCCTAAGTCGAGATCTAGCACCTGTTGTCGACTTCTGACCGTGAGACTTCACCACTGCCTAGGATCCGCTGACACGCTTCCTCGTGGATCGATCCTGACTTCCCGCTGCTACATCAGGAGGAGGTCTTGTAATTATTTACAAGTGACGGAATCTGGTTTGCCTTAGTTTATGTACTTACTGTTTTGCATTCTCGATTTCCTCCTACAACAAAGCCCTTCAGAACTCGATTCATAACGAGGATTAAAGAACCTTTTGGGGATGTATGGGGTAAAGGGGGACTGAGCCCCTTCACTGTTTTGTTCAATCTCCAACAGGAGTTTATATTACGCATCAAATATAGCAGCAAGATAATACCTAGTGTAAGAAGTCTGATTATGTCAAAAGGAATGATACAACCATGAAATTGAATCAACCCTATCCGATCCAATATCACAAATAAATTCAAGCCTCCATCATTCAAGACAAAAGCGGCCTTCTTCCCTTCATAAGTCACCCAGGGTGAACTCGAAGGGTTGATATTGAGATCAAAATGATCCAGATAGAGAAGGATTGAGTACCTGGGTTTGTGGGTATCCAAAGACACCCAACTGCAGCCTCTATTGACACCATCAGCAGAGGACAAGCTATGGCTGAAAAGCCCCTTCCTAGCATGAACTGCGCTCCACCACCGCCCCCAACAGCGAGACTGCTTCCTTCTTTTTCTGAAATTTTTTCGGACTGTTTCTATTCTTCTCCACATCACCTTCGTCTCTCTCAAATTTCTAGCGTCTAACCACCATATCCATGGAGGTATCTTCTTTGTCACTCCAAATATCGGATCTATGCTTGGCTGATCCTTCCCAACACAGATTTTAGATTTTGAGGGGCATAGATCCGGATGGGTGAACAAATTTTGTTTCAAAACCGGCTTGGAAATCGCCGGCTGAAAAGTGGAGAAGAAGCATTGGGAGATTTCAAGCCAACCGGTCTGAAATCTAGGTTTAGGAGAAGTAAGGGCGACGACTTTGAGGTTCGATCTTGCTTCGAAGGTGATTTTGTGGCTTAAATCAGGAAGAAACTCGCCGGATTTCTCAATCGATTTGGAGATTTGGGGTTTTGTTGAATGAAAAAGGGGGCGCGTGGGAATAGGATACGGCACGTTCATTTGCACCCAGAAGGGATCCAAAAGAGTTTGGGAATATCTATCTATCTATCTATATATATATATATGATTTTGAAATTGGTGTTATTGGAACTCACACATGAGTAATAATTAAAATGATTATTATTTTATTATTATTTTGTGGCCCACCTAATTGCCAACTAGGATGCCACCTCAGGATGGTAGACCACCAGGGTGGTATGCTAAACATTCTCCAATTAGGAGTGCTACTTTTGTAAACTTCCCATCTTTTTGGTATATTTATGCAAAATTTTCTCAAATTTTGGAAAATGTTTCACTTCCACAAGGGTAAGCATACCCACCCACCTTTTTGGTATAATTAATGGGAAAAAGCAATCACACAAAACTAAGTTAATCATTGTAACTTTTTTCTAACAACCAGCATTAATTTCTTATTCTCTTCTTTTGATGTAAATAATACAACATATTTTAACATTTTAATTACAAACCCTAACTACTTTCCCATGCAATATGCATGCAAATTACATATATGTATTTAACTTATGTACTTAATTTCATGCGGTAATTTTTTACTCTCTATATGTGTATTTGTATTATTATCATTAATTAATTTATACGTGGACACTTTTTTTTTACACTCACATAAATTGATTTTATGGTTGTAAAATTTATTTTAAAACGTTATAAAATTTTATCAAATTTGATATTCACCAATAATAAATTGATACAAAACCCTTAATCTGACCTATAGATTAATTAACTTTTGTACTTAATTATGTTTGATGAAAAAAAAAACGAGGAAAAGAATAATAAAATTACATCATATAAATTTGATATTCAATGCCCTTAATCCGACCTATAGATTAAATTTGATATTCACCAATAATAGATTGATACAAAACCCTGAATACTTAATCCGTTATTTTTTTGAATAAAGGGTTAAATTTTATACTTTCATCCGTTGTATAATGTTAAATTGAAGAAAAGGGTTAATCCGCTATTTTTTGTAGGGTTAATCCGTTATTTTTTTGAAAAAAGGGTTAGTAAGTGTTGTATAGGGTTAATCCGTTATAAATATAATATTTTTTTGGTAAGAATATCACATAGCAAGATTCTTATATCTACATAGAAAGACCATATCACATAGCAAGATTCTTACCGAAGATAAATTGAAATAGATTAATTATATGAAGTAAGGGAGATTAAAACCACGACAGTTACGATTAATTGAAAATTTGTTGCTCTTCCTCTTCCACTTCCACATCCATTACTGCGTTTGAAGTACATTGCACACGTATGTCTCTTCCTCTTCTGGTGGCAATTACGTTCTCCATTGCATTGTTATAGCCAACCCATTCTCCCTTGAATTGCATCATCCTCCCTTACCATCGATAGTACTAGAATCGAAATTGAGATAGTAAGTTGCAATGGATCAAGATAGATATGTTAGGGCAAGGAAATCAGAGGTATTTACCCTACAAACAGAGGCGGAACTACTTGGGGGCCAGAGCTGGCCCTGGCCCCCACAAGCTTTTTTTTTTTTTTGCAATACATGGGTAAATATATATGTAGTACTATTTATATTGGTAATTATATATGATATTAATAATAAAAGAGTAAAATAATAAATGATTTAGTTGTTAAAGGTTAACCACTTTAATTTAGAGATTCAAGTCTTTATACCTCTAGTTTGGCCAAATTTTTGTATCGATGATTTTTTTTAAATTAAACATTTAAACTAATATTTTATAGTTTTTTCAATGCTTTTTTATTATAAACAAAAATCATTTTTCAAGAAATTTTTAGTATACATTCAATTTTTGTTTTTACCATTTTTTTTAAAGAAATTAAACATTTAAACTATAATTTTATACTGTATTTTTTTTTTTCAAAATTTTTGAAACACTTTTATTTATGATAAAAAAAAATCCACATTTTTTTAGTATGTCCCCTTTTTTTTCGATTTTTCATAAAGAAATTACATATTTAAACTACAAATTTATTGCCTTTTTAATATTTTTAAAAAAAATTGTGTTGATAAACAAAAAAAATATATAATGTAAAATTTCGGCCCCCTCATCGCCGGGAGTCTAGTTCCGCCACTGCCTACAAACACTACCATTCGATCTCATATTGGAGATTGTCGGTCGAGTAGCAAGTGAATCTATAGTGGATGTCTTCAACTTACGGTTAAGGTATTGTCTATAGTCGATGAAATTGCCTCCACTTTTTATTTCGTTATTTGATGCATTCGCAAAAAAATTGATTTACTTAATTGTGACACAGTTGCAAAAGTTTTCATTTGGTTGGAAAACATAATTATGTGCTTGAGAAGATGGCAATTGCAAACCTGGATGAATTGGGAATTTCGCTTATAGCCGCATCGAGAAATGATAGTCATGCTAGAGGTTTTTTAAAACAATGCATCAACGCGGGAAACCCGGAGGCACTCTTTCAGCAAGGAATGGTAAGATGGTCTATAGTTCATCATAGCTTGATTGTGGATCATTGGTTCAGTGTGTGCTTGATCATAGTTCCTCATAGCTTCATTTCAAATTGCAGGTTAAATTCTTCACAAAATACGATTACGATGCAGGCATTCAAGATCTTCTAAAGGCGTCGGAGTTGGGACACGACGTGGCAAGCTATGCTTGTGGCATAGTACTTATGTATTGTTGGGGATCTAAAGAGCTCAAACCCAAAGGCTTTGCATTACTTAATAGTGTGAAATATAAGTTGGGCTATAAAATAATTTCGTGTCACCGGAGAGTTGCTGATCTATTTGACAATGTCGTAATTGCTCGAAGACTTCCCTTCAACTGGAAGCGGAAGCAGAACACATGTAGAAATATCACCCATGGAACATCACTTCGGAGTTGTCGAAGATCATGCCCCTGGAAAGAAATGCAGCTCCTTGTTGAAGATAAAGAAGACGGTCTTGCTTGTGAGATGTGCACGTGCAGAATTGAATGTACGGTGATCGAGGTTATGATTCGGTGGATTACACGAAATATGGTGGAATAACAAATTGCTTAAGTTTGGTCAATTGACATACTATATCTAATGTGTTATTATAACATATAAAGATATTATTGTTACTGCATCTAAATATGATCAATTGGGAGCTAAAAAAAATGATCAATTGAGAAACTATATCTTTTTTGGTAGGATTGAGAAACTATATCTAAATATGAAGAGTATTTATCCCATAATTAAATAAATTTAACAATGTCATACGCTAAATATTATTAACAAAAACTGCTAAATAACAAGAAAGGTAAAAAGAGATTTGCACCCAAGGAGAAATCTTTTTTTTTTTTAATCCAAACACAAGGATAATATTCTCACCAAGATTGTTACACCAAAGGCTAAAGATTATCACCAAAAAAAATAAAAATTGCAAGATTATCCCATAAGAGGAAAATACATGCGCAAATAGTTCACCAGATACGAAGCCATGCGCGCTGAAGAGATGCTCTTTTCCTGAAGTAAGATGCCTGACGCACCCCTAGTTGTAGGTAGGCTGAAGATGCCCCTGCGTAAACCTATCTAGGTTCGGTATGATGGAAGGGTTGACGATGCTCTGATTAAAAGCATCACACCTCAACCCCGTGTATAAAATGAATTCCTACCCTCCTCCCTCCCTTTGATTCCATCACTGCATCACTCACAAATTCAAAATCTTCAGCCTATTCTCAATGGCAGGGATGATCAACAAACCATACCTATTGAGCAATTGGACAACAGAGGAGACGAAGAACAGTTTTTATGAAGTGCAGCATTCACCCCGAACTTACATCCTGTAATACAAGAGGTTGATCCTGTCATTGACTTCTTTGAGTTCGAATCAAATTTGCCATGCTTTGTGCAAGCCAACCTCAACCTTTTGTATTTGTTAGGTGCATTGGGATCATTAGGTTTCTCCGAACTCCTAATCATATACTGGAATCCTATTGTCATCGCGTACACATGCATGTAATCCAAAATTTCTTTTGAATGTGAAAATATCATACCTGTCTCTGGAGGTTTGAGTTGCACATAGCCTTCCCGATCAGCACCTTCCCCAACCTGAACCTCGTATTGGTGGTTCTCACCTTGGTCCTCGTCTTTTGCATTTTCGTCAGCTTCATCATTGAGGTCGATTTGGTTGTTCTGAACTTGGACGTCTTTTCTATTTTCATCGTCCGTAATGAGGTTATCGTCTCCATCACCGAAATTTTGGATTACATGCATGCGTACGCGATGGCAATGGGATTCCCCAACAGAAGGAACCCCATCAGATCCATTATCTGTTACAACCGAAGGAACCCCATCAGATCCATTATCTGTTACAAAACAAGCATCAACTTATACACTAATTTCAGTTATATGTATATATAATTATCCAAACTAATGAATGAACGACAAATCATACCTTCTTGTTCGGTTTCATACATGACGTTTAGGTCAAATTCACGATCATCCACTTACACTTTATTGATAAGGACCAAAATTCCTGGATATACATTACACACGTAAGATGAATCCAAAAGGTCTTTGAATCCAAATACACATCAAACATCAAGAAAGATTTTGGGTCCAACCCAAACTCAAATTGGATGAATCAAATTCGAACCCTGGATGCTAAGGTCGCTGGTGGTTTCTTGTGATCTATGAAACACCAAATAGGAGTTTTATCTCTTGTTATCGCTGAATGGAATTGTATACATGTGCTCTTAAACCCTAAATCAATCAAATTGGGTCCAACCCTAAATCAATCAAATTCGAACCCTAAATCCTTGATGAAATTCGAACCCTAAATCCTAAATCAAGAAAGATTTCGGGTCAAACCCAAAATCAAATTGGATAAATCAAATTCGAACTCTACATCCTAAATCAAATTCGAACCCTAAATCCTAAATCAAATTGAAAAGATTAAATTTTGTAAGTAAAACTAAGAGAAAGACGCACACTGACCTGATTCCTCTTGTCGTCGAAGACGAAGACGCAATTTCCGGTAAAGATGCAGGTACTTGTATGGAGGTGTGGTATCCGGCCTCGAGATCGTTTTCCAGTGTTGAATGTGGATTGATTTGGCAGATGTTGAAGAAGAAGATAGCCGTTGGACGTTGGTTCCGGCATTGGATATGTAGCCGTTGGGTGCGCCAGTGGGAGTTGACATTCTTCATCTTCAAGGCAGACATGGGGATCAGAGAGGAGAGCGCCATTACTTAGAGGAGAGAGAGAATGAGAGTTTTTACCAATTTACCCCCGGGTATGTATAGCATGTGTAAGTGTAGCAGCCTCCCAAATAAAATCCTACCCAGTAATTTTCATTTTCATGTAATTACTCCGTAAATCCTCCCAGTTTCAGTTTTACCGATACGAGTTGTGTGTGTCGCACCCTCTATTTTGATTTCTGTAAAGCCTTTAACTTCGTCCGCTTCCGTTCTGCATCATCGCTGTCGCTCCTTTCTCCCTCCCTCCCGGTGAGATTCTCCTCCTCCAAATAGATCTGAGTTTACCAAACTTCAATTTCCTTTCTTCTTTTTCAAAATTACATCTTATTCTACTTGATTTTACTGGATCTGGCATCACAAACCATTGAATGAGTGCTTCGACCACCAGATCTAACCTTCTGTTGAAACTCTCTGATTTCTATGGTTTATCCTCGATATCTGCAGGATATCACCGTTTCAACCAACAGTGGGAGCCGAGGAGGAAGCTGAGGTTGCTCAATTCAACAGCTAACAATGGTATTGCTTTCAACCATATCTTATCCCATCCCTCTTCCTCTATCCTCGCCATTTTCAATCAGAAGTTGCTCTCCATACGGAATCTACTCTGCTGGAAACTAGTCGGAAATTCACTTATGATGTGGATCGAAAAATGAAATATTTGATTTCTAGGATTTTCTGTTGAAATAGGTTTTACTTGGATCTAGGGAGAGCACAGCAGCTGTAGTCTTGATTTGTAGGACGTGCTTCGATGATTGTGTATGGTGATGTTGTAGCATTCTAATTTTTTCTCCAGATTCATTTTGTGCTTCTGATCAATCGACAAGGAAAAGTGAGATTGACAAAATGGTACTCACCTTATTCACAGAGTGAAAGATCGAAGGTAAGTGTGCAATGTACACTTGATTTGTGACTATGCTTTTAGGGTTTATATTTCTGTCACCTTTGTTCACTGAGAATTAACGATCATTAAGCTGCTTCTTCAAAAAGTAACTCTTCACTCTATGAAGTAAATTTAGGTTTCCATGAAGCTGGGTTATGCGTTGATTATTATCAAGTTTCTGTATAGTGAAATGCCCTATATGATCTGCAGTCTGGTTCAGGCTTTTGCATTTTTTTTAATTATATGTTTACCTCACTCACCATGGAATAAGTTTTGTTGCATTGCCTCTCATATTATCCATTGTGTTGAAGGTTATCAGGGAACTGAGTGGAATGTTTCTCACCAGAGGGCCAAAGCTCTGTAATTTTGTAGAGTGGAAAGGACTCAAAGTTGTCTATAAGAGGTAGGCAGTCCTGTAAATTGGTTTAACAATGATATGCTCCATCTGACATAATTTTTTCATAGACCACCGGATTGCTGTATTATTTTTCATGCATAGACGATACAACCATGGGAAAGGGCCAAAGACCTGTTACTTGATCTGAATTTATAGTGGTGTTGCTGCACCCAGCATGTCTAATTGCATATAGACACAGGTCACACAGCAGGTCATCATATTTTTTAAAATAACAAATAAAAAATATGAATCATTTCACCTTCTTAAGCTTATTCAATTTTCTCTTCTATGTGGATGCATCTCATTGTAGCTATTTTGATGTATCTGTATCACCAAGAGTTAAACATGTGTCCAATTCCGAGCATCAGTTAAGATAAGACGGATTCTTTTATTGATTCGAGTTGGAGTATAATAAATTATCATGAACACTTTGCAGTACAATTTTTTTTTCTCCGGATTACTTTTTGCCCCTGTCAAGCAGCCCCTGATGGATTTACAAGTTTTCCCTTTTCCATTCTGCCACACGTTTTGCTTGCTTGTTCATTTGATCACATTGAATTTTGTATTTTGTATGCAGGTATGCAAGTTTATATTTCTGTATGTGCATTGATCAAGATGACAATGAGTTAGAGGTCTTGGAAATAATCCATTTCTATGTTGAGATTTTGGATCGATACTTTGGAAGTGTGAGTGTCCTTGTCTTTTTCTTATACATAACACACGACTGGGACATCATTTTTGTGTATCTCGTTGTAATGAAACTTTTTCATTCTTTTCAGGTCTGTGAACTAGACCTTATCTTCAATTTCCACAAGGTATTACATGACCATGATATCATCTTATTATAATAGGAGGAAGATAACCATTATTCACCCTTTCCAACACATTTGTAGATGAAGAGGCTTATGTTTGTACTATTTCCATGACTTTCCCATTTGAGACCACATTTTGCTCCTCAAACTTGGCAGGCATTCTATATACTAGATGAGATCTTGATTGCTGGTGAACTACAAGAGACGAGCAAGAAGACGGTTGCACGGCTGATTGCTGAGCAGGTCCGGTTTATCCTCGTTGCCTGTGAATCTTTTTGAATCCGTTCATTTATCTTCTTTCTTCTTCTTTTTTCCGCCTTTCGTAATGGATAATTTACAAAAAAAATGCTGCAGGATTCACTGGTTGAGGCGGCAAAAGAGCAAGAAAGTTCAATAAGCAACATCATCGCACAGGCCACAAAGTAATATCAAAATTTACTAGCCACAAGCTTTCTTCGCAATCCCATTGTATGTGTGTGCAACTTGAGTTTTGTCAATATTCTTCTTATTAAGCGCTTGTCGAATGTTTCTCGGCTTTCAGCCAAGATTGTTTTCCTGATACTACATGCAAGCTGTCCATTGATCTCATACCACTTCAATACATACCCCCTGGAACAGCCTGAAAGTTGATCAACTATACAGTTTTCTGTAGTCGATCCTTATTGCTATTCAACTTTGCTCCATACGGTTCTTTGTAGTCTGTGATTGTCAAACGAACGAGATAGGTTATGTGCCTCTTACAAGAGCATTACAGGAGAAAAATCCCAGGAGGGTATCTGAATAGGAACTTGCTGTCAGTTTATTTTGGAAGCTATTCAACCGGAATTTAGAGTGACATTTGGATAAATCTGCCTGGTTCAGGTCCTCGTCGTGTTCGGGTCGGTTCGAGCCTGACCATTATTGAGTCAGTTGGGTTCAAATCACTATTGCATCGGGCTATCCTAACTGGGATAGATTGAGATCGAATATAATTTAAACCAAATGATTGTAAATCACAATTCAAACCTTTTATTTCGAGTTTGAATTTGGGGTTTTAAATGGTATGTTTGGAGTTTGGTTGTCTCAAACTACTCTTCTAAAATTTTACTAGAAAGTGGCTATGATATTAACCTTCTTTAGAGCATGTGCATTGGAGGGACTCTTCCCGAGCCCTTAACTTACTTTTTCACTGTCATGTCAGCTTAAGAACCCTTATCCAACTTTTACTTATTTGCAGCTTCATTGGAGAGCCCCAACCCGGGCCCTTAACTTACTTGTTGCTCATAATATTTTTTTTGCAAAAACATATGCAAAATGGGTGTCTATAGGTAGAGAAAATTAATTTACAATTAAAAATAAAATTTTTATTTATTTTTATTTATAGAAAATGGCTAAAAATCATTTTTCAATTGGGTATTTTATGGGCACTGTCACGTGGCAGATAGAGATTGGACAGACCCGTTAAGGGCCTCTACTCTCCGAGCTCTTATTTAAACGCCCCAACTCCCGGGCCCTTACACTATTACCTTATTTTATTGTTTTTCTTGATGAGGTGGCATGGCTAAGGGCTCAAAGGCTCTCCATTGCACATGCTCTTAAATTATAAAAATTTCGCGTGCCCCTTGGGGATTGAACCAGTAATGTCCTATCAGTCCACCCGAATTTTTACCTAATCCAAAAAAAAGGAAAAAATTATACTCCTTCTATCCTAAAATACATGTCCTTTTACTATTTATGTAGTTTTTTTAAGAGATAAAAACTATATAAAATATTAAATTTTTTTATTAATTTTATAAATAATTAAAAACTTATCAATGAGTTTATAATTATTTTGAAAAGTTAATATTTTATTTATTTTTTAGCTTTTTAAAAAACTTGATAGTAAAAGGACATGTATTTTAGGACGGAGGGAGTATAAAATAGTATTATTTTTTTATATATTTTTTTAAAAACTTAATACGTTTTATTAATATTTTTTAAAAGAGGAATTAAAAATGTAATACTTATTATTAATATTTTTTTGGGTTAATTGCGCTAAATACCCTAACCTTTGTATATAGTTGCGCTTAATATCCCGACCCTGTAAGATTTCATGAAATATCCTGATCTTTTGGGTTAGTTGCGCTCTCTATCCTAGATAGATTTCTTAAATTAAAAAATTACACAAATAATGGAAAAATTACACAAAAGCACCCATATTTATATTAAAAAAATTCAATAATCCCTATTTTAATCAAATTAAAAAGGAAATTTATACCAAACATATAAAAATGCGTGCTTGAAAAAATTAAAATAAGATCGATTATTTAAAAATAAACTTGTTTCTTATTATATCTTATATTCTTTAAAAAATTATTTTATAAATCCATAGTTATAATTTACGTAAGATTAATATGTAAGTATCATATTATATGCCCAATTAATCAAGTTTCCATGAGTATATACCCAATTTTCCTATTTTTAATATATGTTTATCATATCTTTATTAATTATAAATAGTTATAATATACTCCGTATTTTACTATTTCTTTTTTAAAAAAAAAATTTAAATTTTTTTTAAGTATTATGTTTCATATATGTATAGTTAGCATTTTTTTATAGAATCCTTTTTTAATGCTGTGGAATTTAGATGAGAAATATTTTCTTAAGATTAAATCACAAGTTTCCACATAAGATGTTATGTATTAGTTTTAGTGTATATAAAATAATATGGACCAAAAAGAATATATATATAAAATAATAAATAGAGAATATATGTACAAATCAACATTTATAGATCGATATATATAAACATAGATTTTTTTTATAACACATATTATGAAAAAAAATTTATTTATTTTCAATAATTATAATAATTATGGGAGTAGATGTTATCTATTAGAAATGATTTTTGGTTTTTTTGGGGGGCGGGGGGGGGGGGGGGGATTTTAAATTTATTAGGGGTTTATTGAAAATATTTTATGAAAATGGGTGATTTTGTGTAATTTTTCCATTATTTATGTAATTTTTTAATTTAAGAAATCTATCTAGGGTAGAGAGCGCAACTAACACCATAGGTCGGGATATTTCGTGAAATCTTGCAAGGTCGGGATATTAAACGCAACTATCCATAAAGGTCGGGATATTTAGCGCAATTAACCCTATTTTTTTAGAGGAAATGGTATGGAATATACTAGGGGTGGGCGTGGGACGGGACGGGACGGAGGTCGTCCCGCGTCCCGTCCCGCGTAATTTTTGCGGGACGGGACCGGGACGGGATTTACTCTTTTTTTCTTCGTCCCGCACGGGCCTTGTCCCTCACGGAACGGAACGGGACCGGGACGGGACGGGCCTTGTCCCTCAAATAAAATAATTATAAAAAGTTAAAAATTTCCAATATATTTTGCGATTTTCAAAGACGTATCACGTATAAATCTATTAAAAATATTATATTTTACAGATTTTCCTATATATACATACAGATATACGAGTAATAACGTAAAATGTGTGTATATATACACTGATGGAGTACCATCTGTTTTTTTTTGGTAGAATGCAGTAGGCCAGTAGCATTATGCTACTGTGTATATACGCATCCATATACACACTATAAGTGTATGTAATCTATGTATATATTATACATATTACATTATTATTATTATTATTATTATTATTATTATTATTATTATTATTATTATTATTATTATTATTATTATTATTATATATGCGGGACGGGACGGGATTTGCGGGATTGAGACGGGTCGTCCCACGTCCCGTCCAGCGTAATTTTTGCGGGACGGGACCGGGACGAGATTCACAATTTTTTTTTGAAATCCCACCGGGACCGGGACGGGCCCGGGACGGGACCGGGATTTGCGGGATTTGTGCCCACCCCTAGAATATACCAAAAAAGACTAGCCTTTGCAAAACTAATCCCCTTGACCCAAATTTGCAAAATTGGCAAAAAGGTTTAAAATTTTGCAAAAATAACCGGTGGCAAAGACTTGCAAATCCGGGTAACGAATATAACAACGGAGAGAGAAAGAGAAGTAGAAATCGCCATTGAAGCACCTTCATTGAAACCGGGTAAACGTCGTTGAAGGAGTAGCAAGGGTGGCCTTGAAAACGAGAGAGAGAGAGAGAGAGAGAGAGAGAGAGAGAGGTGGACAAGGCGAATCGAAAAGAGAGAACGAAGAGAACAACAATTCCAGCACTTTTGAAGAAGAACCCCTCGTGCGAAATCACGCAAGTCGTCATCCTCGATCTCTTCTCTTGAAAAAGCTGTTTGGAGTGTTAAATTTCTTGAATGTCAAAGTGGGGAAGTTGGGGAGAATGGGGGGAGATGATGAACAAACCCTAATCATGTGGTGTTGCCGTGTTGGGTGGTTTGATGATATAATTGGGAAATCACCATTTAATGATGAAATTGAAGGTCGAAATATGGTAGAATAGAATTGAAGCGCTTCTTCGACAAAGATAAGGTCGAAATAGGGCGGTTTGGTTATATGAGTATCTCTATCAAGAGACAAATTTTATTCATTTCTGTCATGACAGACAATTTATAATTATTGGGCTGAATTGTGACATTACAACCAAATTTTTACTATTATTAGCACTATTGTTACCAATTAGAGGCTATAGTTGTAGATTATTGTGATTTTGTGGTTTGTATTTCATATTGTTGTGAATGAAGCTACAAAAGTGGTCATAAATTGTGTTAATTGTTGCATTCTGCACCGTTGTCATAGAGCATCTGACCTTTCGAAATTGGGTGCAAAGTTTTCTTACATTAGTTGTACATTTATGTTGGGAAGTAAGGTTCCAAATTAGTTGTAGATTTATGTCATTTCCTGCAATCTACATTGTTGTGAGATGAGCATTTGAGTATATATTTCAAGAGTCTCCTTTGGGGCTTGCAGATGTTCGTAGAATGATTTGTGTACTGGCAGACATACCTTTTTTACTGGCACGATTTATGAAATTACTGGCATGTATGTTTTTTTTACTGGCGCTAGTGTTACCAACCTAATACTAAGTTGTACAATTTCGTCACAAGTTTGAAACCCCCCCGGAGCCACGCCTATAATTAAAGAAGGGAAGGTTTACACACCGTCGAGTTAAAAGGTAAATACTTGTATATTGTAGATTAGTGATGTACTGTACTCCTGTATTTATGTTGGTGATGTTAATCGTGAAGTGGGATATATGTGCAGTCGACATTAGCTCTCCCCCCAGAGAAGTACTTCAAAGGGGGGGTCCAACCACTTCTCCAAGATGGCCCTCCTGGATCGCATGGACAAAGGTCTCACTACTAGACTGGAAGATGTTGAAGGAAAGCAGGCTTAGAGGCATTGTGATGATCGGGAATAACGTCCCCGACCTACTGTTGCACCCTCATTCACTACTTCCTTGAGTGGCAACTCAAGACCTTGAAGAAGTGTGAGAGTTGGTACTAGATCTAGAGGAAGCTGCTCCGATTCTCGATGAAGAAATTTTGCCTCGTAACCGTCCTAGACTATGGACGCCACAACCGTGACTTTGAGAAGGAAGATCACAAAGACATTGTGAAACACTTCTTCGGTAGAGGAGCGACACGCAGAGGTTGAAACTTGCTCTCCTCCTCATCATAGAGGGAATCCTCCTGCGAGGGGATATTATCAGGAATATATGTTAAAGGATGGGTCGTGCGCCTCGTTGAAGACGTAGTAATATTCCTTTATCTGGTCTAGCACTTTACTGCTGCTATTTGTGTTGGGCTTATATTTGCTATTTTGAAGTTAGGGTACTCGTCAATTTGGTTACACATTTTCTTAAAACTTTAGGGTTCTGTAAGGGGGACATAACTGGCAGCTTAATTCACAACAAACCGGCCAATTGGTTATATCTTTTGTTTGTGTTGGACTACTTTGGCAGCTTCATTCACAACATTATGAAATACAAATCACAAAATCACAATAATTTCCAACTTTAACCTCTAATTGGTAACAGTCGTGCCAGTAAAGAAAAAAAAAACCTAGCCATTAATGACACAATTCATGCCGGTAAAAATAATATGCCTGCCAAGACATAAATGAATAAAATTTCTCCCTTGAAAGAGATGATCAGACGCTCATGTGACAATAGTGTAGAGTGCAACAATGAACACAATCTATGACTACTATTGCACCTTCATTCGCAATATTACGTAATACAAAGCACAAAATCACAATAGTTTGCCGACGATGCAAAAGACGAATGTTCGCGATTTTTGCTTACTAGCTAGTCAATGATTTTTCCTTGCCAATAAAATCGATGTCTAAGCCAATAAAAGAATAACTCCTGACATATCTTATCTATCTCATAAACTTCTCAGCAGAAGGATATTGAACATTAAATCCAAACGAAATGAGTCCATAACAACTTAAGTCCAAAAGGTGGAAACGTTTAAACGTCAGTCATCAAACACTAGTCATCCAAAAGTTGGAAACGTTTAAACATTTAAGAGCTAAACCAAACACTAAGAAGTGCTAAAGTTCATAACAACTACAGTCCATTACAACATCAATAAATTGTCCACTACAATCAGGCCAACGCATCAGGTGGGGGTTGGGGTGGGAGCAGTGTAGACCTAGACAAACGCGGGTAGGCCCGTTCGGCCCGCCCCGCCCGCTTGCATTAGCGGGAGGGCTTGGACATGGGAAAAAGCCCACGCGGGCTGCTAGGCCCGGTCCGCGCCCGCAGCGGGTGCAGGATTGGACAGATCAATCAACCCGTAACGGGTACCCGCCTTTTTTAATTAAAAATAATATATATAATAAATAATATTAATTATTCATTTATAATTTATAAATTAAATTAAAACAGTAACTATGTAGTACTACGTATATATATGTATTGTATACCGCTTACAAGTTACAACAGTAACTATGTAGTACTAAACTACTACGTATATATATACATATCTATAGTATTATAAAAGAGCCAAAGGCTCAAATGAACAGTATTTCCGTTAGTTAACATCCGTGACTTGCCTCCGTTTCTATGGCTTCATTTCCATGGTGCTACGTCTGCTCTCTCTTCACGTCTCTCCTCCCCCACCGCTCTCTCTTCACCTCTGCCGCCTCTCTCTTCCCCTGACGTCTCTGCTCTGAGGCGTCTCTCTATCCTCCGCCTCTGCCGCCTCTCCCTCCTCCACCAGTCCCCGGTGCCCTCTGAATCGCCATGGCCCAGAAATCCATCCTCCTCTCCGTCCCCGGCGCCTTCACCTCCTGAAATTCTCCAAGTTTAAGCACCAATTTGTGGAGAAATCAACATCCGCTCTACTCAAACCCTCAACCATGGCTTCAATTGCAGGTTTATTTTTATTCTCTATATATGAAATTGGTTATTGCTTATTTCAATTAGATTCGGTGCCCTAATTTCAGATTTGGTTATGAGAAGTCGGTCTCAGCACCTCGGATTTCTTGTGGGTTCATGTTTAGATTTCGGATTTTGTTGTATCCTTTATCGTCTGTCCAATGCGCCTCGATCGCTGATGGCTATGTAGCTTTAACGGCTCAAGTTGATCTCTTCCTACTCTTACCCTAATTGTCAATGTTCGCATGTTTAAATGGGAGTTGTCCAATTTTGGGCACCAACTAGATGAGTTTTTGAAATTTCTGCATATGGTGTCTCATATTTGCCTTTACTTGTTGTGCTACTAATCAATTTTCATATTTATGCGCATATTTGTAGTTTTTTCAGTTCTTCCGTATGTGAATTTTTCTTTTTCAAAAAGAATTGGATTCATATTTGGGTATAATTGCTTGTTGGAGGCACTCTAATTTTCTTGGTCATTTGATTTATAGATGTGTTTTTAGTTCAAAGTTTACGTAGTTGATTTGTTTTATTTGTGATTTATAGCAGATGTTCTATAGCTGACCTAAAATCAAATGCAGTGGTTAGTGGTCTCTTACCAATTATGCATTTAAACCATTTATGCAGGTTCGAGATTTCTGCAGTGTTTTAGTATATTGACGGTATATGGGTAGTGTTTATGCGAGCCACGTGTAGTGCTGTCAACCTACCTAGAAGCTCAGGGAAACTAGATGCACTCGTATGGCATGAAAAATGCAGCAATTACAATAGCATTGACAGTAAGTATGCTTCTCATAAATAATCTTTGGGAGCATAAAATTGAGATAGCATTGACGATAAGTATGTTTCTCATAAATAATCTTTGATCATTTTAGCGTGATATAACTATTGTGTTGCTCCCTGAGTGTTACCTGAATTTTCCATTTCGTAGAAGGCCTTAAGGAGACAAGGAAGCTTACAACCTACAGGAAAACTTAAACAACATTTTGCGAATCACATCCCCATGCTAATGAAGTTTGATTAGAAAAGGTAGCAATATGCTTTAAGAGTTAAAAGTATTCTAATTTTCATGTTCAAGTTTATGTTGCTCAAAGATTACCTTAGACAACATCTTCACATGTATACTAAATAATGGCTTAAATTAAGTAATTAATCAATCAACATATACATGGCTTTTGGTAAGTTTTCACATGTGCTTCTTGCTGATATTTCTTGGTATTATGGATATAATGGACTTGTTCACAGGCAACTGGTGTAAAAGTCGATCCATTAGGGGACCTTAGCACAGAGACAGAACGAAAACTTGGGCAGTTGGTCCTAGAGAAGTGTGTTTATCTCTTTGCATCTATCAAAATTTTGGATTTTGGTTACTCTTTTTTTCTTCTACTTTTTATGCTCGTTCTTTTTAATCTTCTAGATATGTTCTTGATTTGCCTTGAATATAGGTATGGAACGGAGTTCTTCATGCTGTATCGATGTCCACCGGTTGTTAAGCACTTCTACACCATGCCTTGCTATGATGACTATCTGTATAGCAATTCGTTTGATGTCTTCATTCGTGGTAACTAACTACTGATCCTACCAAAATGTTCAAAATTAAAAACTTGCTGAGATTTAAGTAAGACTTAAAATTTAATTGAATTTTAAGATTGCACACGCATTGATAATAGGCGATTAAAAATGTTCTAAATACATCCATATCAATTATAGCAAAAATACATTCCGGTTTTTGCTTTGAGAATATTGCTATAGTTTATAGCAAAAATACTATATAGTTTATAGTATTTTTGCTAATAGTTAAGATTATAAATTTCCAAAGCAATGATATAGATTGCGACATTAATCATATTCAATTGCGTAAGTTGGGACTGACCGATTGGAGATGCATACAGGTGCCATTCAGCCAGGGGACCATGCATCAATAATAGACGATTTGGTTGCAACCAGGGGGGACTCTTTCAGTTGCAATTAAGCTTTGAGGTCTTGTTCTTTTTAGCTCTTGTCTTTAGATTTAACTTCTGTTCCTTTTGGCTGTTATTTGTGATCTTTAGTTGAGTCTGATCATGCCATGCCTACTTGCTTTCGTGTCATGTGTAGAGCACGGTTAGGCCAAGGTAGTTGAACGTGCCTCTGTAATCGGGTTGCCTGAAGTTAAGGTATCTCCTCATAGTACATGCTTCTCAGTTTTCTTCTTACGGATTGATCATTGACATCTTTTTGCAATTTAGCATAGCATTTGGCTGCATGGATTCTAGGTTAGTTACATTTGTTTGATGTTTTTGAGATGAAGTATGCATTGGACAACAAGATTTGGATGAAGAATTGGTGAAACATAGACGCAAATCGAGTTCTCTTTAACGGCCATGGTTTTCATTTCACTGCGTAGGAGACGGAACCATTATTTTCTTAGGATTTAGAAAATTGGTCAGAAAACAGTTGCTTTGTTTATGGGGAATTTCCAGTGATGAACATAACCTTTTACATTGGTTGCTCATGTAGGGTAAATTCAAGCTAAAAGGAGTACCACTCTATGTTCTCGTGGAGCCACGCCAAATGGAGGATTGCTCTTGTAAGGTACATGTTCATAGCTACAATGTTTTATAGTGTGTGTTACTTTACTAAATCAGGGGAAAAAGTCATCTGAATGATGAGTTAAGTCTCCATTTTTGCCATCATGATTTAACTGAGAATATCTTATCACCCTTAATAGCCCTTCAAGGTAACTAATAGATCCATTTTTCATCCCTAAAGTAGCATATTCCCCTTCAATTCTACTTGGTTTCCAACATTACTTGGTGACGCTCGGAACTACAGTTCTGATCCCTACTTACCTGGCCCCTCAAATGGGAGGCAGAAATGTAAGATTCGCATTCCGAATAGTGAAATTGCAAATTAGAAATGCTGGGATAGGTAAGTTGATTCAACACTTCAATTTGATTTTGTGCCTATTAGGAGGAGAAAGTGAAGATGGTACAGACCTTACAGTTTGTTGCTGGCTTGAACACCTTGTTCCAAACCTTCTTTGGCACTCGGCTACCTGCAGTGATCGGAGGGTCTTACACATTTGTTCCTATGACTACTTCAATCATTCTGGCTGGTCGTTACAGTGATATTGCCAATCCTCAAGATGTTGCCTTACTGATTTTTTTTTTAATTTTGTTTCAGTGTTGTATCTGTTATAGTAGCATTTTACAGATGTATATACACCAAATGAATTATACGGTTTTACAAGATTTAAATTATGTTCTCAAAATACAAACAAACTATGACTTTCATGAATTTTCAAAACAACAAAAATTTTGACGCCAAATAAAATACGACAACACAATGATACATATATCAAGAATGAAAAAACGACAAAACCGCGCGCATCGCGCGGTTATTGCCTAGTTACGTACAATAGCTTGTATCAGCCCTCTTCAATACATATTTTTTTTTCAATACATATATATTATTATTATTAATGTATAATAATATATATATATACATATTAATAATATTAATTATTCATTTTAATAATTTTTCAATGCATATATATGTAATAAAAACCTAATTAGTATAGTTTTAAGCGGGTACCCGCGGGCTGCCCGCAACCGCAATAGCGGACGGGATCGGACAAGGTTTTCAACCCGTTAAGCGGGCTTAGCCCGGCCCGCAACCGCAACAACGGGACAAATTTTCGGGCAAAGCCCGTCCCAAGCCCGGCCCGCGCCCGCGTTTGCCCAGGTCTAGAGCAGTGGCGGATCTGTGGGGGGGGCTCGGGATGGCTGAAGCCCCCCCCCATGGTAGGAAAAAGTGTAGGTATATATTTATATATCTGTACATTTTGTAATATATATAACTGTGGTAGAATGTAATCACAAATTTGTCTTGGCTCAACGGAAAGGGCACGGGAACTGCCTTGGGGGAAAGCTGTCAAACCCAGGCTAATTGATTGAATTAGAATCAATTTAGATTATAATGTGTAGATTTGAGAATGAATTTGGGGGAAGTTTTATTAGGGTTTTTGAATTGGGAGAAATCAATTTAGATTAGAATTTGTGTATTTGAGAATCAATTTTGGGGAAATTTTGATTAATTTGATTGTTTTTAATTTCAATTGATTGAGTGAGAATCAATTTAGATTAGAATTTGTACATTTTAGAATCAATTTGGGAGAATTTTGATTAGGGTTTGTGATTTGGGAGAAATAAATTTTGTGAAGTCGGGGTTTGATTTTGATAACAAATAGACTCATAGATAGGGACTGCTTGAGGGTTTGAACTAGCAACCCTTGTGATTTTATAGAGTAGTTTTTAGGTTTTAATTCAAACCGTCATTTTTCGGGAAAAAAAAAATTTCAACCCCCCCTTACAGAAATTTCTGGATCCGCCACTGGGTGGGAGGAGGAATGGGGCAACAATTCCGGAATGGCTCACCGGAAAGGATTTGTGGATAATAGTCATAGGTCCCCGGTTCGAACCCCGGAATGGCCGCTCTTTATTTACCAATTCAAGGAATGGGGCAACGACACATTGGTTCTGATCAATATTGCAATGTCCCATAGCCTGTTGTCGTTCAACAATTTCCAGTCAATCGCAGATAGGGCCTCGTCCATTTCTTTCAGCAAGACCATCTTCAGGAAGTGGTTCGACTTCCCTCGGAACTACTTTTCCGGAGGGAGTGCTAGTGTCGGTTGCACAAGTATCACACGGCACGATTAACATCACCAACACAAAAATAGGAGCATTAATCTATCAGAGAAGTGTTCACATAATACCTTTTTGCTCGACGACATCGCGACATTTTTTCCTTTCATTTTTCACATAGGGCCCTTAATCCATAATGCCCATTTTAGCAATAATCTTTGCCAGTATATCCATATTTCTTGCCAGCCAAAATAACTTGTCTGTCACTAGTCACTACATATAACATTAAACTCATGACACAACTAGACAAATTCTTTTCTACTCTATTTGAACCTTCAATTTCATTCTCAACTAAGTATCAATGGCGATTCCCTACCCATATCCCCAAACCGCCCACCACCGGTACCCATAAGGTTAGGGTTTGTACATTCAAACAATTTCAACCCCATTCACCCCATCCTCCCCAAGGGGCAAGGACCCTAACTCGACATACTATAAATTGAAAACCACAAAATGCCATAAAAAGAGGTAAAATAGAGATAGAGAATGAGAGCTAACCTCTTTTCAATGGCGGTTTGAGTCCCAACATCTATTGCCCCTCTCTTCAATGGAGTTACGGTTTAACACCGAAATTCCGACCCAAATTTCTCAATGTGTTAGGGTTTCAAATCGAAATCCCCATTCAAAAATCACACATTGCAGAACAATTTGTTCGGATTTAGTTAGGATTTCACAGATTCAAGAACGATGTTGCTTACTTGTTTTCGATTTTGTTTCGCCGGATTCGGTTTCTCCAGACCGGATTCCTCCTCCATCCTCTGCCGGTTACAACTTCCTCCCCGCCGAACTGATTCACCTCCGTCGGTATCCTCTTCCGCCTCTGTTGAGCATCCTCCTTCGCCGCTTTCTCTCTCTCTGATCTCTCTTCTGTTCGGCCCTTCCTCTTCCTATCCGACCTGCAACCGATTGAGCAAGTTGCCATTTTTTTTTGCAAAACTGACGTTGGGCCCACTCTTTGCAATTTATCATAGGGTGTTTTTAGATACACCGTAAATTCACCCTAAAAAATGTATGTCGGAATTGACGTGTAAACCTTTCTGATTAATTAGCACTTTTAAAAAATGCACGTCGGAATTGACGTGCAGAATTTGGGGTGTATATAACGGAAATGTTTATCATATGGCATAGACATTTATGCAAAGTTTAAATTTTTTGGTATATTAGTGCAAATTGCCCTTAGTATGCAATTTTTTTTATTTTTTTTTGGTATATTAGTGCAAATTGGCCTATTTTTAAAGCTCAAATAGAAAGAAAAAAAAACTCGTTTCAAAATTGGGCGCAGTTCGAACTCGTTTAACCAACTAAAGAAGTTTAAATTGGGCTCGACTTGAACTCATTTAACCAACTAAACAAATTTAAACATGTCAAAGCTGGATTTGTTGGGCTCGAATAACCTTCATCTTGATGGTATATAGAGTAATGATGATGGTTGATTTTCAAATCAACACAAATGTGTACGAAGTGCCGTTTTTCAGACTCTGTTTGTTAGGAGTACTGTTTTGAGGTTTGACCCAAAGGGACAACCTCTTGAATGACGTGTGACATATAAATCCAACGTAACAAGTTGAACACATAGCAGAAGTGAAAGAGACAAATCTATCCACACTCCACGATTTTGGGCGTCTTCTTCCGTTGATCTCCGACGCCTGTGAAACAGGAAAATATCAAGGCTTCTTTTAAGTTCTACCCTCTTCCGCGTCCTCTCTTTGTATTATTGCTCAACAAGTGGTTGAGTTCTCCTGACTTTCCTCGCCGGTGCCGGTGACTGGTATGTTCTGAACCCTTACTTCTGAATTGGATTTAGCTTTTAAGGGGATACCCAAATTGAATGGACTTGGATTGGGTGTTGCGATTGGATGCCTGTGCCTGTCAATTTTTTTAATTTTGGAGATAGATAGGTTTTTGATTTTGGATTCATATGTTTGAATTCCCTGATCTGTTGTAATTTGCTGTATTGCAGTAGTGGTATTTAGTTCAGATATTGCTATGGGAATTTGTGGTCTGCAAGGGATGTTAGTTATCGTGACTGGGGTTTAATGCTTATAGCTTGTAGTCTTGGGGAATGTTCGACTCTTTAAAGATAAAAACCTATTTTTTCAATGCCAATTAGTTTATAAGTCCTCAAGCCAAACAGTTTTAGATGACTTATGAGTGAAGAACCTAAATCTTCATATTGCCAAGTTATTGTCTTCACGGTTTGAAGCACGTTGCCTTCATATTTATCATCTGCAAGGACCTCATGGGAATTTTATACTCGTTTTTTCTGATATATGACTGCAGTGTTCTGGGCTTATGCAACATCATAGCTGTACTATACCAGATACATTTTGGCCTGATGGCTCATCTTTTTTTTTTGCAAATGTGCTCGTTTGAATGGTTAGGTGTCTGGCAAGTGGCAACCTGTCAATGTGTTGCTGCATGATTGACTGCTGTGCTGTACTCGAATGTTAGCTTAAGAGCACTGAATATGGCCTCATGGTATATGCATGTGATGGAGAGTGGGGCATTGCGCAGCACGAATTGTGAAAGCTACTTACTCTTCAGTATAGAGACGTCACTTGGGAAAGGGCTGCGCACGTTCCTCTACTTTTTAGGACTTGCATACTGTTTCCTTGGGTTATCGGCTATCACTGCTAGATTTTTCCGCTCCATGGAGAATATTGTTAAGCATAAACGCAGAGTAGTTGAGATGGACCCTGAAACAAAAACTCAAGTTGTTAAGTATGAGAACGTATGGAATTTTACAATTGCAGATATCACCCTTCTGGCTTTCGGAACTAGCTTCCCCCAAATATGTTTATCCACCATTGATGCTATACAGAACATTGGAAGCCTTTATGCTGGAGGTTTGTATAACACATCCTCGTAATCGTTTGCACTGGATAGGACTTCTTTGATTTGATGTGAATCTTTGGTTTTGATGAGCAGGTCTGGGGCCCGGAACGCTTGTTGGGTCTGCTGCATTTGACCTCTTCCCTATCCATGCTGTCTGTGTCGTTGTCCCTAAAGCCGGAGAACTGAAAAAGATATCTGATATTGGAGTTTGGCTAGTGGAGCTCTTTTGGTCTTTCTGGGCATATGTGTGGCTCTATATAATCCTAAAGGTAATTTGATTACGAAATAACCACTGCCATAAAGGTGATATCATGGGGTGTATTGGCCCGGTGACCGTTTTCCATAGCTGTTGTGGTTCATGTGTTCTTGAGAAATAACCACTGTCATAAACGGAAGTCAATGTCAATTAGCTGAACCAGACCAATATATATTCTTGAGAAATAGTAATGGCTAATCCAACTTAGTCTGACTGATTTTTGTGATAGAAGATGGATCTGATCGTAATTTAGTGGCTGTTCATGATTAGCATATTATACGCCGTAGCTGGTCTTTTCTAATTTGCTTGAAATTCTCCGCTTTTCATAGATTAATGTTTCTTTTGATGATGAGTAATATACTTTATATTTCTCAGGTCTGGACTCCAGATGTAGTTACACTACAGGAGTCACTGATAACTGTATTGCAGTTTTTCTTGCTGCTGATGCATGCTTATGTTCAGGACAAACGATGGCCTTATTTGTCACTTCCTTTGTGAGAAATGTTATAGTGATTATCCTTCCAATAAATTTGTTCTTGCATTCGGTTGTGTATTTCCATTTTCAATTGTTTGAGATGGTTCTTTCTCTGTCAGTGTGAAGTGGGACAGACCATTAGATTGGGTGCCCGAGGAGAATTCATGTGAAGAAGATATTATGAATGGGTACTCAGAAATAACCCAAATTGGGGGCATTGAAGAGAGGGGTATCGTTGACATATTTTCTGTCCATTCAGAAACTAGCACAGGTAATGATAAGATTGTGACGATCTCAACGTAAATTTTCAACCCGAAGAAAGGGAATCATGTTGAGAAGATCATAAATTCTCCTTTGTTCAATTGACCTGATATTTCATAAAATTAAAATCTAATTCTGATCATTGGCTCTCTATTGCCTCGACAAACACTGTCCTACATGAGCTCTTGAGCTTCCAAGTTTAAATATCCGTGACCTCTTTGTCTATGAATTATGATATTGATTCATTGGTATAAGATCTGTCTATTTCTAATGCACTTTTCATCCTACATTTGAAAGTTCCAGCTACCACTCATGGTAAAGATTGAGATGATTCTTGCTTGTCATAGTTTCCTGTCCAACGCGAAATTTGTACCCAATGCTTAAGACAGTGAGCTTTTCTGGAGTTGCAGGCCTGGTGTATCAAGCTGTGCCTGGGAATGAAGAGGGTGAAACATCTGCTGAGCAATTTCAGAAGAAGACCATTAGTGAAGTTGCCCGTTTCTTCTTGATATGGAGACAACAATTTCAGGACGCATTGATGGTACTTCATTTTATAAAACATTACGGATTGTTTTTGGATGATAGAACTCTTTGGATTATTATGCACATACTGATTATCTTCGTATAACTTGGTGATATAGATGCATTCGTAATTGGTCACAAAATCAGGTGTAGCAGAACTTCATTTTACATGACTTTGTGCACATTTCAGGAATGGAGATTTCTGAAATGTGCACAAAATACCAAGTGTGTTAGAAATGCTAGAATGTGTGCTTTTGTATTTGTGTACTCATCAAATCTATTCTTTGTTCAGCTGGAAGATACTGAATCGAAAAAGACTAGAAACATCTGTCTGAGGATGGGAAGAATTTCATGGCAATTGATCCTGCTGCCATGGAGGTTTCTGTTTGCTTTCGTTCCTCCTTATCACATAACTCATGGATGGATCGCCTTCATCTGCTCTCTGATTTTCATCAGTGGGATAGCTTATGTTGTGACAAAGCTCTCCAATCTGATTAGCTGTGTTACAGGTTAGCAACTACACACATTTTGTTTGAATTCCATGACAGGGACAGTTAAATGATTCCACCATTTCCTCTACGTGCAGGAATAAACGCGTATGTCATAGCATTCACGGCATTGGCTGCTGGAACCTCATGGCCGGATCTAGTTGCCAGTAAGATCGCTGCTGAACGTCAAACAACAGCAGATTCCGCCATTGCAAACATCACTTGCAGCAACTCAGTGAACATATATGTCGGAATTGGTATCCCATGGCTAATCGACACAACCTACAACTACTTCAAATACCAGCAACCTCTGTACATCACGAATGCAACAGGACTCAGTTTTTCGTTGCTGGTCTTCTTTTGCACCTCAGCGTGCTGCATCGCTGTCCTAGTATTAAGGCGGCTAACCTTGGGCGCTGAGCTTGGAGGGCCGAGGATCTGGGCATGGATTACGAGCGCGTACTTCATACTACTCTGGCTAATTTTTGTTGTCCTCTCATCACTCAAAGTATCTGGTGTCATATAATCTGATGTGAGTTATTCTTTGCCATTCTATACTTGTTTCCCTTTACCCTTTTTCCTCAGTAAGAGACCCTATTCTTTCCATTGCTACTTTAGAATTTAGATGATCCACCTTTTATACTCCCTCCGTTCCATAATACATGTCCTTTTGCTTTTCGACACGCTTTTTAATGAACGAAAAACTCTATAAAATATTATTTTTTTCATTAATTTTTTTATATAATATGATACTTATTAGTAATAAGTATCATATTATATAAAAAAATTAATTAAAAAAATAATATTTTATAGAGTTTTTCGCTCATTAAAAAGCGTGCCGAAAAGCAAAGGGACATGTATTATGGAACGGAGGGAGTATTTTTTTTTTCCCGGATCATCTTCAGATACAGAGTATTTATTATTGGCTGCTGTATAAAATGAGCAATGTGATTATTGTATAAGTTGAACAGTTGCATTATACAATAAAATATGGTTGTTTTAAGGGTTTAACTACAACCCCAACAACTTGAATACTTGATTGTGCTATATTTAGGGTTAGTAATTTAGTAAAATTATTGAAAAAAGTCTACAGATACACTAGTGTATATGTATACACCAATTTTTTTTTTTTTTCCCATTTTATCTATTTCTAATTTAGGGTATGATGAGTGATTATTGATTTAAGGTTCATTCTTTATAATATAGGGTATAGTGGAGAGTTAAAGAAAAAATTTTAGGGCTAATTTACATTTTCAAAAGTAGTGGATAGTTTTTAAAAATATTTACACATGAACAGAACATACACTCCTATACACCAAGTGTATTTTGAGTATGTGTATCATCCTCCGAAATTTTGTAAATTCCACAAAATTTCAGCTATTTGAGCTCAAGTTAAGTCGAGCATCAATTTGAACCAAACTAAAATGTGCTCATAATCGGCTCGTTTAGTATAAGAACGAGCCAGAACATATCTCGATCTACAACCCTATGTCCCTATATCAATCAATCCATCTGCAGGAGAACCTGAAATCTCAAGGGCTTGTGTGGTTCAATTTCAAGTTTTCTGTGTATGAAACAATTACTTCAAAACATACTGAGGAACAATTAAAAACCAATTGTGTGAGCAAATCTACTTTTAATTTATGAAAAAAAACTCAAAATTCAGAAGATGTAATCAGCTTGAAATCCAAAACAAAGCCACGATGATGGAACAAATGAGCAAAAACATTAAATTCCTTTGAAGTGAAGGTCCTGAACAGAAACTGCCATTGGATATCTTATTCACATGGTAGCATGAAAAGATATGGAACCAATACTGAAATAAACCTTATTTAAGACATGGATAAGCTTGAAACATTCAACCATTGTCTGGCTCTCATACAAAAAATCCAAACATGAGGGGAAAGAAACAGTTTCAGCAATCCCACCCCCAACCCTAGCTACTATTGTGCTTGAATAACCTACAAGGGAATACGAGTAACTCGAATTTGAATTTTATGAGATTTCTTCTCCTTCAGACCAGACAGTTTGAATCTCAATTAAGCGAAGGCACCAGTGCAGGCAGTTGCAGGAGCGGTTTCAAGCTTCGTAGCAGAGCTGTACTTCTTGGTGATAAATCTGAAGATACCAGATGAAGAAATGTCATAAACAATCTCTTGGAATTTTAGAATTGAGTTTCAAAAAAACTGTATTAGTCATCTGCATACCTGAAGAAATCCCTCCACAACAATTCGGACGTCAACCAGCTCATTCCATCGCCGCCATCATCTTTCCCTTTTGACGAAGCAGAGATTGTTCTGTCAATGGTGAATAATGAAATCGGGTTATTTTCAGTATAGTCATATCGAAGCTTGTTTGAGCATATGTCAAATTCGGACAAGCCTTTCACCTAGAAGCAGTTTTCTTGAGTTCATCGAACATGGACCGAGGAGAGAGACATCCAGTGGTAAGCCATGGAGAAATTTTGCAAGAAAAGTTTGCGCCGTAGATGCTGTCACTTCCATCCTTGGAGCCCTTGTGTGGCTGTGCTTGGCACTCAGCTGCAAACTTTTTGACCCTCTGAAGGGCTTCGGTCTCTCCTCCCTTCATGGAGGCAGTAGCAACAGGCTTCCCATCCTACACAGAGCAAATTTTCGCCACACATAAGTTACTTCCTCACTCCCAAAACTCCATCCTCCACTGAATATACTATGAATATTCAGAAATTACTCAAATTACGATATATGATCTCCATAACTTAAGGATAAACAACCTAAGTCCCCAGTAATCCTCCAAACACGGGTAACTACACATATAAAACATATACGCAGCCTTACCATACTTTTCACTTACACATAAACTAGTTTCAGGTATCCTAAAATCTCTAAGATGCAAACTTTATACTGGAAAAAGGCAGAAATTTAACCTGATGCACTACTGTTATCTACACATGATATGATAAACCAATGAAAAAGAACCTTTCTTTCTCTGAGGAATGCCCTTCAATCACTATGTAGTACACAAATGCATCTTCTCACATTCAAATTCTATCATAAACCCAACCATAAACCTCAAACAGATATGATTATGCAGTATCAGGACAATCTGAAATGCCCAAAATGAGAACTAATCCAAAATGTAGATCAAAAGAGCAGCAAACCTGAGACATGGAGGCAGTAGGGTTAACACCCAAAGCAGACAAAGATGGGATCTCCCCAGGCTCAACATCGCCCCTTGATGGCAAACCCTTGATCCTATCCAAAGCAGCAACTGTCTCCCTCACTTTCAATCCCTTGACCTTCTCCCTGAATCCGCCATAGTTTGTGGGCATGGTCTCCAATTTGAAAGGCAAATCCTCCAAATGGTAGAGTGTGCTCCCCCAGAAGTACTTGACTTCAACTCCTTCATCCTTCATCGCACTCTCGATCTTCAATTCAGCTTTGACTTCCTCTTTAGAGACATCCCTGTGTGCATAGACAGCATCAGCCCCAATCGCCTTGGCCAATTCGACCAAGACGGTCTCCGGCTTCCCAACCCTAACCACCAAATTGGAGCCTCTCTCCAGGAGGTTTTTCCTGAGATCGGCCACCGCCTCGACAAGGAACGAAGCCCGATTGGGGCCCGTTTTGTCGAAGCCGGACGAGGATTTGCCGTAGTCGCGCGGGTCGAAGCAGTAGACGGGGAGCACCGACATGGATTCGTTGCTGGCGGAGGTGAGGCACTCGTTGTCATGAACCCTAAGGTCGCTGCGGAACCAAACGATGGTGGATCGACGAATTGCGGCGCCATTGGAGGGGTCGGAGGGGCGGCGGGGGTTCACGGAGAGAGGGCTCTGGAGCGGGATCGCGGAGAAAGACGACTTCTTGGAGAAGGGCTTCTGCGGGGAGAGGGTAGGGGAAGAAAGAGAGAGGTGGACGAGGGAGGATGAGATTTGGGATGAGAAATTCACCTTCGATGGGGCATAGATGAGGGCTCTGGGAACCCTGGAAGCTGGGTTGGTGAGGTTCGAGGGGAGGAGGGTGGAGAGGGAGAGGGAAATGGAGGCCGTGGGTGGAAACAGCGGCCTTGAAGGTCCAACAATGGCGACCTGGGTGTCATGCTCTGTTTCTGCAGATTCCTGGGTGTGGATTTGGGGATCCATTGGTGATGGGGTTTTTTGTGGGTCTGGATTGGAGGCTGAGGAGAGGAGATGGGAGAGGGTTGGGTTGTCACTGTGAGTGAGAGAGAGGGGGGAGAGGATTGGGGGTTTGTGGATGTGTGAAATTATCCTCCTCTGTTTTATGGCTATGGGTTGCTCTGTTTTTTTTTTTGTCCCCTCTATTGAGTTTAGAGGGGTTGGTGCTCTTTAAAGAATGTGATGACCTAATTATACACAAAGTGGTTTGTTTGAAATAGAAGCACACCTAACATTATTTTCTACTAACCTTCAAACTTCACTGTTCCATCACTTCCATGTAATGTAACATCTTTCTTTTGAAAGGTGATCTAGTGTGTATAGTCATTTGTAGTTGAAGATATTGAGATTTGGTAAATTATACGACTTTGAAGATAATTATGAGTGATCGAGGATATAACATTAAGGATTAATCTTGTGCAATGTTGTTTTTTTATACAAGTAAAAATTTGGAAGTGGTTAGTCCCTACTAAGGGCTCCGATGTGGCAGTTGTGTGTGAGAGAGACCGACAACACGATCAGCGTATTTGTTGACTTTTCTGTAGACATGGTAGATCTTTATCACTTCGAACTGTCGAAGAATGAGAAGAATATCGGTAATCATGATCTCGTAAATCTCTACCACTTCGAACAGTCGAAGAATATCGGTAATCAGGATCTCGATCTCCTAAAGACAAGACCAACAACCTTTTAAGATATTGATAATGTAAAATAAGATAGTATAGGAAAGTGAAAATATGGTAATAATGATTTTTTTTAATAAGGTGAATGATTTTTATCCATTTGATTTGCATTAAGTGTAGAACATATACTATAACAATGCATATCTAGGCATTATGGTAAGTCTACACTATGATCAAGTGTTGCTGTAGTCATGCACATGGGTAGAGTCTTGATGGGAAGGTTTTTCTATCAATTAAATAGTTACTATTATTAGTTGTTGTTGAATGACAACCATGAATGTTGAGGAGGACCTCGTGTGAAATTTGTAAGGCTCTCCTTGTTAGAGTTTGTAAAGTTTGTAAAGAAGTACAGATTACAATATTACAATCAAATTAAATTGATGGTGATGTGAAGGGTAGGTAGAAGGGTTGGTGAAGAAGCAAATGTTCAAACTAACCGATTAAATTAATTTAGTGGCAAATAAAAAGGAAACTAAAGTTTTATTGAAGTAACCAAAAATAAGGTTGAATCGGCCCAATGGCCGCCAGGCCCGCCAACCATCCACCGGATTCCTCAAGTTAAGCAAGTTTACCTTCCAAAACTTTTAGGTAGTTAGAGTGTTTTTTTTGTTTTTTTTTTTAAAAAAAATAATTCGATTTCAGATATACCTGAAACTCGATAGGCCAACAAGTCGACAGACGGATGAACCATCAAACATACAATAAAACTAAAACAAAAAGAAAAAGGGCGCAATCAATACGAAATATGCCATCTGAAAAGAATGAACCTAAGCAGAACTAAAACCGAAAGTTGAGGAACCTAAGCAGAACTTTTTAGGTAGTTAGAGTGTTAGACTCTAGCTAGGCCTCATTTTTTTAAAGGAATATAATTATGAAACAAAGGGAAAAATAATAGTGAAGAAAAAAGGTAAATATCGAGGAAAACTGAAATGGTAAGGTGATATTGGTGCAAATGGAGAATAATAGATGAGAAATGATGTAAGACTTCTCTACTAATAATCGATGGAGACAACTAATGTTTTCACAATCTACTATTACTAGGAGTCTAGGATAATAATCCTAGTTGTTCTTTTGTGTCAACTAGAAAAAACGACTACCGTATAGAGTACTAAGTCTATCGGGAGAACTAAACGGTGATTGTGAATATTGTTATTTCTTTCCATGGCTTTTTTTTTATTAAGTAAAAATTCGAGCTCAGATATAACTGAAATTCGAGAGGTCGACAAGTCGACAGACGGTAAACCGTCAAACATACAATAAACCGAAAATACAAGAAAAGGAAAAAGGCGCAATCATCATATAACATGTCCTTTCCATGGCTTTACTTTGGCATCCTGCACGGGAAACCATTGTGTGGTAAGTTAGTAGAATTTGATTTTGTTATAAAAAATCTAATATATAGTTTTATTCATATATTTTACATTAAAACCAATTAGATATGCCTAAAAGGTTAAAATTTCTTTAACCTTTCACTCCTTACACCAAAAATTGTTATTATCTCTTACTTTGCCTTATTTTAGGAATAGACTTTGAATACCAATAACCGTTTCTTTTGTTTTTTTTTTGTTATATCATGACGGTAAGTATGTCTGTCGATCTTTCGTCCTCTCAATTTACAAGACATTGATTTTGTCTAGTATTTCAAATTCTTAACTATTTCAAAAAGAAAAAGTAGATTTTTTTTTGTTTCACATCAACTTCATATTTTTTTATTAAAAAAAAAAGACCATGCAAGTAGAGTTTTTGTTATTTTGAAATAAGAAGCGACATTTTTTTTTGTCAAAATCATAAGAAAAATAGCTATTTTTCCCTCCTTTTGTTGCTTCATTTTATATAAAGGCCTGGAAAAATAATTACATCGATTTAAATAAAAAAAATTAGGGTATTGTCCTAATTTTGTTATTATTTTTTATTCGGTAAAGATTCGAGATTAAACAAGTTTGATTATCGAAAGATTGACGAATCGACAAAAACCGCCTAAAGATACAGTAAAAACATAAAACATGCGTATCTAAATAAGCAAAAACAAACTCTACAACAACACGATCTAAGCAAAACTACTCATAATAAGTTGAAGACTCCGGTGAAGAATGAAGTCAATCACCATCGCCTTGTAACACCGTGAGCCGGTGGTACAATAGGGTATTGTCCTAATGAACCTTTTGGGAAAAGTAGCGATTTTGTGAAAATGACGTTATAAACATCAAATCAAAATAAGCAAAAATGGACATTAGAATTTTAGCCAACAAAGATAAGGCAAGCAAAAGTGCTATTTAAAAAAAACTAAAAAAAACGAAGGCAAGCAAAAGTGCAGAAACACTCAAATTGACACTCACCATTCCTCAACGTCCATGGAGATCGCCTGAAAACCCACCATTCAATCTCAATGGAATGTTTATTCCGTTTCAGTTTCACTCATTTGGCCTCCCACCGTCCACCATATCCAAGCTGCGGGATCTCCTTCGGAAAGAAACGAATTTGGTGCCTAGGACCAAAAGTCAACGGCCAAAACGAACCTTTGCTTCAATCAGCCTCCGACTATGCCACCCTTCGCTACCTGGAGACTCATCGATCAGGCATATACCTCCCCCCTTTCTCCCACCTGTGTGGATTTTGACCTATTTTTCTTCTGCAACCGAACGCGCATTTCGTCGAACAGTTGGCGTGCAAAATGCTTACTTCTAAAGAAGCTGATTGTTGTTATGTTTGCCATTTGCAGAGCCACTTTTTGTGGATCCATACGTGGGTTGCTTAGTTAATCCAAGCAAAAAGATTGATGCTTGGGATTGGACCCACCATTATTGCCTTGCTACCAAGTTCATTGATGATCAATTGCTCAGTGCAACAAGTGATGTTGATGGGCCTAAACAGGTATCTTTATTGCCTGCTTATATACAGAAACTGTACCTTCTCAAGTTCCTACATTTTGGTGGCACATGGTTCAGGTGATTGGTTTGGTTAAATGTATCTTTTTGTAGGTTGTGTTGCTCACAGATGGTATGGATACCCGGCCTTACAGGCTCCCTTGGCCTAATTCTACACTGATATTCGACATTTCACCAGGAAATGTTTACGACGAAACTGCTCGGAAGCTTAAAGGTCTGTCTTTGTTTGTGAATTGATGTATACAGTTGAAATTTACATGCTGCAAAATGTGAAGCTCAGCTATACTTTTAAGTGCTTTTGATCTTGCTAGTTTTGCATTTTTGGGCGATAATGTGGTCTGATTTGAATGAGGAAATGATCAAATTCTGCATATTTTTCTAGCCTGTTCTTGTAATGTGTTCATAAATGATTCGGTTAGTTGGTTTGTTACTAATTTGTTGTTCATTCATGGGTGCAATGCCTACTGATATTACTCAAGAAACTCAATAGAAGCAGGGGCAAGGGTTCCTAAAACCTGCTTCTTGGTTCATGTTCCGCTCGAGTCTATTGATATTCAACAAGAGCTCTACAGAAGAGGGTTCAATGGTAATCGCCCAAGTATATGGGCTCTCCAGGTTGGTGAGGAATCTGCATTTTTTGACTCATTCCAATCAATACCGAATCAAGTTGTATTACTTCTCGATCTCAAATGAGTTCAACGCCTACTTATGCAGGGATTGCCCCTGACGACATTAGCAAGCTTGGAGGATGTCTTGCTCAATGTTAGTAGCTTAGCTATGAAAGGATCAATCCTAGTGGGCGAAACGCCTGCTTGGTTCGCCGGAGCTGAATTTGATACGAAGGTGACAATGCCGTATTCTGGGTTCTAGTTCAATATGGATTGGTATCAGATTCTGTGATGTGGCAATATAAGCTTCGTGTTTGGTTTGCAGTCAAGTAGAGACGGATGCGTGGACAAGCTCTTCTTGAGTCATGGTTTCCGCGTCAATGTGATTGCCTACGAAGAAATAGCGAGGAGTTTGGATCGGGAACTGCCCTTCGGAGATCCATATAGAGTAGTCTTTTCTGGAGAACATTTGAGGCATTCTGATGCTCAGGTTAGATATAATCTTCACTTGGTTTGGTGTCAGCAATGCTTTATTATACTATATCGCATAGATGGAAATTTGGAGTGAATTAATACAGGTGGGTCTTCTTGTAGATGGAAATCTGGAGGAGCGAATTTCAGAGGGTCGAAGAGGATGGCGATGAAGATGGGTTCGAGGATCTTTAGGGAATCGTCCAATCTACAATGTTTTATTTTTTTTGAAAAAAAAAAGTTACATTAGGGATTACATCAAACCATGCTGTGAAGTAATTACTTTGCTACCAAACTCCTTCACATGGACCTTAGAATTTGAGTGTGTACACAGGAAGATGTGTGGAGGGAAGGTGAAGGTAAGTGGGCAGTGCCCACCTACCCACGCAGCCACGCTGTGTTTCTCTCAATTCGGAAACTCCGCCTGTGTACTACAGACATCAATCACTGAATGATAGGTTCTTGTTTTAAGACTAAACAGCAAGCCATTGGCAAATCAAAGGGCAGATATGGAAAATGAAGATACTGATAGGCAATTTTACAAGGTCTAACCCAAACTCTGGCACTGTCAACAAATTTTGTTTAGTTTCCCTTTCTCAATCTTAACCCAAACAAGCTCAGATCTTTTCTAATTCCACCCAAATTCATGGTAACCTCAAATCAGTCTAGGCCTAATTGGATCTTCCTATGCAACAGGTGATTTGCACTCCACACAAAACAAGGACGGATCCGAGCAAGAGCTACTTTATCTTTTTTTTCTCCCCAAAAATTCAAGGCTTGATGTTCATATTGAAAGATGGGATCAGACTTTCCAAGGATATATACTTTGAAATTAAAATGAGACAAGGAAGACAGACCAAGCGGCTTGCCAGCTAACTTCCCTCCGATTGTTAGTCCCAGCAACACTGCAATTTTCCTGAATTCGATGATTTCACTTGCATTTCCCGGGGCACTGAAAGATGCACCTACCAGTCAAAACTAACCAAAACACATCAAGAATTCCATTTACTCTTTTGAGGTCTGTTTTCAGTGGGAGGGGTTGAGAAGGGCAAAGATCACCATCATCACCAACACAGTCAGCATGTGTTACTGTTGTAGCACCGGGAGAGATGGGCGTGGCCGGACAACATTTAACACACCTCTTGCAGTTGCCTGTTGCAATCCGGAACAAAATAGCAAATCTTAGAAATTAATAGAATCTTGATTAAATAAGACCATAACCTCTGAGAAAACCAAGTGTCTGGTTTGCTGAATAACAATGAGAAACTCTATATTCAGTTTTACCTGAAAACAGCAAAGTATATGTAGAGGCCCAGTTGAACAAAGCAGATAGTTTTAATGCATATACAAAAAGTTTTTTTTTTCCCAGAAATCATATTCAAGCAAACCAACCTTTTGCACAACAATCTCGCATTAACCTTTCGTTGAGAAAATAGTCAAAGAAGAAAAACAATAAAAAAAAAAATCTTATTTCACTTTTTTTTAATGAACTCATTTCATAAAAAAGATAGTTTTTTCATTAAAAAAAAACCCAACAAACTATGTGCAATTTCTAAAGGGCCATCCAACTGAATTAGGTAAGGGTTGAGCCCTGATGCTTACCTCAAAGAAGGAATTGAAATTTAGACGTACCCTGATGCTTACCTCAAAGAAGGAATTGAAATTTAGACGTAAAAGAAAACGCCTCAGGAAAGGGGCTCTCTGACTGCCAGCAAGTCTGCTGCTACGTAATATAGTGTACAGGGAATTGGATTTTTTGTTGAATTCCTGGAATATGATTGTAGGTTAACCTCACAGCCAAATGCATTTAACAATACTGGTAACTATAAGCATGACAAACAAGTAACCTGAATGAGTTCAAATGTTAAATGCAAGTTCACATCAAGCATAACATGATATTACAAAAATGTCAAGACAGGATTGGGTACAAACACTTACTAGCATTAATGCTAATTTATTTTTATTTTTCAATTTTACTTGTTTAGGTTAAAGAAAACCCAGAGACATCCAAAGCTTAGAAATGGTAAAAAAAAACAGATTAAAGAAAAATAGGGGAAATGCCATTAATCTGTTTGTGCAGTATCTCTCTCACCAACACCCACCAGGTCAGTGATCCTGGAAGCTTAAATACGCAAATAAAATAACTATAATCATGCTTGTCAGCGACGAATAGCCATAATATGGAAGTTGAAACAGTCCTCGCTTTTGTTCTTCTCTAGTTGATGTTCTCTTTTTTTTGTTGAAACATTTTGTTAAGAAAATAAATCATCATTAGAACGTTAATCATTGGCATAAATATGCATGACCAACTTTGAGTTCTGTAATTCATTTCTGTGCTTTGCCACTTTTATTGATAATCACAAGTTCTTATTTAAACACCGATATGTGGAATCAATATTAGCTACGATACCTCAGTTATAATATCCAATTCAGAAGAACTAGGATTTTGTTCGTTTTCAATCTTCCAACAGAACTGCAAACATAACTTCATTATGCTATCCAAAATTCTTGACACTGAGCCAATGTCCAAGAAAGACTGAGAAATTAAGGCTGACAGGTACCTGCAAAATTTTAAACCTTGTTGAGTATCTTGTCTAAGAGAAACATCATTAGTGCCTATCTGCTATGTAGAGACAACAATAAAATGTAAACACAACTACTGTGAATAGGCTAGATCAAGATAATTAGGGTCATGATTTCATGGCTAGGTTAATTCAAATAAGAAGCTAATTTTAAAGCTATAACAATAAATAAGAGGATATATACTGAAACGAACGATTAAACTACAGGAATGCCTTCTATGACAGCTCAGAATATCTCTGGTTGAGGGAGAGAATATATCTTCGGCGAATTGCAACATGTCTGAGGGCTATCTATAATTTTCAGAGTATTCGACTATTAGTCGATACCTTGTCACAATTCCCTCCCTTATGAATTCTATCTTTAATACTTACAGCAAGAACTATGCAACCCAGTGTTTAGAAAAGCTCAGCTCAGGCGTGCTTGTGATGCTTCAGACTTGGGCTTTTTACTTGCTTACTACCTAAAACTTGGTTTTATTACAATAATATGTTTTCAATCTTGTTTTATTTCATCAAGGAGAGGTTTTAGAGCAGCAAACTTCAGTTTTAAGGTGTTTTGAGATGTTTTATGGTAAAGCAATCGCCTTTGCTTCTGAAGCCCACTTAAGATGTAGGTTTTTCTATGACCTTTTGTCGCCTCTAGCTTTTTAAAATAAGTTGATTTATTTAATATACTCTCTGCTTTCATCCCAAAATAAGTTGATTTATTTACCACATTCAGAAACTTTTTGTCCACAAAATTACCATGGAATGCCCTCCTAATTATGTGACCTATTGACTATATTTTCTGATAGGATGTTTGTAAACTTGTATTCAATCAAACAGCCTCAAAAAAAATACATGGGCTAAAATTTGAAGAGACTATACAGCGAGTGACAATTTACTTACTCTTGATGGAAGTTTACAAGCTCTGTAAAATCATGTGACTCTTGAATGTGAGATTGCAGGACATTCCACTGAGATTCAATAACATCCACCTAAAAAGAACACGTTTCCTGTAAGTTTCAAGCTTATCAACTGAAAAGACAAAAAAAGGCTGAAATGATTTACATACCAACTAGGGTTAGAGATGTTTGAACAAATTCTGTAAATAGACTCAAAATGATTTGTTTTTATTATGAAACAGAGTTAAGTAGGTCTTCCTTAGGATTCAATATATAAATATGAACTTACCTTACAACAAATTCAAGGTTCAGGTTATTCCATAAATTCCTAATAAACTTCCTATAATGCTGAATTTATCACCCTACATTTTTAACCTCAAACCTGGCCTGATAAGCATGAGAATATCTGATCTCGTCAGTATTCCTCCCACAAAGTTCTTTGCTGATTATTTAGGACAAAACTAATTCACTACGCTTCAATCAAGATATTTTTGCAAAACAAATAAATTTATCAAAGTAACAATTTCAGTTACCAACTCTATAAGCTCCAAATCAATAACATTTCTATCCTTCCAGGAAAAAAATTATATCTTTCTTATTGAAATAGAGTATGCAAAGAGTCCTTGAAAGTAGAGTGTTCAGTTCTGAAACCCTCCTTTTCCATTTTTTATTTATTTTCAGCATATGATTGGCCATATCTAAACAGCAGTAATGATACATAAACAACTTTGAGATGAATTTTTAAAAATGACAACTTCAGTGCACATAATTCAGGGCACAAACAAAGCCAACACAACTCTGGTCTCTGAAATAAAAGATAAGATTGCCATATTACTTCTGTATGCAGTTTCACTATCAGAGAGACGGAGATTCAAAGAGTAAAAAGGCAGTTAGCTATCTTAGTCACATGTATAGTAAATAAAAGCAGTTCACCATATCAGAGTCAGTACAGGTAAACAGGCAGTTAGCTACTTAGTCACCTGTATATAAAATTGCAGGTTTCTAATCAAGAAAGCCATATGCTCCCGGACACGCCAAATTGGCCTGAAGTATTGCCCCTTCAGCTTAGCTGCTGAGTGTTTTTGACGTTCATTGCGAAGTTTGGCAATGTCGGTATGATCCTGATGCATCACGGCAGCCCAAGATTTCTCCAATTCCATTTGTGTTCGCTTAAGCCGCAAAAGATACTGAAACACTCTTCGATACCTAAAGAAGCACAGGAGATCGTATGTTAGAGAATGTAGGAATATAAATGGAATACAGGAAGAAACATTTCACATGACTATTGGACTCGTTACCATTTCTAAAATTGACAGGGTACTAGCAATATACGAGTCTTACTTAGACAGAACTTCCTGGGTGAAAAATAACTGCAAGGGCCAGTCAACTGAATACTCCAGGGCAATCTCATCCCATCCATCACCCAACATCTCAGAGGAGGTGCTTGATTGCATAGCAGCTAATTTTCCATCAGTGTAAGTTTTTGATTTAGGCAAGTCGAATTGAGAAGTTTTTACTGTCACCCCCACTGAAGGCATCCTAGTAATAATTGAAGAGTAAGCATGTAAGAAAACAGAAACCATACATGTAGTAGCAATATCCCACAACTAGGAGAAAATTATGGAATGCAGATCCTAAGAGTATTGACCCCAGAAAATAGCTTGTTAGGGCTCTAACCGTAAGGACACTCTAAGAAAGTGTTTATCTTCATCACTGATGGTCTTCAAAGCCGCCTGAATAGAAGCAAAACAAATACTAAAAAATATTGTGATGATAATAAAAAAGCAAAATAATACACATATATGGTTTCATTGATTATGTTAAGGTGATTTTGCTACCAACTATAGCATTCTCACAAAAATGTGCCAGCACATTAAGCTTCCAGAAGTTGACAATGGGACATACTATGCAAAACATAAGACTATCACGTCAGCATAGAGCATCGTCACTCCAAAACAAAGCCTCAAAACAACAATAGACTAGTATAATACTCCTACAAGTGAAAAACTTTCATACATGGTGAAGTTTTTATGATGAATCAATTGGAGGACCCAATAACAAAGAGAAGAAGAAAATCAGAAAGAGAAACATATGTTGCTGCAAGATTTATTGGGGAGCCGTCCCTGAGTGGTGAAAAACCACTGCATTTAGCCCCCTGGGAAGAATACATTACACCTCCTCGGAAATTCTGCAAATGACCCACTTTTAACCACCGGCAAAAAGAGTCTGGTATAGCAGGAAGAGTAAAAGGCATTTGCATAATACAACAAAAGCATAAAATGCCTCCTTAACATTCTCTCTGAAAACCCCTAATTCTTGGTTACAAAGTATCTCAAAAACCAAGACCGAGTTGAATGATATATGAAATAATATGACCAAACAATTCTTTTCAAAATAGGTCTACCAGGACAGTTGGAGTTGGAGCAAGAAGAATGATCCAAGTTTAAATATTTTCCTATAAGAAACCCTACCAGCTGAAAAGGCACCATGAGATCAGCTTCAGCAGACTGTCGAGGTGGCAGACGCATTAAACTACGACTTTCCTCCAAAAAGCACTGGGAAAAAAAAACAAGTGAGCATTGAAGCAAAAAAAAAAAAAAGAAAAAACAAGTTCCTTGACAAACTGAGCAAAATATATTATATGAATATGTATCAGTGACATTAAGAGCATCAGAATCTCTAATTCAATCTGAGCTTTACTGTTGGCTAACAAAATATGGATTTATTCCATTAGAATATTCTATAGAAATATTCTGGTTAATCAAATATATTGTTATCCCTGGAGATCTTTTAAACATTTGATTTTTAGATAGTCTTTCAGTGTGGATGTTTCCTTGTAGCACACTACTGAATTACCATGACACTTAAGGAATCATTTGCTGAATTTCGTAAAAATGAACGTGTTTGATATAAATGGAGATGGAGATATTTATTTAGTCTTGGTGAACTACTTCGCAACTTCCTTGTTGTCTAGAGCGAATACCATTCATATCTGAGACAACAACACGGTGCAAGATTTAGGCCTTTCAATTAAGTTGAGGATATTTCTTGTCCATATTAGCCTACTTTGTTTAGCAAAGCAAACAACGTGCCAGAATGCCAGTGGGTTGTCAATACATTGGCACTTCTGATTTGCACAGATCTGTTAATGGTAAGCAATTCTGCCAACAGCTTCCTAGGCACATAAAACATTATGCCCACGTTCAGAAAATATAGCCTACAAGACAGCAATGCACCAACGTGTCTCTTACCTGAAAGAAATCGCCCTTAGCTAACAGGAAATAGTCTTTAAGGGCCTTTAAGTGGCCATTCAAGTCAGCACGAACAACTACAAGCTGCATTGTGACACAAGAATTAACAAACAATAAAGCCAGAAGATAAGGGGCAAAAGGATGCCATGTACCTGCCAAAGATGACTCGCAGCAACAGAGCGAATAGAGTCAATAGCACATTCAAATGACCTTCTGTGGAATTCAGTTGATTCCTAAAGAAGAAATTGGAATGCAGAAGTCAGGATACATGCCCAGCAAAACCATAGACTATGATGCCATGATAAATTGTAGAGAAAATAAGTTATGTACTGCCTGAGCAAATGATATATCAGAAAGATACCTTCAAATCCTGGAGCAGAACTTCAATCTTATCAGCCTCAGATTGAGGAAGCAGTTCTTCCCCAATTGAATCAAAATCATCAGAAATATCGTTTTGATGAGACAGGCGAGTGTTGAAACCATGGATTCCTTGGGACTGCCTAGGGAACTGCTGGTGATTGTGTGACTGAAAACCAGGACTTGGGTTGCGGAGCACCCTGACAGCTTTACCAGCAAAGCGAATGGATTCTGCAACACGCATAGGAATATATTCTGGAAGCATATCCTGCTCAAACAGGTAGAGCATTAGAGTTGAAGCTAACCAACTGAATAAGGTATGAGAGCACATCATGAAGTTTTTAAGAAGTAGATTTAATAGTCTGGGTGACACTAGCCCAAACACAACTTAGAAAGTAAATATGCAAATCTATCCTTGCTTCACACCTAGAGACACATCAATTTCTAACATGCAATACTCTTTGGGGGAAAAACTGATTAACAACAATGTGTGCTTCAAAATAATACACACATTTCAAAAGATTAAGTATCCTGCCGTTTAATCATTATCATATAAATTAAGAATTAAAAAAGTTCCAAGCAAAAAGTGCAACAAAGCAGGACTACACTTTTGGCAAATAAACATCACACATACCAGTGATACATGAAAACCCAAATGCCAATCTATTAGTGATGAATCATCCATAGACAACCGTGCCAATTTTCCAAGCATATCTGCATTTGATGAATCCTGCTGTCCATCCCTATTTTCCTGCCTGGCAAAATAGAAATTCAAGCTCCAGACTTATGGCAGACTCAAAATATAACTGTGTAATTAAAACCACTTTGGTCAAAATATCTGACATCTGGAGAACACCCTGTGAGATTTTTCAAGGCAGCTCTTGGATTCTCTATTTCAAGGATCACAACATAACCCTCTGGTTGTTTCACTTGTTTGCCTCCACATAGAACAAGAGAAAAAGGCTGAAAATAACCTAAAAAGTGAAACACAACCATTCATTTTAAAGGCAGTATCCCCTATAACAAAAGACTATGCATCACAGTATTACCCAAAGCGGTTAAATGATAGCAAAAATATTCACATCATTTGCTTTAGCAAATGATGTATATGAGAATCTAAAGCCAATTTTGTTGATTTTTTGCATATTATCGAGTGTGAATAGCGTAGATTTTACAACACTTGCTAAAGATAACTAAGGAAAGTGGAAAAGACACTCAGAATAATCAGACTGCAGAGAAAATACAATGCCGGAAAAATAGGCTTCCGGAGGGTCAGGCATAGCCAGGCAAGCAGCTGAAGACTGCATATTGCGTATGAGAGGAGATTGTCCAGAGTAACGTCTATTCCATTCAGATACATTTTTCCTAATTTGAACAACACACTCTGGTGATCCTTATACAAAATAAATGTTCAACATCCCCTTCACCATTCCCCAACCATGGGAAGAAAAATAACTGCAAATGAGATAATTACTTATACTGCATATCCACAAATTCCATCATTAGTAAGTGCAAGATCACGTTTTCATACTGGTGGGATCTTATGAGACAGAAAGAAGGGGCATCTGCCGAGATATTGAACTTTGAACATATCATATTAGAATTTCGTACAGTTTGAATTTTCAACAAGTGAAATATTTCAAAAACCAGCAAAACAACTGGGAAAAAAAAAAGATAATATCATAAGTTCATAACTGGAGAATGGACTAGCAATCACAATATCTACCTTCTTATGAAGAATTCTCCATGTGAGTCTTGAAGGATTCCATACACCATCCAGGAAGCAAGTTGGTTATACATAACTTGATGACCATGCCAAAGTAGCCTACACTTGAGGGAAAGCAAAAAAAAAAAAAGGCATAACAATAGAGAAATAAAATCTACTAATGAACAATGTGCCAAAAAAATGTCTACTATTGTGTAAAACAAAACCACCCACATATTAAAGGGCTACACACAAATGCATAAATGGATAAATATATTGTATTCTTAGACATATGGTAGAAGTAAATATTTAATGTCACCCACTGAAACTCTCAGCTTCATAAAAGTACATAGGAACTCCGAACTCAAATAGATATGTATTCCTTTCCATGAATTTGTCAAATGGTTACTTCAGGGAAAAAAATCCTTTCTTTAACTTCATTTCAGAAGGTGAAGGTGATACATGTGAATGATGACCAGTGGCCAAAGTTATTCATAAGTCCAGATACATTCACTGATAGCTGTATCCTATGACACAAAATATGCATAAAGCAAGAGAGACAAGCAGCAATTTATTTCTGACAGTGATCACAACAGTAAGCTCATAACGCGTCTTTTTATAGGTGAAAACTGCAAACCAAACGTAAGTGGATAGGTGGGTATAAAGCTTATTTGTGAGGTTTAGCATTCATAGGAGCCTATTTTATCTTAATCCCTTGTGTGTGTATGATGATGAACATACAAGTTTAAGACCCTAAAAGCATTGAAACTCTCATTTCAACGTATGCCCTTGTCCCAAAAAAAACATAACACATCTTAACTGAAAGCAATGATCAATATTGAATACACATTGTGACAAGTGTATGTAACTACCAGGACTAATTTTACACCGGAAAAAGGTTACTGAAACATTACACACAAAAGAATATAACTCTAAAGGTCATTGATAATATGGCATTGGGAAAATAATATCTACCTAATAAATAGCTTTGTCGTTCAGTATTAGACGAGTCTCGCTTGTATCAATGACCAATGACACAAACTTAAGCAAGAATTTCATCCAAATACATGAAAATGTTCTAATACTTCTCAATTTAAAGAGAAGTATCACTCTTCATACATCTCTAAAGTTTTGTTTAAAAAAAAAAAAAAGGAAAAAGAACTTGTGTGCACAAAAAATCTTCACTAGTTTGAGGTAGCTACCCCTATCGTGGAAGAGGGATTTCATGGCTTTGCATAACAAAGAAGACATTCTCAAGTATAGAATTTTTTTATTTTCCTTACCTCTGAATGCATGTTTGTAGTTCAGGTACCCCACAGTGGCATCGTTTATGCAACAAATTGAGAAGTTTCCCTCCACGAATATCATCGCGCTCAATCTCGGAAATCAGCTCATGAAGAGGGGGCAGAATAACAAAAAACTGGAACAAAAATCCATCAACCATATAGGCATAATAGGCTTAATAATCAAGTTTTCATATCATAATGAAAACACCTTAAGATGGATAAATAACCACTTACGAAGAAGTAACATATAGGTGATTATTAAAAAACTTACACCAATAACATAATGCTATATACATGATTCCATCCAAAAATCCCTTCACAATAAATCAGTGCTTGTTTAATTGTTTGTCTTCTTTATTGCAAGATTTCCTAGCTTAATCAGTGCTTGCATTCAAAAGCTCAACAAACAGCAATGACAAACTTCCACATTTCATATTCTTGAATCAAAACATCCACTAGTATTTTACTCCCTTGATGTTGACTTTTGCCACAATACTAGTCCAACTTCATGCAATATCAAAGTGAGTTATTTGCCTAGCAGTTTCTCATGCCACTCAATTTGACTAGCCTTGCAGACTTACATATACAAAAATATCATTTCATAACTTGGAATGCAAAATTGTAGCTGTTAAATCATAGAGATTGTAACAATTTCAAAGCTTATTATTTCACCAGCTAATTCATCAACAAGCAAGCAGTACAGAGAGAGTTCTGTCATCTCTTCACACTGCATAGGATTTTCAAGGATGATCAAGAAAAGTCGTCTTTTATTTCACTCCACAATAGAAGGTCTACATCACTGATGGTCCCCATAATCATCTTCAGTTTCCAAATAATCATTGTTTTCCCCATGAACAGTATACTTTTCCAGGCTCATCTCCATCAGGTTTGGTTCCATCTATGTATGATTTTACTTCAAATACGATAAACTGAATGCAAGTATTGGCAAAGGTAACTTTAATGTTTGGTACTGGTAAATGGAAAACCAAACCTTATTAAGCCCTTTAGTAACGGTAGCCAGAATGGGCACAGGGTCAGCCAACAACGTCTGCTCAATTTGTAAGACGGTGGACCTGTAAACCGAGAGTATCTCCACAATCCCATTTGCAATTGCCCTCCTATACACACTCTGATTCTCCGTACTCCTCTTAGAAATCTCTTCACATTTCAATAAAGGTGACACAGTTTGCGTCCTTATCCAGCTCAAATTCCGGGATTTTGTGGCAAATCGGTCCAGCTCTCTGTAGTAAAACCCTAGCGTGATAATCCTCTCAATGACATCTCTGCAATTATGCATAGGCCGATTGAAAAGAGATGAGAACACAATTCAATTTACAATCCCACTCAGCAAGGCCAATTAAAGAGAGTTTTGCAACAGAACCTGTCACTGGGATCGACAAACGTCAGATCAGGGGCGAGCTTGAAGGTGCAGTCGTAAGAGACAGCAGCGTCGGGGGATAAGATCCCGAGCGAGCTCTGTTGCTCGCGCTCATCGATTATCAGGTCGCCGGTGTAACCTAACAGTGCCAGCAGGATCTCGTGTAACATTCTCACAGGCGATCTTGAGGGATAATTGATGAAAAAAACCTAGCAATTAAGATTCAACCTTTCCATTGTAATTGAGTAGCTGAAAATCGATCTCGGGCGCAACAAACCCTAATTCCGCCGGGAAGGAGTGAACTGAAAGTGGGAGTTGGATTGTAAACTTTTCAGGGGGGTCACTCGCTGAGGAGGCAGGGCGGGAGATTGGAATAAAAAGGAAAAAGGTAAAATGATATTAATCATTTTCGGCCGTCTTTTTCTTATAAAAATAAAAGGAAAAGAAAATGGTATCGCATTTTTTCGCCAAGTGGGCCGGATGATACTCTATTAGGCCCATGGAAAATGGATAAAAGCGGCCCAGTTCAGCGTGTTGTATGCATTTTAATTACTGCCTATATAAAACAACAATCATTACCTGTAAAAAATAATAACTATAGCTAAAACAAAAAGGTTTTTTTATACAAGTTTACTACTTTAAAACAACAATTATTATGAGATGGAGGGAGTATTATTTTTTTAATCATTTTCATTTTAAAATTATAATGTCAGTATTTATTTTTATATATTAAATAGAAATAATACAATGTAACCCAAACACCAAAAATGGAAGTGCATTAGAATCTGTAAGGTTCATCCCGATATATAAAGTTATAAACAATTTTTCCAAAAAATACATTATTATTTTAACCTCAAAATGTACACCCAAAATATACTTCACCAACAATATATATTAAAAATAATGTATTATAAACATAATACTACAATGTAACATGATGATTCGAGTGAGTTATGTATGAATAATCATGATGTTTCAAATGGAAAAATAGATTTAAACTCGATTCCTAAGAGAAACTCAAAATGGAAAAAGCCCAACCAAGGAACACTTAAGGTGTGTATGGCACCAAAATAAACAGGTTAAAAATATAAATTATTAACTGTTAAAAAAATAAACCGATTTAAATGGGGTTCGTATGGGACGGAGTTAATAAACTAACTAAAATTATAAACAGGGTAAAATTTATAAACTGTTGGTAAAAGTAGTTAAAAATTTATGAAAAAACGAAAAGCAGTTTATTTGTAAAAAGTGGAGTTTATTTGATTTTTATTAGGGGCATTGTGGTACTTTCAAACCAAATAAGATAAAAGAAAAGGGGTAAATTTGTAATTGTGGAAAAATAAGCTCCAAAATAAGCTCCCTTGTCCGGCTTATTTTTAAACCATTTTTTTTAACCGGTTTTTGACTTAATTTGTTCCCCATACACTAATTAAACTAGCTTATTATTTTAACAGTTAAAAAGGCAGAAATTTGAACCGGCTTTTATGTTTGCCATACACACCCATGGTGTATGGGAACAACAAATAAGCTATAATCAGTTAAAAAAAGAGGTTTAAAAATAAGCTGCAAATTGAAGCTTATTTTGGGGTTTATATTCCATAATTACTATTTTACCCCTTATCTTTTATCTTATTTGGTTTGAAAGTACCACAATACCCCTAATAAAAACCAAATAAACTCCACTTTTTACAAATAAACTGTTTTTCGCCCCATACGGAGATTATCTTGTTGTTTAAATTTTTAACTACTTTTACCAACAGTTTTATAAAGTTTACACTGTTTATAATTTTAGTCAGAGTTTATTAACTCCGCCTCATACGAACCCTTAAGCTTAACTTCGATGGGTCATCATCCAACAGCCACGACATCTCTATAGGCTACATTATTCGAGACTAGAAAGGATCACCAATCACAATGGGATGCAAATCTATTGGCCATCAGACTCCATTAGTCGTTGAAGCTCTGGCTCTTAGGGATGGAGTTCTCAAAATTATCGACCTCCACATCAGCAGACTAATCATTGAAGGGGATTCATTTATTAAAATAAATCATCTCAAACGGCGACACAACTGTCCTTGGGAGATAGAGCTTATCATGCCTGATATCGAGAAACTTTTACTTAGGGTGGGAGAGGTTAGATATTCTCCGTATTGGTAATAGCGTGGGAGATAAGGTAGCACACATTGGCCACCATACCAGAGACCCTGACAGGTTTAATGATCCAGGTCTTATAAACCTCATCAGTAAGGGTGCTTTCGGATAGCGCCTTTGCGCACCCGAATTCTTACCTAATAAAAAAAAAATTGATGTTTCAAATGAATAATTTTGCTATTCAACTTTTTCTTTAATTTCAGCCATTGATTTTCTTAATCAAACGCTCCAGATTTCTTCATAAATTACACCGCAAGAGAAGTTCACAAATGACATATGATTAAAAAAAAATAAGGGGTGATTTGTGTAATTGACGCATACACTCTAGCTTTCTTGGGTTCTTGACCATCTTTTGTGGAAAATCTAATTTGGCCATATGCCTTCCATTCCATGTATTATTGCACCCACAAATAAAGCATAGAGGCAAAGCATGCCTAGTACTTTAGTCCATCTCCTACCCAGAAGCCACTGAAACCCTAACATTTGGGGCAAAAATTTAGAAACTCTGATTTCATATCCCACCACGCCTGAATTGAGTCATTTCCAGTAGGTTTTACTGACCTCATTTTTGCCCGGAGATTTTGTTTTTCACTGTTCTTATCATTGTCTGACTCCCCATCATTATAATGTATGTATGTATGTCACCCACACCTCAATTTCAATTCCCCCCGGCCCCCGGTTTACATTCACTACATTACAAAATCTTATGTAACATGTCTTTAGCTTAATATTAAGGGCAAATTATCTCAAATCATCCTTAAATGTGAGATTTTTCACAAATTACTGTAAATTAGGTTTTATTTCAAAGACCCGCCTACAAATTAATATGTGATCTTTTATATCTATATAATTTATTTATCAAACTAAACCTTTTCATATAATGTATTAACTGAATTTTTTTAGAATAAAGTGAAAAGTTGACATTTATGAGCATTTTTTTTAATAAATAAAAATAAAAAGGATTACAGGATTTACAGGTGTTTCTTAAAAATAAAAACAAAATCAATGGTGATTTTATGTAATTTCTTAGTTTATACTATGGTGATTTCGTAGAAAGTTTCATATTTTAAGGTTGGTTTTTTTTATATGTATAAAAAAATATTCGAGAGATCAGTCAACAACTACCTGATCTTCAAGAGATCGATGAATTGACAGACAGACAAACCATCATGATACATAACAACAACAAAAAAACAATTAGAAATAAAAGCGTATTAGACACAGGCTAAACACACCATACCATACCAAATTAAGGTTTGGTTTTTTGTAGCCTATAGGTGTTCTAATTTTAATTTTGTTTCCCTTTTTTTAATCTACACAAGTGGTTAAATTGTAAGGTTATTTTGTTTGGTTGTTGTTCCCTTTGCTTTTGGATTTAAAGTCAATCAAATGCATCATGTGGGGTTGGAATTTTATGGGTTTTGCCCCATCCGCAATCGATCGATCTACATCTCTATAGAAAGGAGAGATGAAGAAATTGGTGTATACAATGAGTGTGTGACCATATAAAGCATTTAAAAGGAGGAGGGAGATTTGTATTTTGTACAATGCCACACGTTTTGTATTTATGTCTTTGCCCAACCAATAAATAAAAACACAAAGATTCTTGATCTTGACATCATCCATAATCTATGCTCTTTTCCCGCTAGAGAAAGTACATGCCAATGTTGTATACTTGTATAGTACCATTGCATGATTACATATATATATCCATTTCGAGTTTCAACTTTCAAATACAAACTAGGATTAAAGCATGGAGTTAATTTGATTGGGAAGTTAGCATCAATGGATGCATATATAGCAAACCCTAATTGGTTTGAGAATTTGTCATGTATTGACATATTAGAGATTTTAAGTGCAATTACTATAATTGAGTATTTTAGTCTATAAATACACAAGAGTTGTATTGTACGGGATATGTTGAATGATAATCAAACCCTTACCCACTTTCTCTACCTCCTTCGCCCTCTCTTAAACCTCTCTACTATCTCCTTAATTCTTATCTCTCTCTCTCTCTCTCTCCGTTTGGCAAAAGCCAATAGTTTTTCGCAGCTTATGATTTTGATATTATATAGTTACGTTTTAAATGAAATAAATGTAAGATTTTAGTTTAATTAGATTTTGAAATCTAAGCTTTTCAACGGCTAGCTACTCACCCGGACAATAGCTCTAACTTGCTACTAACCCCTTCTCTCGTCTCGTCCATCGGAACAATATCATCCGCAAAAAGCATTTTGTAGAGTTTATTTCATTAAGCACTTATGTTTTGTACATTTTATGTAACATGTAATATGTGTAATGGGTGTATATTATATGGGCTATGATTGAAGGGTGGAATTGGGTCGGGCTAAGCCCGGTTTTGGGTGTTAGCTATTTAGCTGCCAAACCGGGTTGGACCCCCGAACCCGTTGAGCCCAATCGGCCCACTTCTTCTTTGTGGAAGATGAGCTCGGTCTTCAGCTTGTGTGGAACGTTGTGTATTGATGCTAGGGTTCCCTCGCGAGCTTGCCTATATAAGCCCGTTACCTCCTTCCTGCTTGTCACTGTTGAAGCTCTCTGTCTGGGTAAGTCCAGAGAGAGAGAGAGAGAGCGCCAAGAAACCCTAGCGCCGCCGCATCCCTTTCCGAGAGCGTCGCTTCTTCCTGGCTCCGGTGATCGTCTTTGACGCTTGTCTTGGTGATCGATATGTTGTTCCTCTGCAGATCTACCTTCGGCGAAGATCTTCTTCGTCTTGCTCTTGTTTCTTCTGCAGTGTTTTGTGGTTTCTTGTTGTTGCATGTTATTCTTGCTTTCTGTGTTTGTGTTACTCTGTAAGCCCTTGAACATTTGAGTTAGTGGATTTAGGGTCCGATCTGGAGGCCCCGAGGACGTAGGTCATTTGGACCGAACCTCGTAAAATTGTTGTGTTCTTTGCTTGAGTTTCTTTCGCTTCCGCTTATCTGATTGTCGAACTCTTATCTGTTGAACATCTGCTATATCAAATTGGTATCAGAGCATGTGTTTTGATGCTAGAGCTTAAATGTCCTCTTTCCAACCTTTTTGAATCTTTATAGATCTCAAAGAGCAGAAATTGATGCAGGAAGCGGGTGGGCCTATATAGGGTGTATCGCCTGGTGTCATTCCCCCCTGCATGGCGCATTAGATCCTGTTATTAGATTGTGTGAAACCTTGTGTGTCTTGCATGCTTTAAGGTTTCTGTAGATCTCCTTTTGTTGTGTGTTCTTCTGAGTTTGGAATCTTTGGATCTTGGTTATTCTTGAGTTTTCTGTTCTCGTAATCTTCATATCTGGACTTAACTGTTTGGATCTAGGGTTTCTTGAAGAACTATAAGCTCTTAAATACCCTTGGGATTCTTGGTCTTGCTGAGTTACTCTCTGCAATTGTGTTTGTGCTTGTTTTAGCTAAGGCCTTCTTGGCTATTCTGTAAGCTAATTTGTTTTGTCTTGTACTTGATGACAGTTGTTTGCCATGGCTGAGTCTTTTGTTCGTATCAAGCCCTATGATGGGATTTCTGACTTTGCAATGTGGCAATTAAAGATGAAAACTATCCTTATCAAAGAAAAATGTTGGTTGCCCATCAATGCAGTATATCCAAGTATTGTAGATGATGAAAATGGAATTGATGGCACATAGTGAGATTATGATACGCCTTTCTGATGAGGTTGCACGACATGTTATGGGTAAGAAAACAACCAAAGAGTTGTGGGAGACCCTTGAGGGGTTATAGTTGGTTAAATCTCTTTCTAGTCATATTAATCTGTTGTGTCGTCTGTTCAATTTTAAGATGGATGTTTCTGCTTCTCTGAATGATAACCTTGACAAGTTCTTGAATATGACTCATGATTTAACTAGATGTGGTGATGATATTTCTGATTTGCATCAATCTGTGCTGTTGTTAAATTCTCTGCTTTCTCAGTTTGATACTTTTAAAGATGTCATTCAATTCAGTTTAAGGATTTGAATAAGAAGGAGATTATAGAGTCTATTGTTCAGAAAAATGATGTCATGAAGGTTTTTAAGTCTAAACAAGAAGCTAAGTCTGAGGCTTTAATGGCTAGGGCTAAATTTATAAAGGAAAGAAACAAGAACTTTAAGAAAAAAGATGGCAATGCTAAAACTGACAAGCTTCCTTCTAATAACAACAAAGGTAAAGAGAAAGTGTATGAAAATGTGCAGGATAACAACCCTAAGAAAAATGTGAAGTGTTATTACTGTGACAAAACTGGACATTATAAGATTGTTATAAGAAAAAGAAGGATGAGGCTAGAAAAGAGAAGTCTGGTGTCTCTGCATTGTTTGAAGTTGGTTCTTGTTCTAAGCATGAATTATTGCCTATTTGTAATGATTATGCCTGTGATGATGTGTGGATCCTTGATTCTGGTTGCACTATGCATGCTACACCTGATAAGAAATGGTTTGATCATCTTACCTTGATTGATGAAGGGGATGTTTTGCTGGGTGATCATCATGTTGTTTATATTAAAGGGGTGGGTACTGTGCCTTTGCTCATGTTTGATAGCCAGATTAGGATTATACAAAATGTTAGATATGTGCTTCATTTGGGAAGAAATTTGCTTTCTGAAAGTGTGTTTGCATAATATGAGATGTCATATTAACACTTATCTGGGAAATAAAAGAGTTTCTAACGATGGGAAAGTCATGATTCAAACTGTGAAAAAGAAAGGTCTTTATCATGTTGTTGCTAAGTCTGCTTTGAAACATCATGCTTATGTTGCTTCTGTTTCTATGTCTAATGCTGAAACTGCTTTGTGGCATAAGCAATTAAGATATATTGGAAACAATGACCTGTTACAGCTTTATAAAAATGATGTTCTTAAGCTTAAACCTGTTGAATTGGATATGTGTGATGATTGTCTGCTTGGTAAGCATACTAGGTCTAAGTTTGATAAATCTAGTTTCATTGTTGAGCATCCTTTACAGTATATTCACTCTGGTATATGGGGCCCTGCCCAAGTTGATTCTTTTTCTGGCATGAAGTATTTTATGTCTCTTATTGATCACTTCAGTATATACGTGTGGATTTATCTGTTAAAGGTTAAGAGTGATGCTTTCATTACATGTAAGAACTGGAAAACCAGTGTTGAGAAAGAATTTGGTTATGTGGTTAAGTGTTTAAGAACTGATAGTGGCCTTGAATTTTACAACTCAGACTTTGATGCATATTGTAAAGAACATGGTATTAAGAGACACTTGACTGTTCCTGGTACTCCCCAGCAAAATGGCATTGCTAAGAGGATGAATAGAACTCTGCTTGAAAAAACCAGATGCATGCTTATTTCTTCTAGCATTAAACATTCTGTTTGGGGTGATGCTATCACGACTGCTGCATATTTGACTAATAGATCTCCCTCCTCTGTTGAATATAAAACCCCTTATGAGTTGTTGTATAAAAGAAAACCTAACTTGAGTTACTTGAGACCTTTTGGGTGCACTGTGTTTTCTCACAAGTCTGATGGAAAACTAAATGCTAGATCTGAAAAAGATGTTTTCTTGGGGTATCCTGAGGAAGTTAAGGGTTATAAGATCTTATTGATTCAACTTGGTGCATATAAAGTCATTGTAAGCAGAAATGTGGTGTTTAAAGAGATTGGATTTCATTTCAAGTCTAAGCTAACCCCTGCAGCTCAGCCTGATGAAAGTGTGAATGCAACTGAATTTGCAAATGGCACCCCTTTCTATGTGCCTGAAGCTCAGACTCCCCCCTTGGAGGATGGTTCTGATAATGATCAAGTTCAACCCCATGGGGGTCAGGTAATGAAGGAGTTGATGATGGTGATGAGACTGAAACTTTATCTTCTTCCTCCTCTTCTTCTAGCTCCTCTTCTGATTCTGATTCTAATGCTAGGGATTTGGTTCCTGATGACAGTGTGGATGCTATCTCATTCAACTTGGATGGTCAGCCTTTGGCTGATTACGAGTTGACTAAAGATAGGGAGCCCGGGACCAAGAAACCAAATCCTAAGTATACAGAGTCTAATGTGGTTGAGTTTGCTCTTATGGTTTCTGAAGTCATAAATTATTACACTTCTGATCTTTATGAACAAGCTGTTAAATGTTCTCATTCTGATCTTTGGATTGCTGCTATGCAAGATGAAATTGATTCCATGCATGCTAATAAAACCCGAACCTTAGTTAAAAGACCTAAAGATAAGAGAATCATTGATTATAGATGGGTTTATAGGATCAAATCTGGCTCTACTGTTGATGACCCTCTTAGGTATAAGGCCAAGCTTGTGGAAAAAGGCTTTACCCAAAAGAAGGGTGAAGATTATAATGAGATATTTGCCTCTATTGTTAAGTATAAAACTCCGCGTTTCTTGCTTGCCATTGCTGCTGTTTATGATTTTGAAATTGAGCAAATGGATATTAAGACAACTTTCTTGCATGGTGATCTATATGAAACAACCTAAGGGCTTTGTGGATGATAAAAATCCTGATTATGTGTGTTTGCTTAGAAAAATCTATATATGGCTTGAAGCAATCTCCTAGACAGTGGAACATTAAGTTTCATACTTGCATGCTTAAATTGGGCTATTATAGATCTAAGTTTGACACTTGCTTGTATATGAAAGGTGTGAGAACTGCCGAGCCTATCTATGTTTTGCTATATGTTGATGATCTGTTGCTGGTGTGCAAAAATATGACAATGATTAAAGAACTGAAAAAGGGTCTTAAATCCAACTTTGACATGAAGGATCTGGATGCAGCTAAAAGAATTCTTGGAATTGACATTATTAGAAATAGAAGGAATAATCAGATCATGTTATCTCAATCTGATTATATTCATAAAGTCTTAGAAAGGTTTAATGTGATATGTGCTAAGACATCTTTTATGCCTCTTGGTGCTCATCTTGATCTGACTAAGACTATTGATCCTCTTTCTAAAAATGAAGCTGCTTATATGAAGAAAGTTCCTTATGATGCTGTTATGGGTTCAGTTATGTATGCTATGATCTGTTCTAGACCTGATTTAGCTTTTGCAATCAGTGTTTTAAGCAGGTTTATGTCTAACCCCAGTGAGAAGCATTGGGTTGTCATGAAATTCTTGTTGAGATATTTGTGTGGCACAAAAAATGTTGGTTTCGTCTATGGCAGACACTCAGCTATAAGCCTTCAAGGCTATGTGGATGTAGATTATGCGAGCAACAAAGACGATAGGAAGTCTACTACTTCTTACATGTTTACATGGGCAGGAAATTGTGTTTCTTGGAAATCACAGTTACAGCCTATAGTTGCTCTCTCATCAACTGAGGCAGAATATATAGCAGCTACTGAAGTTGCAAAGGAAGCAATATGGATGCAGGGCCTATACAGGGAGATTTCTGGAAAACCTTGGACTTCAACTATTAATATTGATTCTCAATCTGCTTTATATATTTGTCGTGACCCTATGTATCATGAAAGAACAAAGCATATAGATGTGAGATATCATTTCATAAGAGAAAAGGTTGATAAGAATATTATTAAAGTTGTTAAAAGAAGTGGTGATAAGAATCCTGCAGATTTTGGGACTAAGATTGTTACATCTGATAAGTATGTGTTCTGTAGGAATTTCGTCTATCTGGAGGATCCCACTTAGTGTGGTGTCACAAGGTAGGTTGGGCCTGAGAAGGATCGGTTACCCCTAAATCCAGTTGGCTATGAAGCTCTAACTCGCTGCAGATCCATGATATGCAGCTTAAAGAAATACATGGGCATATTGTAGAGTTTATTTCATTAAGCACTTATGTTTTGTACATTTTATGTAACATGTAATATGTGTAGTGGGTCATGTATATTATATGGGCTATGATTGAAGGGTGAAATTGGGTCAGGCTAAGCCCAGTTTTGGTTGTTAGCTATTTAGCTGCCAAACCGAGTTGGGCCCCCAAACATGTTGAGCCCAACCGGCCCACTTCTCCTTTGTGGAAACTGAGCTCGGTCTTCAGCTTGTGTGGAACGCTGCGTATTGGTGCTAGGGTTCCCTCGCGAGCTTGCCTATATAAGCCTGTTACCTCCTGCCTGCTTGTCATCGTTGAAGCTCTCCGTCTGGGTAAGTCCAGGGGAGAGAGAGAGAGAGAGAGAGAGAGAGAGAGAGAGAGAGAGAGAGAGAGAGAGAGAGAGAGCGCCAGGAAACCCTAACGTCGCCGCATCCATTACTATTGTAAAGAGGAATGCGGCGACGCTAGGGTTTCTTGTCTCCGACGCTTGTCTTGGTGGCCGATTAGTTGTTCCTCTGCAGATCTACCTTCGATGAAGATCTTCTTTGTCTTGCTCTTGTTTCTTCTTCAATGTTTTGTGGTTTCTTGTTGTTGCATGTTATTCTTGCTTTCTTTGTTTGTGTTACTCTGTAAGCTCTTGAACATTTGAGTTAGTGGATTTAGGGTCCGATCTGGAGGCCCCGAGGACGTAGGTCATTTGGACCGAACCTCGTAAAATTGTTGTGTTCTTTGCTTGAGTTTCTTTCGCTTCCGCTTATCTGATTGTCGAACTCTTATCTGTTGAACATCTTCTATATCACATATACCATGGGATCCCACCCTGGATGTTTCCTTACACCGTACGCTCCGTACCACACCCATTACTATTGTAAAGAGGAATGGGCTCAAAGCCGAGTCTTGGTGTAAACCTACCTGTACCGCAAAATACTCAAAAGTCCCTATTGTGGGATTAAACACTGGTTAACCATTCCGGAATGGCTCACTGGAAAGGACTTGCGGGTAGTACCCAAAAGTCCCCAGTTCGAACCCCGGATATGGCCGCTCTTTATTTACCAATTCAAGGATTAAACACTGGTTTGTGCAGCGTCATACATATCCTTGACAATCATCATGTAAGTTTCTGATATCCTCTTAACTCCCAAACATTCTCATATAAGATACCTCAGCACTCTATCATAAACATATAGTATGTTTTTTTCAAATCAATATTGAAAACCATGTGTAAAATTTTCTTATGTTCCCTGTGCTTCTCTACCAAACTCCTCATTAAATGAATTAAAACCGAACTGATTCTCGAATACGCTAACCAACTTCTCCATCGCCCTTCAATAACTCTCTCATATATAGTTTGATATAACCAACCCACACACTGATCTTATATTGTGATAGGGTCCTGCTATTCACACGATCACTTTTTTGCTATTTGCACGGTATCGACACCGACTTCCCGAGTCGGCAACCTTGGAGCTAGTGGGAGCTCACCGTTGGATCTCTTTCACTGAGTGCGCGATCACCGTTGGATCCTCTGCCGATACAGTACGGATGGCCGTGCAAACAGCAAGACCGTTGTGATATTACTTTGTGTATAGGATCGGATAATACAGTCAGATTGGATAGTATTCGCAATAGAAAATTTCAAATGCGCAATAAAAAAAAGGTATAACTTTATATATTTTGGATGTATAGCAATTGCAATTGCATGCCTTGCAATCAGTGAAGTAGAATTTCTTGCGGGAGTTATCTTTGAGGTTGACATTCAAGTTCTTACCTTTTTACCCCATACTGTTTACCCGTGCTCTTTTTAATTTATACAACCTAGCTCGCTAGCAATTAAACCCCAATTTCACCATGTATATACCGTATAATCATACCGACCCGGCGAGATAAGTATGGGCGGGTATTGATGATTGATGAGAGACTGAGAGTGGATGGATGCTCCCGCCAGACACGCAAAGCTCATACAAATTTGACATGAAAAAGGGTTGGAGGGGGGGAGCCTATAAGGGCGGGGGGGCATATATCGTGGGTGGGTATCCATGTTTATATCATATGTCCTCCACAAAGTCATCTCCTCCATCAATTTCTTGTCCTTTAATCCTTACTCTTTGGTTTTCTTCTTTTTCCCTTTTCCTGTTTCCAAACCATATTGGTATATGTATATTTGTATCGGATAATAATATTATATACATGATGGATAGGGGTGTTATTCGAGCCGAACGAGGCGAGCTTGGCGTGTTCAAGCTTGTTCGTTTGTTAAACGAGCTCGAGCCGAGCCTAATTTTTAAACGAGCTTTATCATTTTGTTCAAGCTTGGCTTGTTTAGGAAATGAACGAGTTTAAGCCGAGTTTTTTTCGAGCTTTAAGTAGTTCTACTTGGTTATATATAACACGTTAACCTAAAGAAAATTCTAGAAATTCTATAGAATACTAGCTATTCGAGCTTTATTCGAACGAGCCGAACTTTCAATCGAGTTTAAAATTTTATTCAAGCTCGACTTGTTTAAATAAGTGAACGAGCTCGAGTCGAGCCTTTTCGAGCCAATCCCGAGCCGAACTCGAGCTGTTCAGTTTATATAACAGCCCTACATGTGGTTGAAGAGTAAAGCTAGTCACGAAAAAAGGGTAAGTGAACGAACGGCAATTATAGTATTAACGGAAAGAAATTGAGTTCCACTCTTGAGCCCCGAATCCGATGCTTATAAGGGATCGAGAAAGGGTTATTACTAGTTACTCCATCCGATCGGAAATTGAAAAGTTGAGCACAGCTTCTTCCTTCAATGTAACAGTGATCAGCTAGCAGTAAAAGAGGAAACTTTGTTTTCTGTAAATGCCATTCTCGGCTACCCTTTTCATTCAATTTGAGAATCCCAAAAACCCTACCTAATCATTAGACAATCAAGGTATTTATAGGACCTCAATCGCACGTCTATCACGTGAGACATCTTGGTCTTATTACAGAAATTGCCCCAAAACATGATGAAATAACAAAGGAAGATAGAGGAAGAGGGAAATTAGAGAATAAGGCAGTGTATTCTCCATATCCCCCCTTCAAGTTGGACTTGGAGAAAATCCTACAAGTCCTAACTTGGATGACAGAAAGATATGTTGCTTCTCTCCCAAAGGTTTTGCCATCAAATCTGCAAGCTGAATGCCAGTCCTGATATGCTGAGGTTGAACAAAGCCATCTTGCAATCTTTCCCTTACATAGTGGCAATCAATTCTCAGGTGTTTGGTCCTTTCATGGAAGACAGGGTTCAAACAAAGAAGAGTACAAATTATATTATTATTAGTGCAAAAGTAAAAAAAAGTAATTATTACTTCTAAAACATCAAATATTGTTGATCAAATTTCACCTCCTAAAACATCTAATATTTCCGATCGAATGGAGTATTACTCTTTCTGTCTCGTAATTTAAATAATAATGCATTTTCGCCTTGGGTGAAAATTTAAAAAAAAAACCCATAGAATTTTTAAAGCCTCTAGTTAAAACTAAATATTACATTTAATATGTTTATAAATTTTTATAATGAAAAGATACAATTTAAAATTTTATAAATATATGAATACAAATTAATGTATAGATTGCAAATATATTTTTTGTGGTTAAAACTAAATGTTACATTTAATATGTTTATAAATTTTTACAATGAAAAAGATACAATTTAAAATTTTATAAATATGTGAATACAATTTAATGTATAGATTACAATTTTTTTTTATGTTGGAAATAATTGAAGAGGTAGTCGTAATGATTTGAGCTACTCGAAGTTAGGGATGACAATTTCACCCGCACCCGATTCAAATCCGAATCATCGACCTGAAAAAGTGGGTGAAAACCCGAAAAAAAGAGAAGAAGGTGGAAAGTGGGTGACGATTTTTTCCACCCTACCATCATCCATCACCCGCTTCCATCCATTATCCATTTACAATATAATATACTATTTATTTATTTATTTTACTATTGTGATCTATGAATAAAAATATATAAATTTATTTATATAATACGAAAATGTCCTCCTCTCTCTTCATATAGAGAGAGAAAGATTTATGAGTCGTCAACAGCTTTGGCGTCGTCTTCTTCGTCGTCATCACCTCTGTCTTTCAATTATAATTCGATCGGAGTAGTTGTTGAACCATACCACATAGTTCCGACGACTACAAAAGGTTCGGGGCATGCTATGCTTTAAAATGACCTCATTCGCGATAACACGAAATTGGGGCTTTTTTTATGTTCAAACCCTAGGTCTCCAAATCATCTACCCGGGGCTCCAATCGTTCTTGATTCTAGTTGCTTCAGTATCCTCGTTCTCCGATCAAGCTTTGCAGTCCGGCGTTTTCGGTTTTCCGACGCCTTTATTGAAATCTGTTGCAAACCCTCGTCTCCTTCTCGTCTTCCCTCTCTGGTCGTCGGTATTCACCGGCGGTCATATGTTGTATACGAAGTATATAACAATTTATCTTTTGGATTAGAGGGAAATAGACAAAATTAAATAGATGAAAAATCACCCAACGGGTGAATTAGTGGTAGATATGAATGATGGGTCGGGTGAGGTGATGGTTCAATGATGATGACTCGGATAAAATGAGGATATATCCACCCACCACTCGACCTTCGTGCCATTCCTACCCGGGACTCCACCAGTGGGAGTAGTTTAATATATGTCCACCAGAAAACAGGGGGAAATTAAGAAAAGCTGAGGACTCTGGCAATGAAATCTTGTCACCGATCCCGAGGGGTAGGAGCTACCTAGTGGGGCCCGCCGGCCATTTCCATCCATGAAGGCGCAACCTTTACTTGTTGGATGGGTTCAAAGTCCATCAATCCAAACAAACAGGCTAACCAAGATCTAATGCTGATTTTTTACTTTGTATATATATATATATATATTAAATAGTTAAAAACTATATAAAATATTAAATATTTTATAATCTAATAAGTATCAAATTATAAAAATAAAATAAAAATAATATTATATATATTTTAAATTCCTTAAACTAAGAATAAATTATATTTATGATAAAAGGGAGCATATATACTATATCTATTTTTAATAGATATTCTTAGACTTTTTAATAATAAAAAATATACAAATTATTAATATTTTTTTTAATATATAACTTCACACTTATTAGTAACAAGTACTTCCTCCATCTCAAAATATATAGGTTATACCGTTGTAGAGTTATTAGCTTTCCAAAAAAAAAATGTGTTAAAAAGTAAAATGAGGTAAAAAGTAAAATGACATATATTAGGAGTATTATATAAAAAAAAAAATTAATATTTGGAGTTAAATAGTTAATATTACTTTTACTTTGCACACGGCAACACCTCTACCGATCCATCAAAGACTATATAGGTTAGCCACTCAGCCCATAGAGAGTGAGATCATCATACGTGCACTGGAATTCAGATTTGGGCACCTCTGGATCTGCACTGCAACGGAGGGTTGCAGAAAGATACAGGATCGGATTCACTTGGGGCAAAAAAAAATAAAAATAAAAAAGGGTGTGGGGAGGTGAAATAGGGGGATGGAAACAGGGGAATAATATTAATAGCCTTGTCTGGATTGGCTTGCTGAGCAATATAATGAGATATGGGCCTTCCTTGTATCACTCGATTGCTTCTTCCCCGCCACCATTACCAAGCTAAGCTACCAAAGAGCTGAGAGAACCCATTGCCCATTGGGGATGGGCTTCTGCTTATAAATAGAGGCCACCCACATACACCCTGCAACTCCAACTGCAACCTCTGGTCTACACTACTGGAGAGCAGCTCCTTGTTGGAGAAGCAGGGCACGTGCATTTGGCTCTCTCTTTGGGACTTGTGCACGTGCCCCCCTTCTCCACCACGGCCTCCTCTCCTCCTCTTCTTCTACCTCCGACTTCAATTAACATGAACAATAGATTTTTACTTCAACAGAGTTACAGAGTGTCCCTGTATTTTATGAATTTTTGTATGCTACTCTCAGATTTTTGGTTTGTTGGGCCTGTAAATCTGTATTGTTGGGCCCTAAGATTATTGGATCGTATTATATTTATATAAAAAAAGAAAATTTATTTTTTATGTGGGGTTTTTCGTCGTCTCCTCCTTTGTCAGTTCTACGGGGAAAATGGCAGAGAGACAGCAAGTGGGAGGCCAGCAGCAGCAGCTGCCTGAGCCTTCATTGCAGTCACTGCAGTCGCAGACGCCGGCGCAGACGACGAGCGAAGAAATGATAGGATGTGTCGCGGCGTTGGAAGCCGCTTTGCTCCCATGCTTGCCCGCCAGAGAGCTCCAAGCTATCGACCGTTCTCCTCACCCTTCTCATCAGAGTTTGTTCTCATTCTCTCTCCATCTTCTCCAATTTCCCCCAATTTTAGGTTAATTTGTCCAATTGCCAGTAATTTTGTTGTGAAATCATGGGCTCTACTTATTCTGTGTGCAAATCAGGGTTTAATTGATTCATTTTATACAAATTTATTTGTGGAGTGAGAACAGTTTGAGGGATCTGCAATTGAGGAATGTGTATCCTGTGATGCTGCTTGTAAATTTGGAATGGAATTAGGTTTTACTGATTGAATCAGTTCTATTGACGAGTGCTTAGGGTTTTCTATTAAAATTCATTAGGCATGGTTTAATTGTTCTATGTCCTCTGAGTTATAGCTTGGTCCTCTTAGCTATGTGGATATCATTTGTTATTACATTTGCAAAGTTAAGCTTATTTTTTGCAAATTGCCTCATAAGTTTGCTTGTTTAGTTGGGGTTTAAATGTTTTATCATTGATGCTGTTTACTCCTGTAAATGAGCTCTGTTGCTCTTAAGGACCTCGAAACGCTATCCTAGGATACCCGAGATGGCTGATAAGTAAAGTGCTTCCCATTTGATGTCATGAAATTGACTTCCTTTGGCATGTGCATGTCAAATAATGTGTTCATTCGAAATTGTAGCTGTATTTGATGTAATTTACTTTGAGATTATGATTTGGATACTTGAGACGATGATCAGCAGAAATGTAATATGTTGGTTCTCTTATCTGGTTGCGACATTTGATGCAATGACGACACTGGATTAGAGTAAACTTGCATAAGTCCTGAGTGGATGTAAATTTGAAAATAAAAATAGGCAACCTATTCAGTGTGTAGTCATTGTAAAGTTATTGAATCCAAATTTGTGGATGGTTGCTTAGTCACAATTCACGAGTCACCATGAGATTCTGTCTAGGGTTTGCTATAAAAACTTGACAGGATAAGGCTAAGAGTTCTATACTTCTTTGTCCTCTATGATGTACCTTGATTTTCTTTGTCTAGAACTTTTGAGAACCTCTGGCTGAGGATTTTCGTATGTAGCGTTCTTTAAATATATATATACACACGCTCTGTTTTCCAGACAATTTGCGAGAATGCCTTTAGTCAAAGTTGACATGCCATTTCCTAAGGAGGTTGAAACACAAAGTTGCCCTATTTTTCCAAATGCCTGTTTAATTGGCTATTTAATTAAGCTTCTCTCAGTTTAGTTTGATTATTATTAATGATGCTGTTTAATTCTGCTTTAATGAATTAACAGTGTTGTTTTTAGCGTATAAATGAGCTCTTTAAACCTGATGAGTGGAAGTGCTTCCCATTTGATATCATAAAATTGTTGGTCCTTTGATGATAAACAGGGTTGTTAGAACGTAGAAGTTGTTATTTTCTGATGTAATTTGAGCTTGGAAAGTTATTGTTGTATCTCAGTTGGCTAATATGATATTATAACTTGTAAGTTTCATAATTGAAAGGAGTTGGATAGACGTAAATTCATTGGTTCTCTTGTCTATTTGTGACATCGAATGCAAATACGACACTGAATTGGAATCAACTTGCTGAAAGTGTTCTGTCCTGCTGTTCCAGTTGATGTAGAGAAGCATGCAAGAGACTTTATGGAGGCTGCCAAGAAGCTCCAGTTATATCTTACTGCACTGCAACGCGAGGATCAACCAAGCAGTAGCAGCGCTGAGATGCTACGAAAGGTTGTAGTTGGAGTATTTGAAATTCTTTTTTCCTGATATAATTCAAAGAAACAGTATTTTTATTTGCTCACTGTTTTCCTTGCCTGCAACAGGATATTGCTACAATGGAAGAAGAGTTGAAGGTTAAGACGACGATAATCAAGAATCAAGAACAACTGATTGAAGGATGGAGGAGGCAGCTTCAAGATCAACTTGACAGGCACAAAGATGAGCTCAGGAAAGTGTAACTCAGTGGCTTGTTAACTTTGATTGTTTGTTAAGGTCGTCAAATCTCACAAAGCTGAGCTCAACAAGGTGTAATTTATCAGCTAGTTAACTACTTAACTTTGATGTTTTTTAAGTTCATCAAATCCATTTTACTGCCCTTGTTTAATGACTTGGGAGGCATTTGGCACTCCCATTTGATAGCTTTTGGCAAGGTATTCAACTGATTCAGTGAAAATGAATGATGCTTATGTGATAAATTGATGGTTATGACTTATGAGCAAAGGCTCGCTTAAGATGTCAAATGCAGCCACAACTCACAAGTATCCAAACCTCATCTAAGATGTCAATGTCAATTACATTAAGGCTTAAATTCTAAATTGAATCACTCAATTATGCTACTAAAGACAATTCGGGGTTCTTAAGATGAAACAAAAGAGGCGGGAAAATAGACAAATTACATCGTTGAGTTTATAACACCTACAGAAACCCTTGTTTTTGGTATCTCTAGCTGACAAAATGCATGCTCTCAAGTCTCAACAGCTGGGGTTGATCTTGTAGAAGAAAGAGTCTTCACATCTACTTCTTTGCATATGTGATAAGCATGGGGTTCTGTGGATTGATCTTGAAACCCTGGAGAGCTTGCATGCTCATAGTCGATTGCATCTCATTTTCATACTCTACAAAGGCAATCCCTGGCTTGGCTTCCACCATACGAACCTCCTTGAAACCAGAGTATTGGCAGAAAAGCATTTGGAGCATAGTTGGAGTAGTCTCATGAGGAAGATTCTGAACAAACAGTATGTTGTTTGGTGGAGCTGGAGCCTCTGGAACTGCAGGTGCTGCACCGCCCATGTATTGCATTTGAGAGATCTGCATAAGTTGAAGTGTAATACCCATGAGATACAGAAAGGCATCTAAAAGTGAAGCAAACATTGTATCCTTAGAAATACAATTACACAAACGAAGGCAAAACGACGAGTTTTTTATGATATCTTAATTTTCAAGGGCAAAAATAATTCATAGAAGGGAAAGCATGAAGTTGTAACATGAAAGACTAAGCTAGTCTACACAACTTTCTGCAGCAGAAGATAAGATTAAAGAATTATTTGCACCATAATCTCCCAATAAGAATGTTTGGCATGTCTATCAACTATTGCGGCCTTAACGTTTTGCATTCCATGTGCTCAGTCATTCAAAACTGGGTCTTTAATCATTAAAAATTCTAATGTATCACTTTATTGACCTTAACTTGTTGTAAATATGACAAGCTAGACCAGAGACTACAAAGCTACTATCAAATCAACTTAGGTATATTAGTGGATTTGACTTGCACATGAACAAAAAGCAAGGTATACTTGTTGAGCATTATGTAGCAAGAACTACTTCTCTTAACTATATGATCAGAAACAAGTCACAAATGAACATAATTTCAAAATCCAAAATCTGAACATGGTTACTTCCACTAAACATGGACCAAAGTACATTGATGAACTTACCGGTGCTGCCCCATAAACATTTGGATAAGGTAGAGGAACTCCACCCTGATTAGGATCAATTTGCTCTTTTCTCTTTTTCCCAGCTGCATATGGAACAAAAACAAATTATTTAACACCATTCTCCAAAACCTATACCATGGGTGGTATAGAATGAGAAATTCAGTTCTAAATCCCACCCATCCATGAGATCAGTTTCACAAAATAGACTACAATGGAGAATATGAACAAAATAGACAAATCTACGTTGTATTCATTATTGCTTCATAATCCTAGTATTTCCTCACTCGTTTCACTTTATTTCGACAACAAAAGTATCAAAAAATGAAACTACTGCAAACTATTAACCAATATCCTGCTGGACCATATAGAGAAAAAGCTGCTGCAATCACGAAAATAATCACGTATCTAACTTCATGTTAGCACTTACACCTGAATAGATCAGCTCAATCTTCCAACATGATAACAAGCAACGAAACAATAGCCAGCTATTAACCAACATCCTGTTCAACTATATAGATAAAAAGCTGCTGCAACCATGAAAACAATCCTATCTACCTTCACGTTAGCATTTACATCTAAACTGTTACTTTGAAGAGTTAGATAATACATCCTTCTTCTAACATGGTCAAGAGACTGAGACAAAATAAAAATGAAACCTCGTCCAATTGATCAAACTGTTTTCCATGATAAGTCAACCAGGCTTTTTCCACAATTGATGCCTGACCCATCTAATTTGAAGTTCATCCTTGGAACCAACAGCTAAATCAAATTGAGAAAGGGCAAAAACAAACTATACAACTGTGCCAACTGATTTTACCTTTTACCATAATTCATTAACCAAACCGAGACCATGGCTGATTAAATGCACAAAGATTCATCCATTCCCACATTAGCAGAAAAACTACTGAAAAAGTGTAGTGAATTAACTAAAGATTGAGGTTACCTCTATCATCGTGCTTCTTTCGTTTCTCTCGTGGAACAAAAGTGCCATCTGCCTTTGCAACTACATCAGATTTTGTCTTTGCATATTGAATTTTCTGCATCAACGTGGTAACTATTAGTTTCATGAGAAGTGAAAGAGTCTTTTAATCCTTTTGAAGTCAATCATTACTGTCAACATTTTCAAATAATCAAAGTACTGCACCTATCATTTTATATATCACAACTCTACCAGTCTAATCATCTCCAAGTCCAAGTCCAACACAATGATAAATGTCCATCTATCAAGCTACAATACACTCCCAATCTCTCATTCCTCCCATTTCGCATTTCCCTTATTATGCATGAAATTTGTTTCACAATCTGGATTCTCGCGAATAAAAACTCAAATTCTACCTTAGATTTAGCTCTTGCACAATAGCATAACATTATGCCATACCAGTCAGTTGGCAAGTCATAACTCATAAGCATGGGCATCAAAGAGACACAATTTAATCTAATATTCATCCCAATAAAATCACATTAACATTAATCAAAGAATTCAAATATCAGGTTACCATTTCCTCTCATCTTTCGTTTCTCTGGTATAATTTTGACAATTAACACATACCATGGGCTTGTCATAGAAGGGAAAGCCTTGCATTTGCCTGATGGCGCTGGTGGCAGAAGAAACTTCCTCGAATACAACCCAAGCTTGCCCCTTATGCTTCAACGTCTTGAACGCCAAAACCTCCAATATCTTCCCGAATTGAGAAAACACCGCCGACAGCGACTTCTTCAACTCTGCAAACATTTCCGAAAGCGTCGATTGAAGAAAACGAGCAAAATACGAAGGCTAGGGTTTCGTACAGACAGAGAGAGGGAAAAGATAACTTTACCGTCGATCTTAATCTTTTCGTTGAGGTTATTGATGTAAATGGTGTGGTTGGGAGGAATGTCGCTAACGGGATTCGCTTCTTCCGCCATGGCTGCTTGCTCAATTCGCTCCGTCGAGCTCTGTGAAAGCAAAACCTCAACAGTATACCTTCGGTGACCGGAGGGGAACGTGAATGTAAAAAGGCGACAACGAAAAAAATAAATTGGACAAATTGTAAGGTAGGTTGGGCTGGGCTCAACAGGCCCAATTTCTTTATTTCAGGCCCAATTAATTGAAAACACAAGGTTTGGACCAATTAATTGAAAACACTCTCTCGAGTCTCGACATTGTTGAGGAAAGAGTGCGTACGCCTCGACCCCTACACCCTACTTTAAACGAGATACATTGGGTGGTTGTTGTATTCATGTGTGTTGAGCGCAATGAGCCTAAACTCTTTATTTTGGGCCTATTGGAGCAAATGCAACAATTCAGTTTAGTTGGTTTTGTTTATACTGAAGTCTGTCGGGACTATTTATTTTAGGCTAGTGGTTGGGAGAAACACCGCTAATAGGATTCGCTTCTTCCCGTCTTCCACCATGGCTTCTTGCTCAATTTGCTTATGGTTTTGGTAAATAGAGAGCGGTCATATTCAGGAGTCGAACCGGGGTCGTTTGAGTACTACCCTGAGATTCTTTTCGGCTCAACCAACCCGATATAGTTTGCTCAATTTGCTTCGTTGATCTATGCGGGAGTAAAACCTCGACACTAATCCCTTCCATGCTCAAAAGGGATCGTGATTCGTGAATGTCAGGAGTAGAAGACATTGGACCAACACAAAAAAAAAAAAGGCATTGGACCAACTACTCATGTATGTTGGGCTTAATTAGTCCAATTTATTTATTTTGGGCCTATTGGACCAAATGCAACATAATTGTAATTTTTGTTGAGGTAATTTGCTACAATATATTTTTTGCAAACCCCGATAATTGGAATGGACTTAACTAGTAAAGTTGAAGAAATCTTAACCGTCAAAAGATAATTGAATGGTGAAGATTGCCCACTCTTATAAGACCTATGTCAACCTAATTAATTATTTTTTTTCCTAAAATTAAAATTTGTGAGAGGAAAAGTAATTTGGGTGCGATACTGCACCGAATCCAAACCCCTCTCCAAACAAAGTTTGTGAGATAAACCCTTCCCCAAAATTGAGTTTTAGGTCGTGTTTTCCTCCCTTTTTTTAAGGGGTGGAAGGAGGTGGAGGAGGGTGGAGGTGGGGAAAGTTTCCCCACCTTTGGGAGAGAGGGTGGACGAGGTGGGGTGAAAATTCACCCAGGCCACCCCTTAAATGAAGGTGGAGGGGGTGGGCTTAAGAAAACACGCCCTTAATCATCAATGGTTAACTGTTTGATTGTCAACCGGTCAACAGTTAACTTGACTGGTCAACATTGACCAATTTTTTAACATTTTTCTAAATTTTTTTAATGATAACATTTTTTGTTGACATTTTTTTTTGATTTGATGCTAATTTTTGTTATGACATTGAATAGACTTTTTCTATATTACTTTTTCATTATAAATTGAATTTCTTTTATGATGACATTTTTTTATAATATTTTTGTATGATTTGATGTCACTTTTTGTTTTGACATTGATGAAACTTTTTCTTATACTCAAAGCCACTTTTTTGTCATCATATCGATGACATTTTTTTTTGTAACACTTTTTCATTATCAACCGATGCCACTTTTTGTTGTGGTATTTGTTGCAATTGATGACACCTTTGCTTTGTTGATGACACATTTTGTTGATCCCATTGTATGAGGAGATTTATTTGTCAATGTCACTTTAGTAGGTAAATTATGTGTTTGTGATATTTTATAAGGGAAATTATATGTCGATAACCCTGGATTTCTTCTCTACTGTCTTTTGGCATTTTGGAATAGATCGGAATTGTGGAACATATGAAGAAACGGAAGAATAAAAAGGTTGTTGTACGTTAATGGACAGAAGCAAAAATCGAAGATTTACATTACATAAGAACCCTAAAATATGTCTTTCCCTTATAAGAAGCAACACCCGGAGGTAAATCCAGCCTTGAATCAAAAAGCTTTGCCCAATCAAATGAAACAAGGAAGTGTCGATTTCAAGTTACCAACAAAAAGAAAAACCCTAATTCGTTGCGACTAGCGAGCAAGCTTACCCCCAACAAAGAGTCGAAAATCACTTCAAACAAGCACATAAATTGGTTGCGGACTGGATATCTCAACTAAACAAAAAGGCGATGCGAAAGGAGTTGGAACCAAAACACTCGGATCTGGTTTGGATTGAATTGAGACGGTATGGCGGTTGCTCGGAATCCTCGGATCGAATTGTACATCCGATTGGTATGAGTAAAATTAACTCATAGGATGGCGTGAATCCACCAAGCTTGATTAAACCAACTGTTCGCGCTTGGTCTTAAACAAACTGAGAGGGAAACATACTGCAACTTGGTGGCTGTGTTTAGGGGAGGATGATTATTAATGAGTTGTAGACTTGGGGAGGAGGGTCCTTCTTTTTCAGGCACATGTGTTTAGGGGAGAGGGGTGCAATGCGTCTAAATAAAAATGTTTGGGGTTAAAAAGCCCGTCTAGCTCAGTTGGTAGAGCGCAAGGCTCTTAACCTTGTGGTTGTGGAACTTCGAACCCCGGATATGGCCGCTCTTTATTTACAAATTCAAAAAAAATGTTTGGGGTCTAATTAATTAATTAGCTTATCATAAAGATATAATCGCCATTTTTTAGGAAGTTGGGGTAGGTTTTTTTTTAAGTATTTTTCTTCAAGCTGAAGTGGAGCTAGTGACCGACACATGTAGCTGAAGTGGAGCAGTGCATTTATATGTTGTATTCTTTATCGTTCACACTTTCAATATGTGATGTGGGATAAAATTGAAGAAGGCATGGTCTATAAAATTGAATAAATTTATTTTTTCATTGGGCGGGCGTGGGATAAATGGGAGAGAAAGATCTTAATTATATACTAAACTTAAATAATTAGAAAATTTATCGCTTTACAATTATTGGATAGAAAATATAATTAAAATTTTAATATAAAAGTTAAACTTCAACGTAATTATAGTTATATTTTTATCCAATGATTTTATTTTGAATATCAAGTTTCATGTATAAGTTCAAAATAATTAAGTTATAAAAATGACCATAAACCATAGTAAAGCAATAAAATACATTTTTTAATGTAAAATCACATCAAATTAAAAAAAATTACTTGGTTTGAGAGAAATTGAAATTAATGTCTCATTTCAATAATTATTTGAAAGTTAACTAATTTTGATATTTAAATAATTAAATTTTAATAATTTTTACATTTAATAGTATAAATTAAATATAAGATGGACAATTAAACAAAATATAAATGATTTAATGTGTATATAAACAATTTTGACGTTTTGATGGGTATATATCCAATTAATAAAGTTTTCATGGGTATATACCCGATTTCGCCAATAAAGTATAAACCTTCGAAATTGACTTGAACTCAAAATTACCCAACCTGAACCAATTTGATAATAATCTTCTACGGTTGAGTTGGTTTTGCTTATACTGAAGTTCGTTTAAACTCTTTGTTTTAGACAGGTGGCTGAGAGGAACGTTGCTAACGGATAATTTGCTCCGTCGAGCTATGTGGAAGTAAGAGCTCGACAATAACCCTTGTGGCTAAAAGGGAGAGTGAATGTTGGGAGTTGAAGGCAACGCAAGGTTTGAAACAATTAATTGAAAACACTCTCTCGAGTCTCGACATTGTTGAGGAAAGGGTGTGTACACCTCGACCCCTACACCCTGCTTTAAACGAGATACATTGGATTGTTGTTGTATTCATGTTTGTTGAGCGCAATGAGCCTAAATTATTTATTTTGGGCCTATTGGAGCAAATGCAACAATTCAGTTTAGTCGGTTTTGTTTATACTGAAGTTTGTTAGGACTATTTATTTTAGGCAGGTGGTTAGGAGAAACGTCGCTAAGATTCGCTTCTTCCACCATGGTTTCATGCTCAATTTCCTCGTGACTTTGGTAGTGGTCATATCCAGGAGTCGAACTGGGGATGTTTGAGTATTGCCCTAAGATTTTTTCCGGCTCAACCAATCCGATATAGTTTACTCAATTTGCTTTGTTGAGCTATGTGAGAGTAAAACTTCGACAGTAATCCCTTCCGTGCTCGAAATAGATCGTGAATGTCAGGAGTAGAAGGCATTGGACCAACACTCATGTATGTTGGACTTATTTAATCCAATTTATTTATTTTGGGCCTATTGGACCAAATGGAACATAATTGTAATTTTTGTTGAGGTAATATGCTCTAACATAGTTTTTGCAAACCCTAGATAATTGGAATGGACTTCCCTCAAGTAAAGTTGAGGAAATCTTAGCCGTCAAAAGACAATTGAATGGTGAAGATTGCCTCCTTTTGTACGGCCTATGTTAACATAATTAGTTGTTTTTTTTCCCTAAAATTAAAATTTGTGAGAGGAACCATAACTTGAGGGTGCAGTATTGCACCGAATCCAAACCACCACCAAAAAAAAAAGTAGGTGAGATAAACCTTTCTCCAAAATTGAGTATTAATCATCAATGGTCAACTGTTTGACTGTCGATCAGTCAACAGTTGACTTGACTGGTTAACATTGATCAACTTTTTTAGATTTTCCTAAAAAAATTTAACGATAACATTTTTTAATGACATTTTTTTGTTTGATTTGATGCTGCATTTTGTTATGACATTGATGAAACTTTTTCTGTATTACTTTTCATTATAAATTGAATTTCTTTTATGATGACATTTTTTTATTATATTTTTGTATGATTTGATGCCACTTTTTGTTTTGACATTGATGAAACTTTTTCTTATACTCGAAGCCACTTTTTTTGTCATCACATCGATGACATTTTTTGTAACACTTTTTCATTAGAGGAAATTGCACAAAATAGGCCAAAAAATGGGCCTATTTGCACAAATAGCCAAGAGGGTGAAATATTGGCCCAAAATGGCCGGGCTATTTCTTGCAAATAAAACAGCCGGTTATTTTTAACTGTTTGTAACCGGTTGTAGGGGGTTATCAAATTAAAACGAGGGAGGGAGAGAGACGGTTTCATTTCATTTCAAAGCGATACACAGAGAGAGACGGAAGGCCATCAGAGAAAGGAGAAGCGATACACAGAGAGAGACGGAGGACGAACTCATCGAAGAAGAAGGCCATCAATCACCGCCTGGGAGGAAGGAGAAGGTTGAAGACGAAGAGAAAGGTAAGCAACTGTTGAGATTTTGTTTGAGTTGCGAAATTGGTGTAATGGGTGTGCGGTTACATGCGGTTATTGTGAAGGATTTGAGACGAATTTGGGGTAGATGCCTAGCAGTAGAGGAGGAATGAAGTAGGAGGGGGTTAGGGGTGACATTGTCATTCGATTTTGCGGAGGTGGGTGCGATTAGGGTTTGTGGGTGTCGGGAAAAGGATGGGTAAGTGTTAGGTGATGTTGGGTAAGAAATTGGGGACAAAAGGGCAAGGAGGGGGTCGGATGGGTAGGGAATCCACATGATTGGGGGTAATCAGTAGGGTTTATGTGCACATGTGGTAGGACAGATTATCGAAGGTTGTGTCTAAATTTGTGGTAGCAGATTTCGTAGGACCGGGTAACGAAATTGGGAGGATAAAATTGAACATCTGGTATGCCAAGTGGGGTGAAGGAATTTTTGGTTGATTGGTTTTTTAGTGTTTGTTGATTGGTTTTTTATTGTTGAAATCGTAAGTGCCCACCAAGTGTTTGATGAAATGCCTAAAAATATGATGAATAAATGGTGATTTTGTTTTGGTTAATCTCCTTGCCTATATGATGTGTTGTGAAAGAGGTAAAATAAACCAAACGTGTGAAATGCGAAATTGGTAGGACAGAAGAGGATATCAGCAATGGTAGGATAGGAAAATGAAGTTGGTAGAATAAATTGTCACTGTTGGCATGTATGACAGAAAATGTGACCTGAATTTCTGATTTGATGTTTGGTGATTGTGTAGCAGGTACCCCCGCTTTAAACATCATATAAAATGCCGAAGTCAGGGAACAAGAAAGGTCGTGCAGTACCAAGCAGCCAGGGGGTAAGGAAACTGAGATAGTTACATGGTTGTGGTTGTAAAGGTTGGGAAAAAATGTCAAAACCTAAGATTCTTACATGTGTGTGCAGGCTGTCCTTGCTGTTCCAGAGAAACACCACTTCTCAGGGAGGGCGTTGTCCCATGCAAATTTCGAGTTGTTGGAAGGAATCGACCTCACCATTGACCGGGAGGATTACAAAGCCCTGAGCAAGAGCCAGTTTGGTGGCGTTGTGAAGATGGGGTCGAGAAACAAATTATCTGCGTCGTTGGTGCACTACTGCCTTCTCCACCAACTGAAAACTCGGAAGACACATGAGACGTGGTACTCCCTCCAGGGGCGTCACGTTCGATTCTCTCTTCATGAGTTCGCGATCATCACGGGCCTTAACTGCTCACAACCCCCAGTGATGTCATGGAGGGGGACCACAAGGAGTGCATTTACCAGTTATTTAAGAAGGAGAGGGTGACGTTGAAGGATGTGGAAAGTGCTTGGGCCCACGAAAAAGAGTCGGACGCGAGGTCCCTCATGAAAAAGTACAAGCTTGCCCTCCTCGTCATAGTGGAGGGCGTTCTGTTTGGGTTGGAGAAGAAGACACAAATAAGGGGGTGGGTTGTGAAGCTACTGCTTGAGGACACAAACCGTTTTCTGGAGTTCCCTTGGGGAAGGCTCGTGTACGATAGGCTACATGAAAGTCTCGACGGCACGTTGAAGGACATGGTGGCTGCAAAGAGTCACCTTAAAGACAGGCCGACCTACGCCTTGTACGGGTTCCCCATGGCCTTCCAGGTTAGTGAAATTTTACAAAATGTTATAATCCTTTGCCAATTGTTAAAATGTGTTGGTGTGGCATGCGAAAGGGATATTTGTATCCTACCATTGGGGTATAAATATCCTATCAAATGGATATTTATATCTTACCAATGGGGATTAAATATCCTACCAAAGGGATAATTGATCTTACCAAATAGCTTAATTTGTCATGCAAACTGCGTTCTAATATCTGACCATATTGTATTTGCAGTTGTGGGTCTACGAGACCTTCCCTGAGATTGGGAATCATTTCGGGCGCAACATCGACGACACCATCATCCCGAGGTGTCTGAGATGGGAAACGCCAAACTCCCACATCCGATACGAGAATGTGAAGTCTTTCCTCAGCCTGGACGCCCCCGCCGACGACCCAATTGATGAACACGTTTTGTTGGCGAAGCCAGGGCCGATCTTGCACCCTACCCACAAGGAGAAAGATGCGCACCCCCACTCATCGTACAAGAAAGACGCTCCAGACATCTTCTTTGATCAGATTGTGGGTGACCACATGAGGGCCCGCAGAGAGAAGCGACGACGGGAGGATGCCACTGCTGGACCCAGTCAGGGAACCAGCCAGTCCGGGTCAGACGCGTCGAGCGTCGGTTTGGAGGCCCGGATTGTGGCAAAGGTTGAGGCTCTCTTCAAGGGCATGATGGTGGAGATGGGGTCCAGGTTCAGGGAGCTCGAGGAGAAGGTGACTGAAGTTTCTAGAGAATGCAAGAAGGCGTTATCATAGAGGACCGGCAAGGGAAAGGTATGTGCTTCATTGTCCATCATATGTGCAATTGGTAAGATAATGTTTGTGTGTTGGTAAACCATTTTAAGCCATATGGTATGACATACATGTGCAATTGGTAGGATCATGTTGATGTATTGGATGACGATGTTGTTGAGAAGGATGTTGAGAACGATTTGGACAAGGTTGTGGCCGACCTGGTTGAAAAGGCTGAGAAAGATTTGGACAAGGACGATGACAAGGTTGATAAAAAGGCGGAAGAGATGAATGCTTATGACCAGGGGTCGGGCAAGTAGGGACAGATCGTTGAGGATAACACGGCGGAGAAAGAATAGCTGAAATCTGATCTTAAGGGGCAGGGCATGTGCACTGGTGACAACGTTAAGGACAAGGTTGAGGAGGAGGCAAAGGAGGGTGAAGAGGACAAGGACGATGGAGAGAAGGTGGTGCAGGCTGAGGAACAGATTAATAAGGAAGACATGGGTGGGGACGTGAAGGGCAAGGAGCATGTAAAACAAGCTGCAGGGGAGGGTTCCAAGGGTGAGTCTGATGCAGACGAAGCAGAAGAAAAGGTAAACCTTACTTGTTTGTAGGATAGTCTGACCCTGTTGGTAAGATAAAAGTTCCGTTTTGGTATGATATAAAAGGCAGTTGATTTTGGTCCGATATAATAACCCACCAGTTGGTAGGATATATTTACCCTTTTGGTACAATATTGAATCTGTTTTGGTAGGATAATGACAGCTGTTTGAATAAAACTCGGGTGTGTTTGATTGTTAGGAGACGAAGCTGGAGCCGAGGAGAGGCAAGCGTGATAGGAAGATCACAGCGAAGCTAGGGGACTGTTCGGATGGCATCAGACCTGCTCACATCACTACCCTCCTCCTTGTCAAGCTGTTCCACTTCCTCGCCCTGTCCTACCATTATGTTGTCGTCCATCCTACCAACTTCGTCAGACTGGCCGACCATTACGTTGTCCTCCTACCATTACCAGATTGTTTACCACTCCCAGCAAGACCCCCATGCTTCCCACTCACGCTGTCATTTGCAGGCCTACAACACTCTCCCTCCCCCGCTACACACTCAGCACACAGGCAGGCCCCTCCAGTGTCACTGCTAAGGTCGTCCAACATCCCTTTCTCATCGACGAAGCCTCGAACCTTCTCCTCCGGCCCTCCGCCTCCATCAAGACCAACTTCCAAGTCTTCCTGTGTGCTGGGAGGCCCGGTTAGGAGCAACTCCCCTAGGGTGGGAGTGGAGACCTCGTTAGCCCCGTCCGAGTCTTCCGACTGATGTTCACCGGAGGCTGTGGAAGGGCTTGTCGTTTTCATCCGTAAGGTGATGTGCAGTGCTATTGGCCATGCTCGTGTGCCGGATTCAGTGTTGTAGAACTTGTAGGTTTCAATGTCATCGTCGTCCCGGACCCGAATCAGAGTTGCCCGACCCATGGAAGGAGGGAGGTAGGTGAGCTCAATGTCGTACAACACCATGTCAACGTCGAATTGGAGACTATCTTCCCCTTCAGTTGGTCGTACGAAATATTCTGTGGCACCACCATTGCTGCAGTACGTGCCTCTCCCTTGAAGACCAAGCTCCCACCTACGGGAGCCCACCAACCGCCGAACACGACATTGATGCATACCCTATCACCTAGGGTACATCAGGGGAAAAGAGTATTAGTCTGGGGGATAGTTCTGATATAGTAAAGGAGAACACCTACAAAGGAAAGGTACAAGATGACTTACCCATCACTGTCACTGCCACCAACAAACTTGTTGCACTTTTCCTGGTATGGTAAGACAGGACAATACTGTTGGCAGGCTAGAACTGTACTATTGGTAGGATGACAACTGTATCGTTTCCTCGGATGCACGGTTGGGTTTCCCCCGTCCTTTCCACCTCTCTCCTGCTCTGCCTCACTTTTTGCAGGTCATGTTGGGGTGTTTGAGATCCTCCTCTCAAGCTTATATATGTGCTTGGGGAACACTCATCAATGCAATGATTGCATTTTCCCCTCATAAATGCTCTCCCCCCCCCCCCAATGAAGAACCCCGTTTTGGCGCCAAAATTACACCGACAACCCGCCAAATAAGGTACTGACAATCCACTCCAAATTTCTCGAAAATTTCAGGTATGTTAGGACATGGTAAGTCTATTGGTAAGATAACTATATGTTATTGGTAAGATAAATATACAATATTGGTCAGACAGATGCCGGATTCTCTTCCCCCAATGAAGAACCTTGTTTTGGCGCCAAAATTACATGGACATCCCGCCCAAACCGCTACGGACAATCCCCTCCATATTATCTAAAAAATTCCAACTATGGTAGGACATGGTTGCCCTATTGGTAAGACTAATATCTTCTCTTGGTAAGTCAAACGTGCCCACTTCCCATATATGAAGGTGATGCTTTGCCCTCACCGTGCCACTCGTTTCCTATGTTGGCTCTGATTTTGCAGAGCATTTACTAAGGAATGACACCCATCAATCAAGATTTTATAAGGGTTGATTGACACCCTTAATTACAATCATTTACATTTTCCCTCATAAATGCCCCCCCCCCCTTTTTCTCTACTTTATTGGAGCCACACCCCAATTCCATGACATGTGCACCCCCTCCTCGTTTCTCTCAGCAAAAAGATGGAGCTACAGTGGTCGGTCTCAGCTTCACCTGCAACTTCCTCTCCCGGTTACCTTTTTTATTTGCAAAAAATGGCCACTTTCTACCCCATGCAAATAATCAAGGCACATGGCAAGTTGTGCAAAGTTTTTTTTTTTTTTTGGTCTAGTTATGCAAAATGCCCTTTTCATTATCAACTGATGCCACTTTTTTATTGTGGTATTTGTTGCAATAATATATATGAATATTGTTTGTGAAAAATTATATTCAATGTACAGTATTGATAAAATAACTTATGCTAAAGTGATGGGTTTTGTAATTACTTAAGATATCAGATAGACATATAAAATGATGCGTAGATAAAATAGACGAAGACATTATCTAATGTTTCTTAAATATATTGGATAATCATCAACTGACGTTTAAAAATCCCTTGTTAAATTACACCAGAAAATAACATATGGACAAATTGCACAATACATATAGATAATCAATATTGTAATATTTTTTTTTATCGAAAACAACAAACTAACTAATCTCGATAATCTTGAGCAGATTCTATTTATCTCTAAAAACTCACTTTTAAATAAAAATTGAAAGGATTATAGGGTTGATCAAAATCTATGAAAAAAGATTAGAATGTTGATTAAAAAAGCACTTTTCCACCTTTGCTTTGTTGATGACACATTTTGTTGATCCCATTGTATGAGGAGATTTATTTGTCAATGCCACGTTAGTATGTAAATTCTATGTTTGTGATATTTTATAAGGGAAATTATATGTAGATAACCCTGGATTTCTCCTCTACTGTCTTTTGGCATTTTATAATAGATCGTAAAGGTGGAACATATGAAGAAATGGAAGAATAAAAAGGTTATTGTTGATGGGCAAAAGCCAAAACCGGAGATTTACATTACATAAGAACCCTAAAATTCGTATTTCCCTTATAAGAAGCAACACCGGGAGGTAAATTCAGCCTTGAATCAAAAAGCTTTGCCCGATCAGATCAACAATGAAGTGCCAATTTCAAGTTACCAACAAAAAGAAAAAACATAATTTGCAGCGAGCAAGCTTATTCCCAACAAAGAGTCGAAAATCGCTTCAAACAAGCACATAAATTGGTTGCGGACTAGATATCTCAACTAATAAAAAAAGGTAATGCGAAAGGAGTTGGAACCAAAACACTCGGATCTGGCTTTGGATTGAATGGAGACTGTATGACAGTTTCTCGAAATCATCGGATCGATTGTAGATCTGACTGGTATGAGTAAAATTAACTCATAGGATGGCGTGAATCCACCAAGCTTGATTAAACCAACTGTTCGCACTTGGTCTTACACAAACTGGGAGGGAAACAAACTACAACTTGGCTGTGTTTAGGGGAGGATGATTATTAATGAGTTGTAGATTTGGGGAGGAGGATCCTTCTTTTTCAAGCAATGGGTTTAGGGGAGAGGGGTGCCACGCGTCTAAATAAAAATGTTTGGGGTCTAATTAGTTAATTAGTTTTTCATAAAGATATAATTACCAAAAATCACCTTTTTTTAGGAAGTTTGGGTAGGTTTTTTTTTAAAGTATTTTTCTTCCAGCTGAAGTGGAGCTAGTCACCGGCGGTCATGTACATAAGCAAGTATGTGCTAGTAGTGCAAAAATATGGTGAGGTTCTATCGTTAAACCATTTAGGAATGGAAGGAGTGGTGCATTTATATGCTATACTTTTTATCGTTCACACTTTCAATATGGGATGTGGGATAAAATTGAAGAAGGCATGATCTATCAAATTGAAGAATTTTTTTTTTTTTTCCATTGGGCGGGCATGGGATAAAAGGGAGAGAAAGATCTTAACCATCAATTCTTTTAATTGACGGTTAATATCTTGTAAAATCCGCCTATAATTTTTTTTCTTCAAACTCTATGGAAACCATTGTCAAAATGTACAAAATGACAAAGAATCAGCTTGTTGTGACTCGTGAGTGGTCATACTCAAAGAAATACAAGTTTGTCCTCATTTATAAAGATCCTATATATGGACCTAAACATAGACAATGCACAACACATATTTGGTTTAGACAATACCCAACACATATTTGGCTTAGACAATACACAACACACACTTGGTTGACAGATCTGTCAGGAGAATGTGTGTTCTGAATTTGATCCAACTTAATTGAAATCCAACCACCTAATTATCTTTTACAATTCCATTTTTTCTGCTTTTAGGAATCACAAATTGTATAGAATAAGTAATTGTGGCAGATATTATAACTGATCGATTATTTATTAGTTTAATTATTGGTTGAACATGGCACCGTACTTTGGATTCTCCATCATTATACATATATATATATATATATATATATATGTTATATTTTATGGTGTGTCATAACAACATATTATGTTTTCTTAGGAGAAAGAAGTTTTATAATGATTGTGGGATTAGAAGTTCAATAATTGGGTATGACATTTATCCGACAACCAACAATAAAAATCACATATCTTCTTACCAAAAATAAAAATAAAAATCACATATCTATATAAGTTGGCCAAATCAAATGCCTACCTTTTTTTAAGGGATTTAATTGGTAAATTTAGAGTAGATAATACTATTTTTTCCTCAAACATGCATGTATTGTAGACACTAAAACAAAACCCAATTATTTTTTTGGTAAATATACATATTCCTATAATATTGGTAAAAATATCCATCTATTTTTGACATTTTTTCCGTTGGTTAAATGTATATTTTATTTCACAGTTCAAATCAAATTAATTTAACAAATCGAAAAAATAAAATAATGCTCAAACTTGCCCATCATATGCTAAAATATGCACGTTTAACTAAAATCAACCCATAAAGCCAAAGAATATGTTTAAAAAATAAACATTTTGTAGACAACCATTGGAAATGGTATAAGAGATCAAATATTTGATGGATGGTAAATGGTAATCCATTATCTACCACCATAATCAATCAAAAATAGGTATAATGATCGATGGTGATATTATACTCTATGTTAAGAGATTAATTATTGGAATTTTGTTAAAAATAAAGAGTTAGGAAGAATATTTTTAAAGAACACAAGATAAGTGATTCTTCCTTATATTGGTAAATAAAGAGCGGCCATTCCGGGATTCGAACCGGGGATCTATGGGTACTACTCACAAGTTCTTTTCGGTGAGCCATTCCGAAATGGTCAGATAAGTGATTCTTCCAATGTAATTAATAAGACTCAGGTACTAATACACCCAATTGAAAGATAAACAATTGCAAAGTGTAGAAATTAAAATAATAAAAGACAAAATGAAAGTAGGGATTGAAGGAGGTGAACCACACATATACACATACACAATAATAATATAAAAGGGAAAGGGTATTCGGCTATTTGGGTTGGGTAAGTGCGCGTGCAATAATTCGTATGCATTGCATTTGGCATTTGGAATTTGGAATTTGGCATTTGCGGTGAATCTTCGCATCCACTGAAAGCTACCCTCAATTGAAGTCGACCTTTAACTTCCCCGTTTCTTTATTCTTTCACCCTTATGCGCTGCGTTGCACCTTCCTTTTTCTCCTCTTAGTCCTTACCAAACTAATCCCCACTATAATTAAAACTGACAGTGGACGTTTCAGTGATGTGAAGAGAGAAAAAGGGTAAACAGGTTTGAGATTTGATAATTTACATCCATCTCTTTTCTGACTCAAAATTTAAGGTTTGTCTTTTTACATGATACGTAACTCTTGTCCGTTGGATTACGTGTCTTGGAGGGTTTGCCACCAAATGATGGATTTCCTCGCCATAAAAAATCAACGGATAAAACAAATCATTATTATACCACCTAAAAAATTATGTCATTTGTTATTTACTTAAATTTTTTTATGATGATATAAAATATATTTTCAATTTTTTAAGAATTTTGTACTTATTAATACTCCATCCGTCTCAAAATTTAAGTCATTTCAGGGATTTTGCGCAAGTTTTTAATAAAACACTAAGACATCAATCAAAATCATCATTCCACTAACTTTTTAATAAATTTTATTTTATTTTAATACTCACGACAATTTTTAACCAATCAAAATCTTTTAAAAAAATCAACAACACATATATCGATACAAATCATTACTATCCCCTATCTAAAAAACCTAAAATGACATATATTTTAATTTGATTCAAGAATTAAGACCTAAAACGTCCTAAATTTCGAGACGGATTGAGTAATAAATACAAAATTGTTAATTTTTTATATAAAAATTAGATATTTCACATCATTTTTATTATTATATATAATATATATAATAATAATAATAATAATAATAATAAATAATGTACTCCATCCATTAATTAAAATATATCGTTTTATGAAGTAAATATTATTAAGAAAAACTTGACATTTTAGATATTTTATCATCTACTTTACAAAATTGCATTTGTAAGGATTAGATAGTTTGTAGTTTTTGAAAAAGTAAAAAAAATAGAGAAATAATTAGGAATACTCCATATATAACTACTGTATTTTTATTTATTTTCTTTAATATGTATGTACGTTTAATTAACAGACATCTAATCAATAAACGGAGAGAGTACTCTCTCTGTTCGGTAAAACTTGTCATTTTAACTCTCCATACAAGTTTTAATAAAGCTAATAATTACACTCATTTATTACTAATTTACCCTCATTTATTACTCTACTTTTTACTTTATCAAAAACTACAACTCACAACACATCAATGAAATCAAGGGCATTTTAGTAAAGTAGAAGCAAAAATACTTAAAATGACAAGTTTCTTCGAACAAAAACAAAACTCTAAAACGATAAGTTTTACCGAACGGAGAGAGTATTATTTAGGTTACGGAGTATTAGAGGGTCCGGAGAAAATGGGTTTTGGAGTTTGGGCAGGTGGACCCAATCAACGTAGACTGGGTCTACAACTCTACGTCATTGCCAAATTGAGTAATTGAGATTCGTCCATGACAATCGACGTGGTTACGTGACGGTATCCGCCGCTGGACGCTTCGAATAAAAAGTGGACATGTGGATGGCAGCGACCCACCGGGAATCTCACATATTTTATGATCCTACGGCCGTGCTTTGCCGCGTTTTGGTGATCACAAACTGACAACGTCGCCTTAGTGCAGCGTTTCTTTTTGATTTTTTATTCTCCGCCCAATTCATCTTTCTCATATACATATGGTATGGTCAAGTGGTCACCTACTAACTTTTGTGTTCCATGTTTCCCTGTGATTACGGGACACACATAACATAATTGACTTTTATTTATCCTCTTGATTCTAAATTATCTAGAACCCATATATAATTACTCCGTATGTATCAAGCTATATAATTCAACCAAGACCATGAAAATGACATGTCAAAGCACGAGCAAGTAGATAAAACTACTACCATTTGGTGGAAGATAAGTATATGGAAACCTGAATCCCCCCTAAAATTTAGGGGATATTGTATAAGTCGGTGGACTACTTCACTTTAACGTCAATTGATTTTAGATTGATTAGAGCCCTGTTCGACTTATATACATGTATTAGTCGTTAGACTTTACGTGCATGTTACATTGTTACGCACGAAAATACCGGCTAATCGAACTTTAACACACTTTTATGTATATGTAAAATAACACTTGGGATAAAATTAAGTTCTGAGTGATTGCTAACCGATAAGACGATTGAATAACAAAATAGCTAGTGTAACACTAAATATTTATATATGTGATAATATTATTATTCTAAGATTCGCGTATAGGCGTTAGACGACACTTCTTCATCTTGAGTCAAACGGACGTCGTCTTTGTGCTGTCTATACACAGATAACCCTCTATCGCCTAAAATTCACCTAGTACTTATAAAAATATTGGATAACAAGTACATACATACACATATTATAATCAGTACGCGACAGATCTATAATTTTTTTTTTACAAAAAAGCCTCCCCGTAGATCCATCGCGGATTATAATGATATGATTTTTGTGTCAAAGCTCTGAGATATATTTATTTTAAAAATTATATGAATTTCATGTGCCAAACTCGTCACCCGTGATTTAATATGTTCATGCATATACACAAAAAATATGTATACATACTTTACCTATTCAGTTGATAAGGTAAATGCCTTTTCATGAGTATCATGAATCATCGAGGATACAATTAGTTGACCTTTCCTTTGCTTCTTTTTTCCAATTAAAATTGCAAAGGTTGTATATATAATTATAATAACAATATATTTAAAATTACGCAGGGTTTGTGTTATGCGAATAGTTAATGTTTGGGATAATACCGGCGGTTTCCGAAGAGACTTTATTGGTTTAACTAATGATGAGTGATGACGGCCGACTCCATTCTCGTAATTGCTCTTTATATTCCCTTATACGGAGTATTAAATTACTCGGGTATTTGTTAAATCCATCATGTACCATCAACAATAATTTAACTTTTGACCGAGTTTTATTTTTGAGCAACATTAGACTGATTCATCCCCATTTATCGTCGCTATAAGTTGTTTATTTTTAACACGTTTTTTTTAATGTTAAAAACTCAATAAAGTATAAAAAAAATTCACTCGTCTATGTTTTACAAATTCTTAATATATAGTACTCCCTCCGTTTGGCAAAACTTGTCGTTTTAGAGTTTTGTTTTTGTTCGTAAAAACTTGTCATTTTAGATATATTTGCTTCTACTTTACTAAAATGTCCTTGATTTGATTGATGGTTTTTTGAGTTGTAGTTTTTTATAAAGGAAAAAGTAGAGTAATAAGTGAGGGTAAATTAGTAAAAAAAGAGTGTAATTATTAACTTTATTAAAAGTTGTGTAGAGAGTTAAAATGACAAGTTTTGCCGAACGGAGGGAGTAGTAATAAATATTCAATTATATTAAAAAAAATTAATATTTATATAGTTTTATCATACCTAAAAGGCTAAAAACATACTCTCTCTGTTAATTAAAACATTACATTTGTACATTTTTTTAAGAAAGCAAAAAAAAAAAAAAAAAAAAATACACTTATACCCCTAATTGTTATTTTACCTTTTCACTTTATTGAAAACTACAGCTACAAAAAACCCTAATCATTACAAACATAATTTTGGAAGGTGGACACCAAAATAACTAAAACGACATGTTTTTTTTCTTAACAAGATTTTAGCTCTAAAACGACCTATTTTTTTGAACGAAAGGAGTATAAAAAAAAATAAATTCTTTAAATTTTCAAACAGAGAGAGAATTGTTTAATTATATATGAAAATGAATTAATTCAGATAAGATCCAATTTACTATTTTACTCACCCCTACAAGTCTACAACACTTTTAATAGTAGGGGTGAGTAAAATATGTTACACATATAACTTTTTAGTTTTTTTAAAAAAGGACACGTATTATATTATATTATATAATATAGTAATTGTGGATGATGAAACCAATTCTAGAGAGAGCCCCTCTCTCTAGAATTTTTTCCAAAAACTCCATTTCCAATTCTGAAATTTTGTCACAAAATTTCAGAGGATTTTTTTCAATCTAATCCTCCTCTGTCATTTATCATTCGATCTAGTAAATCCCATCTTTTGCCCCTCCCTTGTTCTACTTTCCTCCTCGCCGCTGGTCCATCTACTGGCCTATCGAGCACCGGCTTTGTCGGTCGGTTTCCTCGATCTAGGTTGTGGTGGGTGTCTCCTCCTACGACGTGCGAAGGTCGGTCTTGGTGGCGGCGTGGTGGCGCTCGTTCGGCGTGGCTTCGTCCCTTCCGCCTGCACTCTCTCCTCTCTCCCTTGATCCTTCGGGCCCAAGCTTCGGGTCCTTCGGGCCCAAGGATGAGGATTTGTCAAAAAAAAAAAACTTGAAAGGACCTTGTCTAAATCCCCCCCCCCCCCCGAAAGGGTCTTCCCTGATGGGTTTTGAGTATAACCACCCGAAAGGGTTTGAGAAAATCCCATAAGGGCTTATCGAAATTTTGTAGGTGAAAGTTTGTTGGCGGTTTGTTTCGAGCAGTTTGCGGCTCTGATTCCGATGTTTTTAGGAGATCTTCTGCTTGGTTGAGGGTGCGTGGAGTCTGTAGTCGGGTCTGGTTGGGGTCGTGGTGGTGTGCTCAGGGCGACTCCGTATCCGGGATAGAGTTTCCTTGGAGTTCGTCTGCACTACCCACAGGAGTTAGGGTCCTGCTGTACTACTGGCCCGCGGGCCGCGGTGCTACTGTTCGGTGGTGCTTGGTTGCGTTCTTCGATGGCTTCCTCAACGTTTTGGGTGTTTGGTCTTCTTGGAATGTTTAGTTGTAGAGTTTCTTTCTGCTTGGTTCATTTCGCTTTTTATTTGTATTTCTGTTTTTAGGTTGCTCTGTTAGACGGTTCGCCGTCTGCCGACTTCGGTCAACCTCTCGATGAGTCAGGCCTGTCTGACCTTCGAATTTTTACCTAATCAAAATATATATATATATATATATATATATATATAATCTAGTAACTAATGAAATTTAAAATTTGTCACAACAAAAATCTTACATAGGACATTAATGAAGTAATCCAATTAGTGCATGGATTAGTTTTATATTACAACATATTTAACTAAGCATATATCAAATTCGGGTTCTTCTTTATTAGAGAAATTTTTATTTAAATTATAAAAAAATTGCAAAACTATACATATAATATATATATATATATATATATATATATATATATATATATATATATATATATATATATATATATATATATATATATATATATATATATATATATATATATATATATATATATATAGGTGCACTCCGGAGGAAACCAAAATTGCGGTAAAAACCTGTGAGAACCGGCTTTTTAAACCGGTTCACTTGCTTTATAGCCCGGTTCTGAATAGAATCGATCTATAAAGTCACAAATTTTAGCCCGAATCTAAATAAAACCGAGCTATAAAGTCACTATGTAAATTTAAAAGATGAGTTTTTTAGCACGATTTTTAGGCTTGACCGAACTATAAAGTCATGTGTTATTTTTTAAAATAGAGTTTTTAGCATGATTTTTAGGTTGAACCGAGTTGTAAAGTCACCGTGTGATTGAAGTTTTTAGGACAAGCTTTAAATAAACCAAGCTATTAGGTAGTTCTCACGGTTTTTGCCATAATTTGAGATTTTCACCAGAGTCAATCCACACACACATATATATATAATAGTTAGGGTTTATAGTTTAATTATAAAAATATATATTGATAAAAAAAACAATTAGTTGAACTAGTGTTAATACAAATTTTATTTATTACTCCGTCAAATTTAAAAATTATATTATATATATACTTGTAGTTATGGTTTAAAGTTTAATTACAAGTTTATGTAACCAAGCACTTTTCAACAATATAAAATCAGACTCAAAATCCATTGAGGCCTATATTATGCAGCAACTTTTGCTATGGGAGGGACGACACCAAAACAATACCTTCTAATAAAAACGCCCAACAAAACCCAAAACCCGACCTAATACCAAATGGACAAAACCACCAAATACACATTTTAAGCTAAACTTTGATGACGCTCTATTTGTCACGAACAAAGTGAGTTATGGACTTATCATTCGTAATCACGAGGGCTCTGTTATCCATGCTGAGGCTGGGACCCTCACCTCTCTTGTCTTCAGGTGTGAGTGCTTTGCGCTCTTGTAGGGTCTTAAGAAAGCATCCGACCTACACATTCAAAATATTATTATAGAAGGCGATAACATCTCTGTTATCAATTGCCTTAATTTGGGATGAACTTGTCCCTGTGAAGCTGAAATCATTACTTCTTATTGTCTACTCTGTTAAGTAAATAAATCCTATTATTTATGATTTGATTAGTTTAATTATTTTTAATATTTAGGGTTAGAATAAGTCAATGTTGGTTAGAGTAATTCACTCCACATCTATCTCCACTATCTCCATCACCATTGTAATCCTCTATATATTCTATTTGGTAAATCAATAGAATGTGTGTTCTTCAACACCAATACTTAACATGGTATCCGAGCTTTTCGCCTAACGGCTTTGATCCTCCAATTTCCGCCTCCGGGCAACTATCCTCCAACTTTTGGCACAAACCAATGCTTTGGCATGTTGCCATGAAACCAATCCTACGGCTTAGGCCTCCACCAAACTGCCTATGGGCAATCCAAAACCGCTTCCGCCTTACGCACTAATCAAAATTTTGGCTTTTGCCAACCAAATTTCGGCCAAAACCATGTCGGCCTTTTATTATCTTCTTGTTCTTCATTGACCAAAACCCCATGCCGGCCACACGAAATCGGTATGCCTTTGGGCAAATAAAATTTTCACACTCGAAATTTTCACCAAGCTCGAGCAGCAATGGCTCTACAACACCTATGACTCCCGTTGCTGTCGCCAAGGCCCGGATCCTCTCCTTCGACGGCGGCGGTACCTCCCCCAGCTTCTGATCAGATCTGATTCTAACCGCAATCTATTTCAGCGAGCGCCATCCCAGGGCATCTCCACTCTCGTTCTACATCGCCTTCAAGTGCTGCTCACAAGCATTGTGCCCAAACGTCTCCGCACTCCACCGAAAAGAGGAAGAAAGGAAGGAACGAGAAACAAAAAAAAAAAGGAATGAAAAAAGATAAATACTTCCAACAACCTATTTTATTAGGCTTTATTTGATATCTTTGTTTTCATTTAATTTCAGTTTTTAGCTTTCGTAAATCTACGCTTCAACTGCGGGAGAATGTTAAGTAAATAAATCCTATTATTTATGATTTGATTAGTTTAATTATTTTTAATATTTAGGGTTAGAATAAGTCAATGTTGGTTAGAGTAATTCACTCCACCTCTATCTCCACTATCTCCATCACCATTGTAATCCTCTATATATTCTCTTTGGTAAATCAATAGAATGTGTGTTCTTCAACACCAATACTTAACATGGTATCCGAGCTTTTCGCCTAACGGCTTTGATCCTCCAATTTCCGCCTCCGGGCAACTATCCTCCAACTTTTGGCACAAACCAATGCTTTGGCATGTTGCCATGAAACCAATCCTACGGCTTAGGCCTCCACCAAACTGCCTATGGGCAATCCAAAACCGCTTCTGCCTTACGCACTAATCAAAATTTTGGCTTTTGCCAACCAAATTTCGTCCAAAACCATGTCGGCCTTTTATTATCTTCTTGTTCTTCATTGGCCAAAACCACATGCCGGCCACACGAAATCGGTATGCCTTTGGGCAAATCAAATTTTCACACTCGAAATTTTCACCAAGCTCGAGCAGCAATGGCTCTACAACACCTATGACTCCCGCTGCTGTCGCCAAGGCCCGTATCCTCTCCTTCGACGGCGGCGGTACCTCCCCCAGCTTCTGATCAGATCTGATTCTAACCGCAATCTATTTCAGCGAGTGCCATCCCAGAGCATCTCCACTCTCGTTGCACATCGCCTTCAAGTGATGCTCACAAGCATTGTGTCCAAACGTCTCCGCACTCCACCGGAAAGAGGAGGAGAGGAAGGAACGAGAAACAAAAAAAAAAGGAATGGAAAAAGATAAATACTTCCAACAGCCTATTTTATTAGGCTTTATTTGATATCTTTGTTTTCATTTAATTTCAGTTTTTAGCTTTCGTAAATCTACGCTTCAACTGCGGGAGAATGTTAAGTAAATAAATCCTATTATTTATGATTTGATTACTTTAATTATTTTTAATATTTAGGGTTAGAATAAGTCAATATTGGTTAGAGTAATTCACTCCACCTCTATCTCCATCACCATTGTAATCCTCTATATATTCTCTTTGGTAAATCAATAGAATGTGTGTTCTTCAACACCAATACTTAACATACTCCTCCTTCAACGCTTCTATTGTGCTGTGGTATTCCACATCTTTCGAGAAGCTAATCAAGATGCGAACCTACTATCTCACTCCCCCCCTCCCTAATTCCAACTCGATCATGCCCCGTGATCAATCCTTGATCGATCTCGTCCATCTGGACGCTCTTGGCTGATTGCCCCACAATTAACCAAATTCTCCGTGGTTAAAAATAAAAAGGTTTAATTACAAGTTAAAAATTAATATTTTGGTATTCGTTTTTTTTTAATATCAAAAAATTAACATGCGTATTTTTGGATGCAACAAGCAATCAATGTAGGTGATAAAATGATAAATAATGTAGGTAAACCCAAGTTACACAACAGCTGTCGCCGTGGTTTTTTAAAAAAATAGTACAAGAAAACGAAGCAGAGAGGCAACTCGGTGCAAGAGATAAGCATAAGGGAAACACGGAGAGTTAAAAGACGGGAAGAGGCGTTCAACGTCAAATTGACTACTGGCTCTTGCTCACCTCAGAGGCCGGTTCACCCCCCCCCCTTTTTATGTCCTGAACCCGCCTAAAACAAGTGGCACCCCTGTTTTGACCCGGTCCCTCCCAAACCCTAGCTACGGGCCCCACTCCCAACCCCCGCCCGCCTCTTCTATTTAAACCCCCCTCCCTCCACTCCCTCCTCCACACCCCCAATTCCCATCTTCCAGCTTCCAGAGAGTTCTATACACAGAGAGCCTCCGCCTCCGCCTCCTCCTTCCTTTTTCGAGAAGCTTCGATCACCTGAATTTTAAGAGGCAATGGCTCGCTCTCTCTCCAGCGCTAAGTTCCTCTCCGCTCTCGTCCTCGACGGCCTCTCTTTCTCCAGGTACGGATCCATCGAGATCTTTTAAACTTTTGGATTTCGCTCTGGAAAATTGGAAATCCGGCTGTGATTTTGAGGTATTGAGACTAATGATGTTTGGAATTTGATTTGTTGAATATGCAGGCGCGGATACGCAGCGGCGGCGGCTTCGCAAGGAGTTGTGTCGGCTAGAAGCAGCGGCGCGCCTAGGATGGGGAAGGTAGTGAAGAAAGACGAGTCCGCGGAGAACGCGTGGGTCCCTGACCCCGTCACCGGCTACTACAGGCCGGCGAATCGTGCGAACGAGATCGACGTGGCTGAGCTGCGCGAGATCCTCATCAACCAGAGAATCAGATCTCAGTAAATCAAACCAAAACAACAAAACAAAATAAAATTAAAAAAAAAAAAAGTGACGACATCTGATTTGGAGTTGGAAATGGAGATCAGAGATGAGATGGCCTTGATTGATGAGAGGGAGGAGATGATATCATGCGCCGCTCCTTTCTGCGCTGCTGGAGGAGCTAGGGAGGATAACTTATACCATTAGGTTTCTTCTCGCTGTGTTTTTCATTTAATTGAATTTAAATATCAGAAAGATAAAATCCCCTGTTTGTTTCCATTGAAGTTATTGGGGAGTTTGATGATTGCAGAGTTTGTACGTGATGTCTTTATCAGATTATAAAATATAAAGGTGGAAGCGTTTGCAAGTAACAGAAAAAAGCCGGCCGTAATTTACTGCATATCTGTAGCTAACCTGCTATACGTTATGCAGAGATTCGTTGGGTTGTGGGTATGGGTGATGGTGGGTGGGAGGTCGGCACTTTTGTGTTATGTTTCCCGTGACCTTCCGAAACACCGTTGCAAGTTGCTCGGATGGGGCAATCTCTTTTCCATAGATATTTCCATTCTACTATCAATTAAAAAATAAATTTAAAAAATATTCTCTTTTCCATTACTCATGTCATGTCTGACCTCATCCGAAAGTATGCTGTCGGATAGCGGTTTCGCATCCGAATTTTTACTTAATCAAAAAAAATAAAAATAATAGACTAGTATAATTTTCGTGTTATGACGCATATTTTTTTATAAATAAAATCATAAGAATATAACAAATTGCTACAAGATCAAATAAAATAAAATAGGTTTGATTAAATATTTTGATTTGAACCAATTTATTAAAAAATGTATAATGTACTAAGGGATAAATTATATGCTAATTTAATATTTTAAATTGAATCAATTGATTAGAAAATAAAAATTATCTATTTTAATTTTATTAGTTGAAAACTCTATACTTATGGTGGTGATGACACATCATAAAAAATGTTTTTTTAAGAGTTATATATAGATAGTTAGATATAGATAGATGATTATATATAAAAAAAATCTATTTTAATTTCATTGATTGAAAAACCCTATACTTATGGTTGATCGGTGGTGATGACACTTCATCAAAAATGCTTCTTTTTTAATGGTTAGATAGAGATAAATGTCGATTATATAATTTGATGAGCATATGAAATTTATCAATCCAGAAGTTATTCTTCCCCATTGTATAGTAAGATTAGATTCATTTCAAAAGAATCTATTCCTTTAAGGGAATGTTGAACTAATCAAAAGAGTGTATAATGCATTTTTGCAGGTATCTATATATAAATAAATAGAAGATAATAAAGGATTTATCACCACATTAAGTAAAATTTTAAGAATAAATATATCACTTTTGGATATTATTGTATCAACTTTTCAAAGTCGCCCTTATAATAATTAGAGATTTGTTAGTAGAAAAATCGAAATAATAATTGGAGATATAAATGTATTTTTTATTTGATTTTAAAAAAAATATTTCAATTTATAAAATGACATGTTTTAATTAACAGAGTAATATTTATTATTTAGTTTACGATGGCTTTATTTATTATAGATTCATAAATTTATAAAATCGCATCTTAGGTTATGGTTGGTTAAAACTTATCAATTTAAACTTGATAATATATATTTATTAGTTGTAATTTTATATAGATATTATAGGTTATGAATTATACGATATAATAATGATTTGAAAATATATAAATAATAAAATAAAGAGATTAATAATTAATAAAATGATTTAAAAAAACATAGCTTATATATATGATTTTATACTAGATTAGTGAGCTAGTGAGGTGTGACGATTACAACAATTAAGTGATTAGTACGATGGTAGGGGTTGTGGAGAAAATAAGATGTGGATGATCTGACCAATGATCCATTGCCCTTGTGATAATTGAGAGGTAACACTTGCAATAAGTAAATAGTTCAAATCTCATTCTTTACACATTTGTGTAATACTGTAATTAATGGGTACTCAAGCCTTTATTGACTTGAGTGAGCCTGCATGGTGGCTTGCCACCCCCTGGTTCGCGTCCTTTAAATGTTAGGGTTCGGATCTATGGGGATTAGTCGACAACCTCAGAAACCCCACATTATAAAAAAAAAAAGATGGGAATGATGTGGCATGTATTAACTCACGACTGGGATGTTCTAGACTCTAAAACATGGAATAGAGACTTCTGGTGTGGTCGCGTGGGATATTATTACTTCTCTGTTTTAATAGAACACTAGTGCAGTAGTGTTCTAGACTCTAAAACATGGATTTATTTCCCTTTTCAATTAATTTTTAAATCGCGCCATGGCGCGATTTTAAAAAAATAAAATATTAGTTTAATAATTTGAATTAAACTTATAAGAATAAACTCATAGGAGAAGAGTATAATAGATTCATTAAAGATGGATTCTATTGTGATAGTATATGAAGATTTACAAAAAGATATAAGTTATATATTAATTTATTATTTTGAATTAAACCCATTAGTTATTTCAAAAATAAAAATTAATTGAAAAAGGAAATAAATACATTAAAATTCTATTGTGATAATATATGAAGATTTACAAATAGATATAAGTTATATATTAATTTATTATTTTGAATTAAACCCATTAGTTATTAGTTATTTCAAAAATAAAAATTAATTGCAAAAAGGAAATAAAAAGAAAATAGAAAAAAAATGATTGGTTAAAAAGGAGAGGATTAAGGTGAGCGTGCCACGTAGGCAAAAACTCTTCTGTTTTAAGAGTTTATATATATAGATATATAGATATATAGATATAGATTAGACCATTTTTAGAATACTGTGTAATTGAGGTAATTACATTTAATTTTTCTTTTTAAATCATGGTCCTGTTCAATTAACTTACCCGTTCTACATTTGAATCGAGTACTACGTATCTATTTAAACGGTTAAATTCTCTCACTAATAAACAACTCCATATTTACTAATGAATTCGATCAATACAACTATAGAAGTGACTAATTAATTACCATGTATGGGTAATTAGTTTTGAGTTGAAGTGATTGAGAATTCCCCAACGAATGTCACTTCCATTCCATGTATAAAGGAATTCATACGGAAACGATACATTAGAGTTCAAATTCTACACATCCATATATAAAGGATTACGTTTATAAGCTTCAAATTTATAACAATGCGAATGCAAAAAAGACTACTTCACTGCTTTAGAAATACTACTAATAACAACGCAATATGCGTAATGTCATGTAGGAAGAGGCAAAACAAAAGTTTGCAACGAGGTTAACACCCCTGTGACATGTAGCGTCTGATTTGACATTTGTCCAAATCAACTTGGGAAAACATGTGTAAATTCCACCTATCAAATTTAACCCTACAACCATTAACTATTTTTTTTTTCAATATACTGTACGGAGTATTTAAGAGAAAATTTGGGCCAAATTTTTATTATATTGAGGGAGTATTCCCAAAGTGTGGTAAATTGGAGATTTGTCCACCAAAAATTTTCTAGATAAAATTACCCCTATTATTTATACCTAATCTTATATCTCCCCCATTTCAGCACAAGGTAAAAAAAAAACCGATCTCCTTCCTCGTCCTCAATCGCAACAACAGAGATGAAGCCTCCCATCGCTCTCTTCCTCTCCGGTGACCTGCAGCCTTGATTGTGTCCGTGATGATCGAACGCCGCCGGCCGCTTATTGAGATCGTTTCAGATATGGCTCAAACTCGAGGTCGGGGCCACCACTGCTGTCGGAACTCGAGGTCGGGGCCACCACTGCTGTCGCGCGCTGAAACCGGCGACCACTGCCCCGCGGATCTCCTTTGCCGGATCTCCATTGCTGAAACTGGCGGCTCCGGAGACGAGCTCTACACATGGAGGATCTGGCGGAGGAACTGGAAGCAGCAGCCTCACAGGAGTCCTCACACATGGCGGCGAATATGTTCAGTACAACATATTCGGCAATCTCTTCGAAGTCTCCAGCAAGTACGTTCCTCCTATTCGCCCCGTCGGCAGCGGCGCCTACGGCATCGTCTGGTCTGTTCTTCTACTGCTTCTTCTTCTTTTGATGAAATTAGATGTTTCATTTCCATGTATGGCTCTTTGGTGTTCTCCGATGTGTTCAATTTCGTTGTTGCTTGGAATTGACCTTTTTAAATTGCGTCGCTCTCTTCGTAGTTGATTCGATTCCTCAGTTTTGTGGAATTGAATCTGGATGGAAGACATTCAGTGCCTATTAATTTGCAGTTTCTATCCAGTTTTCTGTCTAATTGTGCATTTGAAATTGTTGTGATAGAAACTTTGCTCAAACTTGTTCCTCATGGAGATTGTCTGAGTAGGTTTTTGGTTTGGTGCAACTGCAAATGCTAAGTATATTAAGTTCTGAATAAGTTAAGTCCTTTCAGCAAGTTTCAACAAGTAAATCTGCTAAGTAAATTTGCTAATATAGAATCTCTTGTGAGTCCTTATAATGGACTTATATTGATGTACTAAATTCGAATACCGAGTGATTTTGGATTCCTTGTAGACAGGATATGGACATTAAACTTATGTGTATTTTCATCAAACTTAAAGCACTGGAAAGGGCCGTCTGCTGTAGTTTACATGTCGTACTGTTTGGGTACGAAGGAGACAAAGAAGCGCCTTTGGTTTGAATGCCCGGTTATTACCATCATACAGAGCCAGGTGTAGAAGTGGATTGGGCTGTTGTAGAAGCTAGACTAGAACCATTGAGGAATGGCTTCAATGGTTTGCTAGAGTTGTCCCTTGTGAAAGATATTCCTGTTCTGATAGCTATTGATCAAGTAAACTTTGACCCTACTGTCTTGTGCTTTGCTCTTTTACTTCAATTTTGGCTTGACCTGCTAGAAGCAAGACAACCGATATTATATTATCTACTTCAATTTTGTTTTGACATGCTAGAAGCAGGAAAACCGATATTATATTATCTAAAAGATGCATGTAATCATTACCTTTTGGTTTCTCACTATGCAGCTAATTGATAGGCTAAAACCTACACCCACAAGTGTATGGGGTTCAGTTGTAGTATATCGAGTGTCGTATCACAAGGACCAATGGAGTATCGATTGTAATTTCGATCTAGTTCGACCAAGTTCGGAATAAACAAGCAGATTTTAGAGTGTTTGTGTGTAAAGTAACCAAGAAAAGCAATTAAGTATTATGAAATATATATATAAGGGGAAAGCGTTCTAGGATTAAGGATATACCAACAATGCATCGTCAATAGGCATAAAATATTTTCTTGCTCGAGTGATTTCAAAATCAAATTGTGAAGGTAGGTTATCTAAGGTAATCGCGCATCACCTTTCGGGTTTAACGCGAATGTGTCTAAATCGGTTAGCAATTCTCCTTTCGGGCTCAAGCAACCGATTTAGGCCCTTTAAGTTCGTAGAGTTTTAGGCAATAGTCATACTAACTTCGCCTTTCGGCTCCGAATAATATCAAAATTTCCCAAAACATCAATGATAACCTAGGAATCCTCAAGAAGTTTAGTTTCACTTTCGATCAATAAACTTCTGGTTTAATCATGTAGTTCTGATGGATCCTAATCGCCTTTCGGTCTCAATTCACCATCTAAATTCCAATTTAGGTGTTTTAGTCTTTCAATTTAAAACCCTAAATCGGATCTAATCGACTCACATTAATTAGAATAAGCACAACATGATTAAACCACAATCTAATTCAGGAATCATTCGAGAGATACTAAGAACAAGCCTATTTCCGCATTGTCGGGACAATCCCAACCCTAGAACAAGAACTCTAGCCACTCATGGAAAAGTACATGCTTGATTCAATCAAATTCGGCAAGACAAACATGGAACAATAGAGATGGAAATAAACTTTACCGAAATTTGATAGATCGAACGAGTTGTCTTCTCCAAAATCCTAGTCTCCAAAGTTCACACAAAAAGCTCCCCTACAATCTCTAATTTCTGGCCTGAGCTTTCTTCCCCAAAAACCCACAAAAAAACGTAACTCCCTTGAAATCTGGCCATTACATTTGTTTTAACAAAGGAAATGTGAAAGGTTGGGCTGATCTGGCACTGTCACGACTCGTGAAGAGTCTGTCACGGGTCGTGACAGCCTGCAGACGCCTCAAAGAGATGAGTTTATCTGTCACGGCTCGTGAAGGCCTCCCACGAGTCGTGACAGCATGCTGAAGCTGAAAATTGCACAAATTCCCTTGTGAAGGCCATCATGCGAGTCGTGCTACATCGTCTGAGCTCCTATGAGTGATTCACTTGATATGCTTGCATCTTGTCTCATATTTTTGCTCATCTCTCGACCCCTTTAGCCCGTCTTTGATGATTTATTTCCACATGAAAGCGCCTCTAATCACCTCCTTATCCTTTAGCTTTTGAATCGGCTCCAAAACTGCTCAAAAGTACCTGAAATCACAACAAACTAGCGGTAGACACCGATTCCTCGAAATGGAACACAAAGGGCTAAGAAATAGGTAGAATACTCTAGTAAAATGCCCTAAACTCTACCCAAGAGTGCTCAAAGACAATGCTAGAATAGACGCTATCAAAATACCCCATACTCACCCTTGCTTGTCCCCAAGCAAGACTAAGATAATAAACCACAAGGTAGCGTCTGCTAAATAGAAATATCGAACGAATGCTGTCCTAGCAAATCATTGTCAACAATCAAGCTTGACTAGCACATCATAACACCAAAATCCTCTAATGCACTTCACTTACATCTCGACCTCAATACTCATCATCCACAAAGCTTGAACAATCTCGACAACCTCCACCGCTTGAAAATATGCACACAACAAAATCATGAGGGCTTTATAGGGTTATGATGAGGTTAAGGCGGAAACAGTTGGGTATGGAAAATTTCAGGCCATGTGGTGCTAAAATTCGGGAAAAATGATCATTCGAGAACAATCGGAAAAAACACACACTTTCAAAGAATCAAACTCATACCAATCCACCAAACAAACTCCATCATAACAACTTTTTCATGTTCAAAAATTTTCTTTTTTTTTTCTTTTCCTTTTTTACTCTTTTTCTTACCTCTCTAGCCTCGACACCGTTTTACACGAATACAAACATTTGTGATGAATGCACCCGGTTACTAAGTGTCTCGGCATCCTCGTTTTGCACTTCTTCCTACTTGTGTGAATTTTATTCTCCACAAGCAGGATCGGTTACTAACCGTATTTTTTTCTTTTTCTTGACTTTTGCACAAGAGTGAATTTTATTCTCCTCTTATCCCAAGATTTTTTTTTATCACAATTAAGAAAAATCACCCCACACTTGAAGCACATCCACACAACAAAATACAACACCATGACCCAAATTTCTGGATTTGGTAAAGGCAAATAGCGGGCTATGAAAGTCTTGTGGAGCTACCAAAGAAACAAGCTTCTAAGGCTCAGAAGGCTTCAATGAGATTATCAAATGCAAGGTTAGGTAAGGAGGAATGGGCTAACAAAACTTCCTCAATCATATTTCAATTGTGCACATAAACCAAATAATGCGGTCTCAACCATAAAATCAAGCTCGAGTATCCAAGTATGAGGCAAGATACACATAAGATCAAGCAAGAGAGTATACAATCTAGCCAGTCAAACAAGGAAATGACTCAATGCTCAAGCAGTCATCAAACATTCCAATAAGCGCGGGCCAAATAGACACAAAAACTGCAAAAATTGTGAAGTATTCACCCCCACCCCATACTTAGACAAAGCATTGTCCTCAATGTGCAAAATCATCAAGTAAGAGATGTGAATACTCACAATTTCAACATGTAGAGCATGTGTAGGTAGCAAAGCTAGAGCCATTTGCATCCAAGCCTAGACAAGATAACCAACACAAAGAAGCAACAAACTCGGCAAGATGGGGGTTAGTAGATAGGTGTCAAACACCTTCAATTCAGCTCAAAACACAAACAATATTCTCAATATAGCGCACTCTCTACCCTATACTTGCACTTTTGCAAATCAACCTCAAAAAAAAAAAAAAAACTAAAAACTAAAAATAAAGAAAACATACCTCGGGTTGCCTCCCGAAAAGCGCTAGTTTAAGGTCTGAAACCGACCCTTATTACCTTCGAGAAGCTTAAATCGACCCGAATGAACGATCCATCGCTCGTCCCATCCTTCCAGCAGAGTCTTCTTGGAGCGACATGATTTAGATCGCTTTTTGCTCAAGCTCCATAGGCGTGTGCTCCTCCTCTTCTCATCCCATTGCCCCTTTGTGCCTTCATTTTCACCACCGTCTTCAAATAATAAGATCACCTCTTGGGACTTGATGGGAGGCGGTATGTCGACATGAACTTTATTTGATATCTCCTCCTTGTGCCAATTTGCAAGCATTCCAGCAAATGCCCCAAATTGTTGATCAACACTTTCTTGAACTATCCCTTCATAAAATAGTGATGGCACCATGTATGCTTGGTGAACAACAAATTGAGGCTCTTCTTTGGGTTCATCCTCCTCAAAATCAATCTCTGGCTCCATCAACTGCACATGCTCTTCCAAAATTTCCTCAATCTCAAAAGAAACACCAGTGCAATTTTCATTGTCACTGACATCTGTTTGGATTGGGAGACTCTCCGGAATAGCTAGAGCATTCAATGTGTGTTGCGCTAATTCAGCTTTCAGCTCTGCTATCCTAGCGACTAGCTCATCAATGGATGAATGAGAATAAGGCTCTGGATCAGGAGAAGGTTGCGAAGTTTGGCACTCAAGCTCGAATGAATCTCTTTCATAAGTGTGCTCCCACTCATAATGCCCATCAGGATTGCAAATGCGGTACATGAAATCTGCATCATGAGAGGTAGGAGCTAGCAAAACTGGGCATTCAGTAATTGTGTGTCCAAAACCACCACAAAACTCGCAATAGGCATATGTCCCATAAACAGAAAACTGATGATCACGAGTGGCATGACCAAAAGATGCACAAACATCACAGAAGGGAACATGACTCATCTTCAAAAGAGCATATCTGAAACTAAAAACAAAAAGAAAGAAAATCAAAGCAACAAAAAGAACTTAGTGAACTAGTTGTCAAAAAGACGATCGATACTAGCACCGGTCCCCGGCAACGGCGCCAAAAACTTGATAGGATAAAACCTAAACCCACAAGTGTATGGGGTTCAGTTGTAGTATATCGAGTGTCGTATCACAAGGACCAATGGAGTATCGATTGTAATTTCGATCTAGTTCGACCAAGTTCGGAATAAACAAGCAGATTTGAGAGTGTTTGTGTGTAAAGTAACCAAGAAAAGCAATTAAGTATTATGAAATATATATATATATGGGGAAAACGTTCTAGGATTAAGGATATACCAACAATGCATCGTCAATAGGCATAAAATATTTTCTTGCTCGAGTGATTTCAAAATCAAATTGTGGAGGTAGGTTATCTAAGGTAATCGCGCATCACCTTTCGGGTTTAGCGCGAATGTGTCTAAATCGGTTAGCAATTCTCCTTTCGGGCTCAAGCAACCGATTTAGGCCCTTTAAGTTCGTAGAGTTTTAGGCAATAGTCATACTAACTTCGCCTTTCGGCTCCGAATAATATCAAAATTGCCCAAAACATCAATGATAACCTAGGAATCCTCAAGAAGTTTAGTTTCACTTTCGATCAATAAACTTCGGGTTTAATCATGTAGTTCTGATGGATCCTAATCGCCTTTCGGTCTCAATTCACCATCTAAATTCCAATTTAGGTGTTTTAGTCTTTCAATTTAAAACCCTAAATCGGATCTAATCGACTCACATTAATTAGAATAAGCACAACATGATTAAACCACAATCTAATTCAGGAATCATTCGAGAGATACTAAGAACAAGCCTATTTCCGCATTGTCGGGACAATCCCAACCCTAGAACAAGAACTCTAGCCACTCATGGAAAAGTACATGCTTGATTCAATCAAATTCGGCAAGACAAACATGGAACAATAGAGATGGAAATAAACTTTACCGAAATTTGATAGATCGAACGAGTTGTCTTCTCCAAAATCCTAGTCTCCAAAGTTCACACAAAAAGCTCCCCTACAATCTCTAATTTCTGGCCTGAGCTTTCTTCCCCAAAAACCCACAAAAAAACGTAACTCCCTTGAAATCTGGCCATTACATTTGTTTTAACAAAGGAAATGTGAAAGGTTGGGCTGATCTGGCACTGTCACGACTCGTGAAGAGTCTGTCACGGGTCGTGACAGCCTGCAGACGCCTCAAAGAGATGAGTTTATCTGTCACGGCTCGTGAAGGCCTCCCACGAGTCGTGACAGCATGCTGAAGCTGAAAATTGCACAAATTCCCTTGTGAAGGCCATCATGCGAGTCGTGCTACATCGTCTGAGCTCCTATGAGTGATTCACTTGATATGCTTGCATCTTGTCTCATATTTTTGCTCATCTCTCGACCCCTTTAGCCCGTCTTTGATGATTTATTTCCACATGAAAGCGCCTCTAATCACCTCCTTATCCTTTAGCTCTTGAATCGGCTCCAAAACTGCTCAAAAGTACCTGAAATCACAACAAACTAGCGGTAGACACCGATTCCTCGAAATGGAACACAAAGGGCTAAGAAATTGGTAGAATACTCTAGTAAAATGCCCTAAACTCTACGCAAGAGTGCTCAAAGACAATGCTAGAATAGACGCTATCACTAATTTCAGTGGCTTATTCACTTCTACTCTGTTATTTTTTCAGTATAACAGTTGGTTCACATTCAGTGAATACTAGGAGCCGGTAACTGTGCGCTCTTGCAAGCCAATCCATGCAAGAGACCTTTCCACGGTTAGAATATGAAGCCCGATTACTTCTCTATAGAGTTTCTAATCTAGAGATCTGGTCTCAATGAATGAACGTGAAATGTATTGAATGTTTGTTTGCAATACATTTCAGCAATTCATTTCAACAAAATAATATATGTATGCTAATTGCCTATTGATTCATATATGCATGCCAATTGATTCATATACATATATGTATGCTACTGTAAGTCATAATTGTTATCAAATTGTGCAAATTGATTCATAATTGCTTATTGATTCCATGCTAATTGCTTATTTCAACATCTTATAATTTCAGCATCTTATAATATTTTATTTTTGAATTGTTATCAAATTGCACAAAATTAATGGATTATCTTGATTTTTACATGGTTTGGGTTTGGATATTGGCAATTTCAACAATTGCTGAAAGGCAGATTGTAGTTTCAGCAATCGCTGAAAATGTGGACTGCAGTGAATTTTGATGTTCATTGCTTTAAATCTCCTTTGAAAGCCTCTTAGCTCAATGGTAAAGCAATGTGCTTATGCACAAATACATGGGTTCGAATCCCGCATAGGCTAAATTTTATATCTCGTAACACGGTTTCAGCAACAATTTCAGCATCAACAATGTTGCTGAAAAATCGGGGTTTCAGCATCAACAACAGTGCTGAAATCGGGGTTTTAGCAACTCCGGTTTCAACAACGCGAAAAAAAAACTGTAACACGAAAAAAAACACAGTAACTCGAAAAAAAAAACTGCTGAAACAAAGGGTGGCACGGGGGTTTCAGCAACTCTGGAAAAGCGAAAAAAAAAACTGTTGTAGCAGAGGATGGCACATGGGTTTCAGCAACTCTGGAAACGCGAAAAAAAAAAAATTGCTGAAACAGAGGGTGGCACATGGGTTTCAGCAACTCTGGAAACGCGGAAAAAACAATTCGCGGAAAAAAAAAATTGCTGAAAAAAAAAAATTCAGCAACTTTATTTTAGCCGGGGGTGGACATTTTGCTAATATGGAGAGGGTGGTGGACATTTTCCTAATAAAGCTCAAAATTTTTGACATCGAGGTAATCACCCCTATATTTAATTAAAAACTTTTTTTTCATACATAAATTCGATAATTGTTTTTAAATCTATTAAAAATGATTATTAAAGTCACAAATTTCATATTTTTTCTAATATATTTTTTAAAAAAATACTTAATATATATACATGAAAAAAATCAAGGGTCTCCAGGAAACACCCTTTTGACCTAGTCGAGAAAATGGTGCGTACAACGCGACCCCCAAACACTGCTTTGAGCGGAATACACTGAGATTGTTGTTGTTATATACTCCGTATTTTTCAAGTAAGTAAATAAAAATACACTTATATCTATAATTATTATTCTACTTTTTCACTTTTAAAAAAACTACAACTAACATTTTCTTAATCATTATAAGGGTAATTTTGAAAAATTAATGTAAAAATATGTAATTCAGAGCATGGCATTTTATTTTTTCCTGAAAGAAGGCAGTACAAAGCTAACATTGCTAAAGAAGGGTAGAATCTGCATAGTTGAATAGTACACCAAACCCAGATATCATTAGACTCTTTTCCCTTAAAAGAGTTGGAAGATGAAGTGGGGATTGTATTGTATGGTGTTCTCTCATTTCTCACATGGGTGGTGGGAGGTGATCATCTAAAAACAAAGCTCTGCCACACAATCTCCTCTGCAATGAGCACATTCGTCAATCAGTAGCCAAATCAAGTAGGTAAACTGATGATCAAAGATGGCCATTGACAACCTAGAAAGATCGGACTAAGCTGGAAGGAATTGGTAAATACGGAGTTGATGAACAGAACAAAGCCTAACAAGATCTGAGATTTCGGTTCAAACCAAGACTATGAATCGATGCTGGTTGCGACAGAATCTTTACAAGGAAAACGATGGAATTCGGTTGATGTTTTCATTCCACAAGCAACAAGGATGGTTTTGCCGAAGGCAAAGCATATCTATGCGGAAAATTCAGACTGAAACCATCACAAGAACCGCTGTCCAGCATATACTAAACTTGGGTCTTCTTTGGAGCCCTTGCGGACATATACACTTACACCATCAGGGACACATTGTCCTCAACCACCACTGCACCAAAGAGGCTTGGGACCTTCTCGAAAACACTTCTGCCTAATTCTTGCGAGGCCATGTATAACCGCTGAGGTGCTAAGGCATCAGCTTCATCGTGTCACGAAAAGTTCATCCGTTGTGATCAAATTTATGCAGGGTGTCTGTCGGTTTGTCTTTGGGAGGCCCGGATTCTGAATACTTGTCTATACGGCTCAATTCAGGTACGTGGTATCTCAATCACCTTTGACGAGCTTCAAGAAAAAACTCGTCAACAAGGAAATATCCCTCCAATCCGACACCAAAAACTCCTCAAAATCCACAAAGCAACACCCAAACCCAGCACACGACCCTACTTGGCAGGCAAGTGTGAATGATGTGCAGTCATTGGACACTTGTTATTCCATTGCGCATTCTTCCAGAAACAACACCCAACAATCCACCTCGTCAAAATTGCTGAAACTCCACTCTACGGATTAACCATGCCACAACAACAAACGAGCCCCTCACCCAGCTCCTAGACACGGGTGCACCTCACCATGTTACGTCCCATGTGATGTGTCTAACTCGCCATTCACTACCCATATGATGGTCCAGAAGAAATCATTGTAGAGATTGTACTAGTCTTCTCATTTAACATATTGGTCCATTCACTCTTTCTTCACACTCCAAAACTTCTCTCATTATCTCGTGCCCTTCATGTTCCGGGGATGCACTAGAGTCTGATTATTCCTCAACAGAACACTGCTTGTGTAGGTTACAAGAGTGTATCAGAAATAATAATAAATCCAGAAATTAAATCTAAACTAAGAGATTACAATCTCTATCATTTACATGTAACCTAGATATCAATGGCAAAAGGGAAACTAACTAGTAACAAGTATTTGCTACTCTTAATGATTTCACTGCCTAAAAGAACTCATTTCAGAGCAAATTTCCTTTCCTGCAAAACAAAAAATCTCACATGGCTGGAAATTCTCTTCCCTAAAACCTGGCAAAATACTCTCAACTATGAACCAGATGAGGGGCACAGGAATTCATAAAGATCCAATGTCTTCTGATCACCTTAATTTTGATCTAAGGATGGAACTCAAGCTTGATGTCAGTGCTCTCTAAAGCCTCTTAATTAGCATTTCCTCCCTATAATTTGATCCAACAAAGTGGATTATCCACACTGCATTTGATTTCATATAACTTGATTCTCTTAGCACTGAATATCAATAAGGCCACACTGTCAATGCTTCCCTCTTTTACAGTAACCATCATCAAGAGAAAATCTATAGCTTCTAGTTCTAAGGCGGTTGGCTCATCACGTGTGGTATATGCACACAGCACTGCTTTCCATATAATCCTCTAGATTACATCAACAAAAGACCAAAGAGAGAAGAAGAAAAAATCATTCTATGTAAACTATATGCATCATCATGTTTAAACGTAGACAATACGCATATGACATCAATTGAGAAAATCTTCTTTCGTTAGAAAGAGAAAACATTCCACATTCTACCTTAGTCATACCAACATTATTTTAACGAAAAGTTAGCAAGACAATAGAGTAGGGATCACTCACCAGCAGATATGATTTACTTTGCAGCAAAGCCTATGCTTTGCCCATGGAAGGAATGACTTCATGCAAGTATGCAACAGGGTCTAAAAGAAATTAAAAATACTTCCTGGTGCACTCTGGCCCTTTTGCCTTCTGCACTGGCTCTGGTACAAATATTATCACAAAAAATACTCATTCCAACATAAAATCCATATGCATGTGAAGTGCAGATTTGACTCTTGATAAAAGTATATGCTCGAATAATTCTCCAACGGGAAGAAAAATAATGTGATTTCAAAAGCAATGAATTGTGATCCAGTATACATTAGCTAGCTATCTCATTCCTTGATCCACAACCTGGTCAGCCAAAATTACCATCACTGCAAAAAAAATAAATCAATTCCTATATGTACTAGCTCAAGAGACAAGATAAAGCAATATGAACTACAATGAATCAAAAACACGTTGAGATAAATCAGCTAGTTACACTGCAAACAAGCAATTTTGGCTCATGCAGATGCTTTTTAGAGTGCAAATATAAAATTCTAAATACTGACTGATTTCTAACATGCTACACCTGAACACCCGAAGTGAGTACTGAACAAACCAAACAGCTCCTATGCAGTAGATTGTAGAATCGGAACGAAGACTCTAGTTGAAAGCAACAATTCAGATGATCATCTCCTATGCAATGCAATCAACTAGTTGAAAACAATGGATCAGAAGTACAGCATATCAACAGACAACAAAGGATCCTCCTTTTCAGTTTCACCAATCAATTGATATATGCCATTCTGACTATACATTAAACCATGTCACATATTCAAACAAAGTAACACAGCCAATAATTAGTATCCATGAACAAAGCTTTCCAACACAAAATAACATATAATAAAGTAATAAACAGCATATCAGCAGAGAAATGGCTGCATCCAATAAATTATGAAAACGGAAACTAGTACTGTAATCAAACACAACTCTGTCTCGTCAACAAATTACACAGAGCGTGGCAGGTCGATTCGATTTCGAAACAGGGACAATCAAGTCAAAAAAAGCCCTCTCAAATCAAATCCCCACAACACCCAAACTAAACAGAAACCCTCAAATCGACGAAAAGATTCCACCTTGATCCTTCACCTTTATCTTCATCTTCCTAGTCTCCGAACCGCCACTAGCCCCAACCCCGACACAATCCAATCCACACCCGCACTGCGGACACTCGAAGAAATTATCGATTGGGAAATTAGCCGAGGCGATTCCAACAGAGAACTCGAGATCATCGCCGGACCTCCTAACCTCGACGATGTTCAGCCAAACAAAGAAGACCTTGACGCTGATCCCACTGAGACTGGTAAGCTTGTTCTTCGAAATGACGCCGGCGATTCTGGGCTTGTAACTCAACTGGTAAGAGCCCTCAAGGGCAAAGGAACAAGAGCCTTGCAAATAGGCGCTGAATTTGCCAGTTTCCTCCTCCAGTTCGTAGCCAGTGGCGCCCTGTGGGAGGAGGCCGGCAGGGAAATTGAAACTCTCCAGGGCTTCGTATGGGGTGATGTCGGAGGAGACGGTGGTAGCGATGGCGGCGAAGAGGATGAGAGCGAGTACCGTCGGCGCGGTGATAGCCATGGCGGTGGAGGCTGATTTGATTTGTGTGTCGTTGCGGGGAGCTGATTTGGGGATTTCTGGATTATGTGATCTTGATTTTGACTTGTAGGTGAACAAAGTTTGGAAGAAGCATCTCGTCAATCGTCATACACTATATTATCTCTTTTTATAGTATAAATTATAAACTATTTATTTTTTGGTCTTATCTGATTTTTCCTCTAAAAATTGATATTGTTTCATCAGCCTTTGACGGATTATCCAAAGTAAATTGATAGAATTACCAAACAAGTTTGATAGATTATTCCAACAACAACAACAAAAAATGTTATAGAAACAACAAGTTTGATAGATTATTCCAACCAAAGAAATGTTATAGATCCAAAAGCGAATAAAATGGATTAAAAAAAAAATAACCTGGAAAAGTATAATGGTAAAGGGGAACGATGACCCGTGGCAGAGCTAAGGGATGTTTGGGGTTGCTCGTTCCCTGGCGGAAAAAAAAAATCAGAAAAAATATTTTTTATTTTTTTTTGCATAGGTTTAGTATTGTTAAGATAATACTCCATCCGTTCCAAAATAGATGGTCTTTTGTTTTTTGGCACGTTTTTTAGGAACGAAAAACTCTATAAAATATTATTTATTTAATTAAAATTTTTATACTATTTGATACTTATTACTAATAAGTATCTAATTATATAAATAAAATTAATTAAAAAATAATATTTCACGTAGTTTTTCGCTTCTTAAAAAGCGTGCCAAAAAGTAAACGACCATGTATTTTGGAACGGAGGGAGTTTAATATTTTAAGTGATATTTAAAACAAGTGTTATTTTCGCTCAAAAATCAAAATCACAAGGTTTTGATTCAAATCTCAACTACTCTATGAAGTATACACGAAAAAAAAAATATCACGAAATTTTTTTAGGACCCCTTGACTGAAATCATGGCTCTGCCACTAATGATGACATTAGTAAAAATTAGTGGTATTGGACCAAATATGTACAATATAATTATAAAGTTACATTTAGACAATTGAAAAATGGACTCCTATAAAAGTCGTTAGAAACCGCACATCCATGAACACCTCTAAAACGAAATATTTTATTAAAATAAAGATTATATGAAGTAATTCAGGGATCCAAGTTGAACCCAATTTCAGCCACTTTAAGTTCCTCTGATATGTTATTAGTTTTTTGGATTTGATATTTCACAATTTATAAATTTATGAAAGAAATGTTATATTTTATATTCAAACATTCTTATGGTATCGGCCTCGAAGAAGTTTGATTGGAGTGGTTTGAAATTTGAGATCGAATAATATTCCTTATTGCTCGTCCAAAAGAAAAAAAAAAACCATTCAATTAATCTTTTGGATCATGGGTCGTTGAGTTCTCATCCAAAATTATGCGTTTTCGTCCACAAAAATACTATTGGATGATGATATAACAAGGCCTAGTCCTAGTAAAAACCAAATTATCGTATTCTTGAAAAAAATCACAAATAAGCCGTTGGCTAAAAAATACATTCTAGCTTAACATATACTACTACTCAATCAAATGTGATATATTCTAAAAGAATTAATCACATTACATAATTAGTTGCATCAAATTTCAAATTCCAAAAGTCAAAACATGCTATATATCTACTATTCAAAGTTTCAAACAACAAACATAAGAACAAGCCAAAGCTACCACCTAACCTTCTAAGAAGAAGACACCAAACCCTTCAATCTCATCTTCAATGTCTTGTTATTCTCCATCTTCTTCTTCTTGCCATTGACACTATCACAATCAAATCCACAGCCACAAGTGGGGCACTCGTCGAAGCCACTCACCGGGAACTCAGCAGACGAGACACTAACCGAGAACACAAGCTCGTCGTCTTTCCGGGTGACCTTGCCAATGCTGAGCCAGAACCAGTAGATCTTGACATAGACGCCGGTGAGGCTGGTGAGCTTGTCGGTGGAGATGTATCCGGTGATAGTCGACTTGTACTTGAGGGTGTAGGAGTCAATGCTGAAGGTGCAGGTGGCGTTGAGGTACGCCTTGAAGGCGCCGGTGGAGGAGTTGAGCTCGTATCCTAAGATGCCATTTGGGAGGATTCCGATTGGGAAGTCGTATTCTTCCAACACCTCGTAGGCTGAGAGGGTCGTGTTGGAGGTTGAGATCGGTGCAGACGATGAGGAATCGAAGAAGCCGAGGAGGACCAGGAGACCGAGGAAGAGAGGGAGGGTGCCCTTAGACGGCATTGTTGCTAAAAAAACTTGATTTGGGAGTGTAATTTGGGGTTGAAGGTGATGGTTCATAGAGTGATGGAGTTGCACCACTTGGTATATATTGACCTTGCTAATGTCTTGCATTTTGCAATTTTAAAATCCTGATCTCGATCGTGCATTATTGAAGGATGATTGGCGGAGACTATTAGTAAATAATGCACATATATGATCGGATCGGAGATATAAAAAAGATTGATAAATACGACGCTGATTTTTACTTGATATAAATTGCGCGAGATATTGCGGAGTCGATTTCGCAAACTCTTGCGAAATGCATGGGTAACCGCACCAAACACGGCCTTAAAAAACTACGCAACTTCTTGCGGAACCGAGTGCACAACTTGTTACGGAAATCCTTGTCAGAGGTGTAAACAATTCGGAGGAGAAAAAAAAATGTTTTTATGCCTTTTTTATCCATTACATAACTAGTTGCATAATTTATTTATTTTTAATTTGGATGGGAATTGGCATGGCTTGCAAAGCGTCTCAAAGAATATGTTGTATTCCACAACTTGTTCCGTAAGACATTGCGAAACCCAGTCCACAACATCTTACGTAGTTTACCGGTGTATCAAGTAAAACTTAACGGGGTATTTTGCTTTTATCTATAAAAAAAAATGTGCACTAGGAAGGGCGAAACCGGCGAATGCTTTCACATTTACTTGAGTTTTACTTTTTACATTAGAAGTTGAATTGTGAACTCAATGAATTACACTTTGATATATTCTTAGTATTTTGTCATTAATAGAGGACTGATTTTTGGTGATACGCGATGAGTATCTTCACATATATTGTTGATATGCGACTCTTAAACATCTTAGTTACCCATGACAAGCCTAAATCAATTGAAGAATGATAAGATGGCTAAAGAAATCATGTACTCCCTCCGTTCCATAATACATGTCCCTTTACTTTTCGACACGCTTTTTAATGAGCGAAAAACTCTATAAAATGTTATTTTTTTAATTAATTTTTTTATATAATATGATACTTATTAGTAATAAATATCATATTATATGAAAAAATTAATTAAAAAAATAATATTTTATAGAGTTTTTCGCTCATTAAAAAACGTGTCGAAAACTAAAAAGACATGTATTATGGAACGGAGGGAGTAAGAAAGCGAAAGCTCGTGGGAACATTAACATACAAACTTTGATTCCTTGCAACTTGCAAGTGACTTTTTTTTTTTTGAATAAACGGCGGCACATTTTATTAAGATAGATCAATTTCCGCAAGCTCGATCAAACTTTGCGGAAATGGAGCAAGAAATACATGGTTAACGCCATTAGGCGGGACTAGTCTTGCTATCGAGTGTGCCAACACATTACCACTGCGGCGAACATGCCCAAAGTGAAAAGAGGAAAAACCTCTAGCTATTTCCCATATATCTTCTGCCAACATATATGAATAAGATCATTTGCTGCTGTCAAGGACTTGATCAGGTGCATTGAGTCCGACTCTAATTGGACATCTTCTGCCCCTCTGTTTGTTGCTTGCCCCAATCCGAATAACGCGGCCTGCATCTCAGCGATATTAACAGACCACTTAGCTTTGACACGTTGTACGACCGCCCACAGGATGTGTCCCTTGCGACTGCACCTAGCCACACACCCTCATCTCCCATCATAGCAGCATCTATATTGACTTTAATCACCCCCTCCAGCGGTCGACTCCAACTGCCCACCCCAACAGCTCGACGATTGACCTCCGAATGCCTCTCGTTTCAGCCTTCCCAGACAGTCCGGTAGTCGCTAACATACCTCCGGAAGCCATCTCTCAGCAACTCTATATTTGGTGGAGTCGTTATGATGCAAACTATCGATGTACTCACCTTTTTTTTAATCAATGATTACATACTTTTACCAATTACAAGTTCGTGTAGTGGTTGTGGTACTACATCCATTCTAAGAGGTTTAAAATTTGAATTCCCTTGAAAATTTGAAGTCGTGTGTGAGTGGGAGAGTAAACTCCTTGAATGAGGCATACAGCATCCGATCCAGATGTAAAGTCGATCGAATTGGATGTACTTTATCCAATATGGCAAGATGTATAATTGCTTTACATTTTAAAAAGTAAAAATAAACACATTTTGTAAAAATTCAATGGGCTGGTATTCATCTTGAAAAGCCCATGATGACCCATAAGATTGTCTGGGCCTGTTACCTCAATAATCTGATATACATCCCTTTTTATCAGCCCGCCAGAATATAAAATGGAGTGTAAAACCCTAATTTCCAATCCTCCTCTCGTACACTCGTCTCCTCGGCCGATACCTGCATTGCGCAGCTCCAACATCGTCAGCCATGGTAACCCCTGATTTCGCCTTCCTCATACTTTCTCCTTGCATTTGATATCCTTACCACCTCCTCACGAAATTTCGCTTCCTTTGTTTTTGCAGGGTATCGATTTGAAGGCAGGAGGTAAGAGCAAGAAGACCGCGCGCACAGCGCCCAAATCCAATGATATCTACCTCAAGCTTCTCGTCAAGGTTCGGATCTTTCTCCACTTGGTTAGGGTTTCCGTTTTGTTGTTCAGATTTGTGATCTTTAGTGATGCGATCTGTGCAGCTCTACCGCTTCCTCGTTAGGAGGACAGGAAGCAACTTCAATGCCGTCGTATTGAAGAGGCTTTTCATGAGCAAGGCGAACAAGGCTCCGCTATCTCTCTCGAGACTCGTCAAGTTTATGGAGGGAAAGGTAATTCCTCTTTTTTCTCATTAGAATCGAGATTAAGGGTTTCGATTGGCCTCATTTAGTATGCTAAATGTATTGGTTCGTTGATCGTGGATTGCAGGATGGCAAGATTGCGGTTGTTGTCGGCTCTGTCACAGATGACATCAGGGTTTATGAAGTTCCATCCCTCAAGGTTTGCGCTTTGAGGTTCACTGAGACTGCCAGGGCTCGCATTGAGAAGGCCGGCGGAGAGTGCATGACCTTCGATCAGCTGGCCCTCAGAGCTCCTCTTGGCCAGAACACGGTACGCATCCCTTACATTCATCTTCATTGATTGTCTATGTTTGCTTATTGCCTTATTGGTATTTGATCTGCTGCATTTCTTGTTGTTAATAGTATCACTAAGCCAAGCTTCAGTTTTAGCATGTGTATTTGTGCTTGTCTTAGCTGTTTGGGAATCAAAGATTTTTTTTACAGTTTTTTGCTTCTGAACAACCTTTCAATTTTATAAACAGCCTTTCAATTTTAGTTAATACGGAAATGTCATTTGTAAGTCAGTCTATCATTTTGGTCATTGGAATAATGTTGACCTTGGTTAGTTTCCTGCAAATACAAACACCTTGATATAGGGGTGAATCAGTGAATATGATGATTTGTGTAATTCACCCGCGTCCTTGTCTTAATTGATCTGATTGTCTTCAGCTGACCTTAGTATATTTGTTTGCCTTTGGATCCATTCTCCTGTGCACGGCAACATTTATGTGGATGTAGGCATCCCTGAACTGGCGCTGAAGATCATTTTATGTCAACCCCGAGATCTTATTCCCTTTGCTTTTGCAAGAGATCATTTGGATGCATTGACAGGATCAGAATCCTAATATGCTGATAATTGCCTGTCATTAAATAGATTGATTTATATTCATTCACTCAAACTTCTTATTATCACATTGGTCCCCGAGATTTTATATTGTTTCATTGAGTTTTTATTAGTAGTGGTGTTTGCTGAATGCTGTTTGTAGTGGTATTCCAATCTTCATTTAGATGAAGGATTATTATCCTAATCAACCTGTTGTCTATCATATAATGTAGGTCCTCCTTAGGGGCCCGAAGAATGCTAGGGAGGCTGTCAGGCATTTCGGAAAGGCTCCTGGTGTTCCCCACAGCCACACTAAGCCGTATGTCAGAGCGAAGGGAAGAAAGTTTGAAAAAGCTAGAGGAAAGAGAAACAGCCGTGGCTACAGAGTTTGAGGTAGTCATTAGTTACTATCTCAATAGTTTTGTGAGGCGTACAACACTGAATTGTTTCCGCACTGTTGGATGTTTTGTGTTAAGCCATGCGTTAAACTGTCACCGTTTACTGTCATTGTGTGTGTTTTATGCCGTATTTTCATTCTAGGTTCAGGCTTCGTGTCTGTTTTATTTAGCGGATGATAAAAGTTCCTTGTACTTCTCATTACCAATGTTGATCCCCAATCTATAGATTGTTTTACCTTATGAGTTTGCTTCAACCCTCGCATTGGAGCTTGCCGTTCTTCGTTAGGTGGTGGCCTTGACAAATTTAAACCATAATCTACATGATTTACTTAAATTTTCTAATGTCGGAACTCTGGTAACTTGTGTTTCACCTTGATTAGTTCATAATGCAGACATATCCCAACTTCATTTTTGCTAGTTGTTCGGGCCAGTGAAATCTGTCTTCGACATTGCTTTTGTCCCCCATGACAGGAAAATATGAGAGGTGTATGAGAGGTGAAATCTGTCTTCGGGCCAGTGGCCAGTGGGTGATATCATATGTAGGCATGGATGGGAGTGTTGAGAAAAAGATGATCGGGGGAGCTGGTGGTGCTGGATGATACTTCGAATCGAATCAAGCACCTCCAGACTCCTGTTGTGTATCAATTTTGAATCCAAAACCATTTAAACCTGGTTCTCGATCCTGACTGAAAAATGCTGTGTGAACTGATTACTGATACTACAATGTGGGAGAAATTTCAAAATCTCAAAGGTGCTCTATATTAGTGAAATTGTAACATTTCCAAGTGTCTATCACATTCCTCAAATTTTCTTCAAAATGGAGTATCAAAATTTATATTCGCCAAAAAATATTTGGAATTTTCTTCAAAATGGAGAATCAAAATTTATATTCTCCAAAAAATATTGGAATTTTCTTCAAAATGGATAATCAAAATTTATATTCTCCAAAAAATATTTTTCGTCAAAATGGAGATTCAAAATTCATCTTCCAACCAATTCTCCATTTTGAATAATTATAAATTAGTTTTTTAATTGTAAATTAAATTTTACTTAAAAATTTGATCCAATTTTCTCACTAGCTAACCTCGTTTTATTTTTGTTCTCATATCCTACTTAATGTCATTTTATTTTTGCTACCATAGCTTATTTATGATACACTTCCTCATTACCTTGTCATGTTCAGCAAGTAGCTGAAGTTCCTTAACAATTGCTTTTGTCTTCAAGAGCATAATTTTTTACTCCTGTTTTTGCTATAAGAAAATGTCTTGCCATTTTTATTTATTATGAACACATTTTTGTTTCAAAATTCAGCAGCTGGTTTATATTCAATTCTGCAATAAATAAATAGATTTGCAAAATTTCAGATTGCAAAACAAAAATTAAAAAAGAAAAAAAAAATCATATTACAACTTGGAGCAATTGCAAAATCATGTAGTAGACCAGGTAAACTAGAAAAATATACAATAGAGAACCCAAATCTAAAATCTTTTGAGATGTCAGCAACTAAGAATTCGAGAAGAACCCACCTCGTATCTTCTTTATTGGTTGAGAAACTGTTGTACAATCGTCCAAAAAGAACGGGCCTGATATTTGCACGGTCAAATTTTCGCCATCGGCACGGTGTTGGTGCCGGACTCCCAACTCGGCAGAAGCTGCTGCAGGTGCCGGACTCCCAGGTCGGCAGACGCTGGAGCGAATCTGCAGCTTTTGTATTGTCGTTGCAAACAGATGTTCTTGTGATTCATGTACTATGTTTTGGTATGGACATTGCAACTTAAGAAAACCTTGTACGTTTTGAGGATTGCTAAATCTTTAAAATTGCATGAGATTACAAATTGCATAGCCGCATCAATTCAAATACATTAAGTACGATCTGAGAAAATAATATCATCACAACTACTGGGCCGCCCTTTCAACTTGACGGTAGTTCATGTATTGTTGAATGCGCTCGTTGTATGGGGTATCCCAGGCATTCACACTCGGGTGGTGGAAATGAGACCATTCAGGTGCAGTAGGAGGAAGTGGTGACCCTTGCTTCGGTCCCACGGGTGTCCAATGAACTCTATCTAGCCAGGCAACTGTAATAACCTGAGTTGGTGGATTTTGGTTCGACCCATTCGCAACAATAGGAAAGCAGGTGTGAGGATGGTCGACACTTAGGACAACAACGACCTTGTTGTACAAGGTTGCTACAGCAAGTGGAACCATAGGTGCCTCCATCCAGTTTTGACGACGATGTAAACAAGGAGCAGGGTCTTGCAGATCAACATTCTCGATGAGATCGTCAATCGAGTGTAATAGGGTTGCTGGTTGGTATAGACACCGATTCCCTCGAAGCTCTTGAGCGACCTCTCTTCTGACTCGCATGTACTGGTCTTCTCCATACCCAAGAACAGCCGCTAAGGCACGATAACCACAATGACCATCGACAGAAACCGGGCTACTTCTATCTACAAAGTTGAGCATGAAGTCATGGATGTGAGTAGTCAACAATACTGAAGGATCTACCTCCCGATCTGTCTGCCGACCTCTACCTCTTGATCGGCCTCTACCACGCGCCCGAGCAACACCCTCTCGTCTCCCGTGCTTAAAGCCAGATGGGTCACGCTGCAATGATCGTCTCCCTGTGGGACGACCCTTTCGATGGATCCCCGTTGGCTCTCTCATGGTAGACAACCCAGGGTTGTTCATGTTGAAGTATGTCTCGCCCATCAAATCCTGCTGATCAGGCGTGAGGTTGTTGCCATCAGTATCCCTTCGAAGGCTGACAAATTCCTGACTGTTTGGAGTCGCGTCTTCGTTGCCGCCACTGGATTCTTCGGGAGGAATTATTGGATCGCACATTACTTGCTTCTAGAAGGGATGAATTCGCGAGGGCCTAATAGGTTGCCGGTTTGAGACCGCCTCTAAGAACTCATGTACACATGGAACACCGTGAACGTCCCTCCAATGGCGATCCCTGCAGACACCATCATGACTAGTCGGAAGTGCCTTCGCCTTGTTGTAGTTGGCCAGCAGAAGATCGAAGCACTCATGAGTCACCAGCATCAATAGCGGGGCGAATATTGGTTCACTCATGACTCATGACACACCGTTTGATTGTCAATCGTGACTTCTCAAGGAACCCTCTGAGTTGGTCTACCTATACATTGACCAAGTTGTCAATGCATTCTGTTACGTCAACGAATCCACCAACAACCGTCCCTAGCATGGACTTTAATTTTGCATGTGCTGACTCGACACTATATCATAAAAAATACATTAGTTTGACTTATATAGGATACTTAAATATTATAATAATTATAACTTTATACAATTCAATGTTACTTACTTATTCGTAGTTCACAGACCAAGATGTAGGAACTTATCAACCCATGCACGAACTATCGCCTCCTTGAATTCTATGAGCCAGGTGTCTTCAAGGTACTTCATAAGACCCCATCGTGCCTCCCATTTCGACTTCATCACTTGTAGACGAACTTCATAACTTTCTTCAGTCTTTGACTCAAATAAGGCCTTGCATTCATTGTAGAAAGCGGTTCGCTTGTCGGTAGATTTCGTGATCCTACCCTTCATTTCAATGTTGCACATAATATGATAAGAGCACAACATATGCTTTACCGTGGGAAACTCTTCCCCAAGAGCCTTGATAAGACCAAACTCTCTGTCTGTAAGAATTACTTATGGGAGTCGTTGACCACATAAATGGCGTAGTCGCCGTAGTGCCCAACTATAGTGATCTGCGCTCTCGCCTGTCATGAATACGAACGCAATTGCAAATGTGTTCTTCGTGCTAGTAATCCCAACGATCTCTAACAACGTCATTTCGTACCTACCACATGAACACTAATTAGTCAAACAAATTGCTACAACGTATGACAGATATAAAAGTAGTCGACATTAATGTGATTCCTCTTACTCGTTCGTCTTGTAGGTCGAGTTCATCACGATAACATACGGAAACAACATAAGAAGATGTCGGGAGTTCGGATTGGACAAAAACACACCAGTAACCTCGTCTACTCCTACTTTAGAGGAATTCGGTGTGGCGATAAAGTATCCCTTTTGTTTGAGTTTGTGAAGCGCTTGAGGGAGGTCCCTCCGTCGTTCTCCCTCACCTACTTACCGCGGGAGGAAAATCCATGTCGACATCCGGAATATCTCTACCCCCTCCGTACTTATCACACACTAGACGAAAGGTACCCAATCCACTCAGTTTGTTATTCCATGACCGAGTGATCACAAGTACCATGTTCTTAATCTTCCCTACGTATATAGCACATGCCTTCATGTTTACTTGATCAGCCCAATAACCATCGACTGTAAACATTGAACCATATTCTGTACCCACATCTAGGAACTTTTTCGCACACAATCTCACTATATGATATTTTACAAAATATTATAAAAAATGCTATAATATATGATGGTTTCGTTTTACAAAACTATGTTTTATTATGTTTCGATTCAAACAACATATCCATTCAAACATAATAGATTAAAAGTTCCCTCTATATAAACGTTCCGCTATAATATGATTCTATTCAAACTTAATTATATAAAATTTTTCCGCTATAATATGATTCTATTCAAACATAATTATATAAAGGTTCCGCTATATATAAACGATCCGCTGTAACAATATTAACTTACCTCGAGATTCTTCACGAGCTCCTCCGGATCACTATAGCTAAAAATGTCGAACGGTAAACCGCCTCCGTCATCTTCTTCTGATAACGCCATTTCCTCCGATGTAAGAATTTCGATTTTGAATCGAAATCATTGTAGTTTAACTCGAGCATCACTTCTTTATATAGGCTTTCGAACTTACCTCGGGCATTGGATGCCGATTTGGGAGCTCGGAACCTCTATGAAATCTGCCGAGCCGGGAGTCCGGCACTTGCATAGATGCTGCTGACTCGGGAGGTCGCCACCAGCACCGCGCCGATGGCGATATGGCGCCGTACAGATAACAAAAAAGGAAAAAGAATGAAGTTTGTTGTACATCCAGGGCTATGAAACCTTACTCGCTTATTTTTTTAGGTCTTAGGCTAGCTTAATCGGCTTGACTCACCTACTTTATGTCTGAATTACATTTTTCAGATTCGAACTTGAATGAGCATTACAACTACTATATCAATTCGGGTCCTAACTCACAACTGTTTTTAATCTTAGTCTGATTTAATTGGACGCAATCGTTTATATTTAAATTGACTACTGTGTTATTTAATGACACCTTACTCTACCGTCAGACAAAAGAATACTCTAGACATAGGGTTGTTATATGAGCTGAGTAGCTCGAGCTCTTTTGATTAAAGTTCGACTTGAGCTCGTTGATTTTATAAACAAGCTGAGTATGGACATATTTTTAAGCTCAGTTCAAAGCTTGGCTCGCTCGTTTTATGCTTGAATAGCTCTAATTTTGTGAAATTTCTAAAATTTGTTTGAAATTACCATGTTGTGAGCAAACATGGCTGCTCAATGCTCGAAAAAGCTCGACTCGATCTCGTTTATTTTCTAAACGAGTCGAGTTTGATTGTTTGAACATATTTTTAAGTTCGAGTCAGAATTTAGGCTCGGTTCGAGCTCGACTAGTTTTTAAATGAGCTGAATATGAACAAGTAATCATCGACTGGTTCGGTTCGAATAACAATCCAATCTAGACATTTGGAAGTTCGAACTGCTCAGAGCATCATTATCAATGGATTTTCATCAACCCTATACCCCTCTCTCTCCTCATATAAGGTGGGGATGATGGGTGTGGGGTTAACATTTCATGGAAGGGGAAGGGGTAAACCCAGTAGGAAGGGGCAACCCCTCTCCTTCCCTATCTTTTTTACTTTAAAAAATAAAATAAAAGTGGATTATATATTTTTTAATTAAGTGGAATAAGTTTAATTGGTTAAAAATATATAGTGTGGTATAAATAAGGTTTAAAAAATAGGGATGGGTTAACTTATGGATGTGAGTTAAAAGTTAGAATTTTTAAAGAATGGGATAGAGTTAGTGGAAGATGAGGTGTCGGAATATTACGAAGAGAGAGATGGATGGGGTTACCCCATGAGTGCGGATGCTCTCATGGGCCAAAACCGAGTTGGGCCGTTGGCACAGTAATCTGATACACACATTTTTCATCAGCCCGCCAGAAGATAAAACAAAGTGGAAAACCCTAACACCCATCCCTCTTCTCGCACACTCGTCCCCTCCGCCGATACCTGCACTGCGCAGCTCCGTTAATCGCCAGCCATGGTAACCCCTGATTTCGTCTTCCTCGTACTTTCTCCTTGCATTTGATATCTGTGGCAACCCCTCACGAAATTTTTTGCCTTATTTGTTTTGCAGGGTATCGATTTGAAGGCAGGAGGTAAGAGCAAGAAGACTGCGCGCACTGCGCCCAAATCCAACGATATCTACCTCAAGCTTCTCGTCAAGGTACGGATATCTCTCTCTTCACTGAGTTTCTCCTCATTTGTGGGGTTTTCGTTTGGTTCTACAGATTTGTGATCTCTAGCGACGTGATCAATGCAGCTCTACCGCTTTCTCGTTAGGAGGACTGGAAGCAACTTCAATGCCGTCGTATTGAAGAGGCTTTTCATGAGCAAGGCGAACAAGGCTCCACTATCTCTCTCGAGACTGGTCAAGTTTATGGAGGGAAAGGTAATTCCTCTTTTTTCTCATTAGAATCGAGATTAAGGGTTTCGATTCCATTGGCCTCATTTAGTATGTTAAATGTTTTGGTTCGTTGATCGTGGATTGCAGGACGGCAAGATTGCAGTTATTGTCGGCTCTGTCACAGATGACATTAGGGTTTATGAAGTCCCATCCCTCAAGGTTTGCGCTTTGAGGTTCACTGAGACAGCCCGGGCTCGCATTGAGAAGGCCGGCGGAGAGTGCATCACCTTCGACCAGTTGGCTCTCAGAGCTCCTCTTGGCCAGAACACGGTACACCTCCCTTCCATTCATCCTCATCGATTCATTTGATTGTCTATGTTTGCTTACTGGTATTTGATGTACTGTTTTTTGCTTGTTATTAGTAGCATCCCTAGGCCAAGCTTCAGTTTTAGAACATGTATTTGTGCCTGTCTGAGCTGACTGAGAATCATAGATATGTTTTTACAGTATCTTTCTAATAGGTTTTACTGTTGCATTTTCATTAGATGAAACTAAGCAGGGATTTTGTTGATATTCTTTTGATTTTGGTTAATAGTATATCAGCTTCAGCCCATAATATTTTGGTTCTTGGAATAAGTTTGATCTTAGTTAGTGTTGCAACCCCCCGCAAATTTGGTTTATCAACCAGCCCACACCACTTGTTATTAGTTTTGATTCTTTGGATTTGATCATATAGAAGTCCAATCAACATGAGACTGTGCCGATTCATGCAATATTCTGGTTCAATAATTTAACCGTGTCATATTGTTAATGGACCTTATTGTCTTCAGCTAACATATTGTGCATTTTTTGACATTGTGATCAATTCTCTGTTACACGATAACCCCTATGTGGACGTGAGTATGCTTGATATGTATTTGTGCTTGCGTGAGCTGATTGGGGATCATAGGTTTTTTACAGTTTTTTTATTCTGAACATTGTAAATGCCCGAGTTTTTTTTTTTTATATAAATAGCCTTTGAATTTTAGTTAATATGGAAATGTCATTTGTACTTCAGTCTGTCATTTCTGGTCATTGGAATAAAGTTGCCCTTGGTTAGTCTCCTGCAAATACAAACCCCTTTATATAGGGGTAAATCAGTGAATAACTGAATATGATGATTTGTGTATCTCACCTGTGTCCCTTTGATAATTGATCCGATTTCCTTCAGCTGACCCTAGTATATATGTTTGCCTCTGGGATCCATTCTCTGGTGCACGACAATGTTTGTGTACGTTGGCATCCCTGAACGGGGGCTGAAGATCATTTTATGTCAACCCAGAGATCTTATTCCTCTTTGCTTTTGCAAGAGATCATTTTCAGACGAGTGAAAGGTTCTTCATTTGGATGCAGTCTCAGGATTAGAATTCTAATAAGCTGATAGTTGTTTGTTATTAAATAGATTGATCCATATCCATTCACTCAAGCTTTTTTGTCGCATTAGTTCCCAGATATTTTATATGAAATGTTGTTTTAAAAAAGTTATATATTGAACACCGTTGACTAAGTAACCGGTAACGTGACGATTAAGTTGTTAATCATATAATGCAGGTTCTCCTTAGAGGTCCGAAGAATGCTAGGGAGGCTGTTAGGCACTTTGGAAAGGCTCCTGGTGTTCCCCACAGCCACACCAAGCCTTATGTCAGAGCGAAGGGAAGGAAGTTCGAAAAGGCTAGAGGAAAGAGAAACAGCCGTGGATACCGAGTTTGAGGTAGTCATTAGTAGTTTTGTGAGGCATATAGCAATGAATCGTTTCTGCTCTGTTGAATGTTTTGTGTTAAGCCATATAAACTTGTCAACTTCTACTTTCATTGTGCCTGGGTTTTGCACCATTTTGTTTCTTGGTTCAGGCTTTGCGTCTGTGTCCGAGTTGGCATAGGATAAAAGATTCATGTACTTCTCTTTATCTATAGATTGTTTTACCAAAAGAAAGTTTGCTTCAAACTGCCAATTGAAGCTTGCCATTGTACAAAATGGTAAACGAGTTTATCCAACCATGCTTGAAGCTCTGTGAAACATATCTGTTTGACATTCATTCGCTCAAAGTTTGAACCATATTTAGCCTTCAAACTATTCTCCGCTTTACTGTACTGCACGGAGAGGGAGAAAGTTAAAAATTTCATAGGTGCCAAAATTAGCTAATGTTATGGTTAAAGAAAGATTAAAAATAAAATAAAATTACATCGTATCACAGCACTCTTCATGATTAAACCACGTCTGGTTAAATCAAATAAGTATGGAGAAATGAATTGTGAATATTAGGATAGTCTAGTACTCTAGTAGTCATCAATGCCATAAAGAACATCACCAATCCCCTGGGAATTCGCAAAAGTGATTGAATCTTGAAAGGATTCACCGATGTCATAAAGAACAGCACCAATCCCTTGGGAATTCGCAAGAGTGATTGAAAGGATTCACCGTCCAATAGAGTGATTGAAAGGATTCATTGCTATGAGATAAGTTCAACAATCTCCAATTTAGGGCGTGTTTGGCAAGGGATGGAGGGAATGGGCGGGGCGGTGAATTTTTTTTTAGGAACTGTGTCAATGTGTTTGGCATTGGCGGGGGTGGGGGGTGGGGGGGAGGGGGTGGTGGGTCAGGAGGGGATGGAGGGCATTGGCAGGGGATGGAGGGGCAGTCCACCACCCCTCTCGTCGACCGTCACCTCGCCGATAAACACACCCACATGTCCCTGTCTCCCTGTATGTCGAAGCCGCCGTTTGGATTTGCTTCTCAAGATGCATTTCTCTCACAATTTACTGCTGCATCTAATTCGGTATAACTTCAATGGGGTTTGGAGTTGAAATTGCTAGTTCATCAGAAGCCGCCGTTTGGAGTTGAAATTGCTTGTTCATTATTCAACTCTCACATGCTAGCTTAAATCCATCAAATTGCTTGTGGTTAGTACATGAGTTCAATAAATTTCCACATAGAAAAACTAGTTCATCGAAAATGAGGGGTGTCAGATGGGTTCAATGACAGTGAGAGCATTTGGAAAATGAGGGGTATGTTTAGGGATATTTTTGTCTTTTTATGTCGAAAATGAGAGGTATTTCAGACATTTATCACAACAGTCTTACACCACCCATCAACATTCAACCAAACACGCAGGTGATTATTTTCTACAAATAATCTCCATCCTCTCCACCCAAAAAAATATCTCCATCTCCTCCATCCCCAAAAAGTAGGGTTGACATGGTACTGTAAACACCAAAAAATGATGATTACCACGTACCAACCACAAACTGGTGGTACGCAAATTTTTATACTACGTACCAACCACAAGTCATGGTTACCGCATCAATGGTAACCACAACTTGTGGTTACCATCGGTACATTACCATAGTTACCACGCTGGGATTCTATTTGTATTTTTTTGAAACCCCTTGGCTACCTTCCGGTAGTCATCAAAGTTATCAAACGAAAAAATATGATTACAAAAAATAATATGGTTACCACATATTAAAAGTTCAAATAAATCAATTTCACAACATAAAGTACAAACCAATTCAAATCAACCAAGTTCAAAGTCTTGAAACAAACCAAGTTCAATTGTTCAAACATTCAAAATGTTCCTGCAAGTTCAAACAAAACAAGTTCATAGTTTTCAAACATTCAAAATGTTCCTACGATTTCTAGTAGAAAAAATAGAAAGGGCCAATTTAGGTCAAAATCAAAACACAAAATATAAATTAAAAACGTAAAACTTAAATGTAATAACAAAAAAACATTAAATAAAAAAATTAATATATATACTTGGTAACCATGATATTTAGATTTCATTACCATTATCGTACCACCTTCACGTGGTTACCACCAAGATGGTTACCACCATGTTGGTTACCAACATAGGCGGTTTGTGGTTGACACGTGGTTGGTATGATAATTTCCGTACCATTTGCCAGCCCTACCAAAAATATCTCCACCTCCTAACCCCTCCCGTGCAAACACGTCCTTAAGTACTGCTTTCGAGAGTCAAATTGTGCTGCGGATTATATAGCTAAGTCGTCTATGAATATTTGTAATATCTCGACCCTCCCTCTTAATAGGGAGCATTGATTCATCATTCGTAAGGATGATTAGGGTCTTGTTAAAAAAAAACCCACATTTGGTGCATTGTATTATCATGCTAACTCCATTAAATGTCTTTATATGATTCATTAGTTCTACTTCTAATTGATATTGGCTTAGTTAATGTTGTGTAATTATCAAAGTAACTCGGGTATAATGTATATACATTAGTAGTTTTGTTTCAATCTCATACGAATTTTTGGGGTGCTTTGGTCATACTTTTTTTTTATACAAGCCGAAGATTTGGGGGTGGTCAACTGTGGTTGAGCCACCACCCAAGTGCGTCCTTCCGGATGAGCTCGTCGACTACATCATCAGATTCCCAATCGGAAGGAGTCGGCAGCAAACCAAGGCGAGCGAGACAATCCGCAACGCCCGCAACGCGGTTGCTCTCTCTTAGTGTATGGGAGAACGACACACTAGCAAAGTATCGACCGATGGCTAGCGTGTCCAAAATCATCATCTCAATCTCCCATGGGTAGCTCCAAACACTCTTGACGGCGTTGATAGCCGTCAGACAGTCGCCTTCCACCTCCAGATGAGAAATCCCTAGCTGACGAGCTTCCTGCAATCCATGAAGTATACACAGTCACCCACCCAGAGCCTCTGCTTGTAGCGCTGAGGACTTACCGCAACTCTGCACCCCACAGTTGAGAATTCCACCATGGTCGCCGCGGATGACAAAACCCCTAGCAACGTTACCATTGGCGGTCCTAGCCCCATCGAAGTTTAGTTTCATGAATCCTTCACGATTCCCCCCCATTTTATAGGTTTTGGTTTGCGTGGTTTGTTTTGTTTGTTGGTCTATTCTTTGGTTATCTCTTCCTCATCTAACTCTTCAATATGTGTCTTCTTACATCTGTCTTTTTGTTGCTTAATGTAGTTTATCCACTCTTCCGGACCACGATAAGTATGGTCATCAAAGAGATTTTTATTCCTCAGAGACCAGATACCCCAGAGGAAAAAAGCTAGGATTGATCTTTGTTCTTGAGTTAGTTTTGCAAATATTTATATAATAAGGCCTTTTTAGGTTATGTTACTTTTGTTTGTATCCTGGATTATCCTTTCAATCTGTTGGTCCATTTTCTGAATGTTTGTGAGTGCGGTATGACATTATGTGCAAAAATGTCTTGCATCTTCCTAGGGGTGATTACAGAGAGCACATTCCATTGGCACATGAATACCTATGTCTCATATTCGCTCTTTGGTAGGAATGCCATTTAGAATGTTTTTCCATAAGAAAATTTTCACCTTAGGCAGACATTCGTTTTTCATATCCTTTCAAAAGATTCAGTTGAGTTTGTTCGTGATCTGGTGGTATAAACTAGGGCACTAGTCGTAGAGAACCAATCATTTTTACTTGCTTTCTAGTAAAGTCTATCCTCGAATTCATTTAGAGGAATATGGATGCTCCAAATTTGCTCAATTATGGCCATAGAGAGAACTTCCTTTAGTTTTTTGCACTTTCCAGGTTCTGTCTGGTTTTATGTATTTGTCAACAGTTTCCCATTCATTTATGTTGTCGTGGAGCCGACTTTATATCATATTTGTGTCATTGTTTATCTAGCTATCTTTCCAGAATCTAATAGTTTTCCCATTCCCAATCTGCCAGATCAAATTCGAGCAGAATTCAGGTTTTATGTCCATGAGTTTTGCCCATTGCCAAGAGGTATTTTTTGTTCTTTTATAGTCCCAAATGGTTTTTCCTTTTAGGTATTTTTCTGAGATTATTTTAACCTATTCATTGTGCGGTTCAGCTAGGATTTTCCATAGTAGTTTCATCTGCAAAACATTCTTTATATCTCAAAATGGGAATTCTACGCGCTAAGGCGTTGCGGATTTCAAACCTTCTGATCGAAAGGGACAACTTACTGGTTATTAAGGCTCTACTGGGGGATTGGAAATGCCCCTGGACAATCGAGATGCTACAAGCGGATATTATGTCAGATATTTCGTACTTTACTTATGTTGCTATTCGTCATATTTTCAGGGAATCTAATGTTGTGGCCGACTATCTTGCTCGTAGTGCCCATGCATCCCCTGCCGACGTCTGCCCATGCATCCCCTAGCGTCATCCCCTAGCGTAAAAAAAAGGGCCATCATTTTGTACAATGTACATCAAAGGGGTGCACCCCCTCTCTCTCTCTCTCTCTCTCTCTATATATATATATATATATATATATATATATATATATAAAAGGGAGATATCTAATGAGAAGTGACATTTGGGTGAGAAGATGAGAAGTATGCATTATACCCTTTAGAACATCAACATTGCTGAGCCTCAATGCCCTTAAAATTGGACAGCTAAACAAATTTATTTATAAAAAAAAGGAAATGGTAAGGGCCTCAGATAAAGTCCCTTAAATAAGGGTTCGGTTGAATTGGTCCCATAGCGTATTAATCAAAGCAGAGATTAAATGCCAAAGTGACCAACTGCCCACTTGCAACGTTGGTGTATAGTACCAAGCAGCTGACACGTGGGCCAATCACAAGGCACCACGTGTCAGCGCAATTAATTAAATTATTTAAAACGTTTTTAGTCTAATTTTTGTAAAAAAAAAAAAAAAAATTTATTTTCAAGTGTGAAATAATTTTCTCTACCCATAGACACCCATTTTGTATATGTTTTATTTTTTAAAAAATTTAATATCAATAATACCCATATACTATTATTTTACCATATAAAAAAAAAAATCAAATTTTCCACTTATTTCGCATATAAATAAGTCCACCCTCTCTACCACTCTTCACACATTCACTTCTACCATCTTCTCTCCTGTTTTAAGATGGATCCCAACCATAATTTCTACTACCCTACTCAATCTTATTTCTCTTTCAATCCATACGGGGTTATCGATCCAAATCAAATTGTTCATCCGTCCCCAAATGTTGTTCCGAACCTAAATGTCATCCCTCTTTAAACTGGTGTCGATGAAGATGATGATGTTCAAGAGACTCCGACTCAAAACATCAACTCCCGAACCAAATGGAGTGATGAGAAGGATCACCCAGATGGAATTGCCGCGTGCGATCGATGACCGACCTCATTAAAAACCGAGCTCGTATTATAGATAGGGGCTCACACCATCAACTCAAGGAAGGCTTGGTTGAACATATTTGACATAAATTTGGACCACAAGGAGATGAGAATAATTAGGTGTAAGTGTTCAAGTTATTCTTTCAACAATTGCATTTTCGTTTCATTTGCATCTATTGTTGTATGGTAATATTTGTTTTATTGCATTTTCGTTGCTTTTTCGACGGATCCCGGCGCCCGGAGTCGTTGTTTCTGACGCACCATCGGCGGCCCTTCGTCCTCCTGGGGTTTGGTGACTGTAGGCGTTCCAATTCCTCAGGTTTGTTGTCTTTCTCCTTCTTGTTGCGCGCGGTCGATGTCGGGCGGCGCTGTTTTCCTCTTCTGCGATTTCTTGCTTCGTCGTCTCCTGGTCTGATTTTTGGCAGTCCGGTTGTGGTTCCGATTCGGGTTGGCTGTGGGTTCGTTTCGTGCTGTTGTTGTTTGCTGTTGTTTGTGGTTAGTTGCGGTTGTTAGCGTTTCGGTTCAACCGGTTGTGGTTCCGATTGGGCAGGCTACTGTTGCGAATTGGGGTGGTGTTTGAGGTCGGTCTTGGCGCCTCCATGCATTCACTACTCGCCATAGAAGGCAACTTCGAATTGTGGTGTTGTGTGATCGATGTTGTGGTTGCTCTTTTTAATTGGGGTTGCTAATTAATTAATTCTGTTTTGTGTTACGTGGGAGATATTTGTGCTTTGTTTGAAACTACTTGCTTTGTCTTTCATTTTGGTATGCCGGAGCTTGTTCGGTACCATTGTCCTTTTATGGGTCTTTGTGGGTGTCTTGATGGTGGTGGTAGAGGCCTTGTTAAAACCTCCATGCTCAGGCATCTTCGTGATCGACATTGCAGTGGTGATGCTCAGGTACTTACTCGTCAAACTCTTTCTGATAGTTTGACTATTTATTCTGGGGCTGAGATGACTTTTAAGCGTATGAGGGTTTGGTTATGTGGAGTTTGCCTTAAAACTCATATTTTCGTGCTCGGTGTCGGCATAGTCAGGATGATTCTGTGGCGCCTCCGGACTGTGGTGATGGTCTTGTTCACTTTATTATTTATGGTATTCCGAGACCTCCAGCTCCGTCTCCGTCGGATCCTTTGGCTGATGTTGGGGTTGTGCCTGTAGGGTTTTCTATATCTTCGCTTGACCGTTTGTTCTCTATGGGATTACGCACCGTGAAATCCATCCCTCCTAAGTGTCGTTTAGGTTTTTCTCGGGTTTTAAAAGTGGTATTAGATGGTGTGGCTCCTGGTGACCTCTCTTGCTGGATTCGCTTACTTGTGATGCCTCTTTGTATACTTAAGACCTTTTCTCCGCGGAGTAATCTTGAGTGTAGGACTGCTGTCAAGCGTCAGCGTCAAGAGGAGTCTATTGCTAGTGCTATTCGTGCTTGGGGCGTGTCTGGTGGTAGTTTGCAGTTTATACAGGAGACCTTAGCTGAGGTTCCGCCTTCTTTTAGCGTGGAGGAGGATCTTGATTTGAGTGAGCTTAACCTCTGGCAATGTCGGAGGAAGATTTGTGATGGTCATTACACTGCCGCTGTTCGGGTGCTCTCTTCATCGGGTATAGCTCATTATTCTGATGCCACTCTTGCGGCCCTGCGGGATAAGCACCCCACTGCCCCGTCTCCCAACTTGCCGCCTTTGCTTATTGATCACCATCCTCTTGTTGCCTCTTCGACTGTTGTTTTGGATATGATTAGGAGTTTCCCGCGTGGCACGTCATGTGGGAGGGATGGGTTTCGTGCTCAGCATCTTTTGGATTGTTTGGGTGGAGCGGCTGTTGCTGTTTCAGATGATTTGATCGCCTCTATTACTCGGGTGGTTAATGTTTTTTATGAAGGCCGTTGTCCGCAGGCTCTGGGTGAGTATATTGCTAGTGCTCCGCTCACACCGCTTGTTAAACCAGGTGGAGGTATACGTCCTATTGCTGTTGGCACTATTTGGAGACGCCTTGTCTCTAAGGTTGGTGCTTGTTTGGTCGGTCCCTCTTTGTCTGGTTATTTTGCAGGCCTTCAGTTTGGGGTCGGGGTATCCGGTGGCGGAGAGGCTATTCTACATGCTTTGAATCGGTTCGTTGAGGCTCGTGGTAGTGAGGAGGGTCTCTCCATGCTGTTGGTCGACTTCCAGAATGCGTTCAACTTAGTTGATCGTGTGACCATGTGTTGTGAACTGAATCTGCCATGTTTTACAGTAACTTTTATATTAATTTCTGTATACATTGCATTCATTTGGGTTTAGATAGTACAGAATCTATGTAGTTTATGTTTATTTGCCAAATTACGGAATCTACACCAGTTTCTGTTTAATTCGTAGAAATCGAGGCGTTTTACAACAATTCTACAGAAGGTCGGAAAAGCTCGGAAAACCACTACAAAAGTCCAAGGTCAAAGCAGCGGAACAAGTCTACGAGCCAAGGCTACTCGACCTCGAGTAGGCCTACTCGACCTCGACAAGCCATGTCCGAGCAACCTTGTCGACAGAGCCTGATCGAGAGAGCCAGACCACCCAGCTCCGGGACCCTACTCGATCTCGACGAAGCCCAAAGTCATGCCCGGAGTCGACGAGGAGAGCTGCCCGAGAAGCCGAGGACGAAGCCGAGGACGACCAGGCGAGACTCGCTGCCAGCGACTCCACTCGCTGCAGCGGACCACTCGCTGCCGCGGAAGAGGCCACTCGCTGCCAGCGGATGAAGCAACTCGCGGGAGCGGGAGCGGAAAGAGAGAACCCAACTCGACCTCGAGGAGCCTTGGTCGAGGTCGACAAGACCTTGAGTCCGGATCCGAGCCAGTCGACTAGACCTACCCGGGCAGACCCAGTCGACAAGCCCATCCTACTCGACATCGACAAGGAGTGGTCGAGGTCGACGAGCACCTGAGCCCCAGTCTGAGCACATCGAGCACACCAACCCGAGGAAGCCCAGTCGACGAGCCACCCTTGTCGAGGTCGACGAGTCGTGGTCGATCTCGAGTAGAGCCGCGTTCCAGAAACTTCTCGACTTGGCTTGTCCGACTAGACTTGGCTTTCCTTGGGCGCGAAGGCGGAAGATTCTATCCGAATACATCAAATTCTATCCAAGGAGACAAGATCTATCAACATCATGAAGACTTACCTATTTAGTTTTATCTTTTCCTTTTAGATTTATTTCCATAAAACAATTTATTTATCTTTAAAGTTTTAGATATAGATTTAGATATAGATAGATATCTTCTTTCCTAGAATAGCTAGGGAATGAAGGCTATAAATAAAGCCCCAGGGGGGCTCAGTTTCATTCCAAGCCAGTTCAGATATCATTGAAGACACAATTAGTTAGTTCCACAGAGAAGTTTAGGAGTTCTAAGGTTTTTAGGGTTTTGGCTTTCTGCGAAAGTTGATTGCCAGGATTGTAAAAGGCTTTGAATATAGTTTTTATGCAAGTTTCTTCTTTTACATCAATGTCTGCAATTGCGATGAGGCGTGAGTAGTCCACCCACTTCTGGGGCTGGGGTGAGCCCGACGGTGGCCATGTGAGGCGATGCAATAAAGGTCAGATCTTTTGTGTGATTCATCTTCTATCCCTATGAGCATGATTCTTTTGCGAGAGTTGAAGGTGATCCTTGTTTGTGTTATTGAAGCGAAAGTGATCTTAATGCAACTTGGATTAATTATGTGAAAAAGGGTTAGTAACAATTAGGGTTTATGCGAAAGCCTCTATATTCCTATTTGTTAATGACGAAAGTTATTTGATGGAAAGCATGATCTTTTGTGCCTTTATGTGTTGTTTTGCACGGTTATCGTTGCGGTGTTGAAACCCTGACCTTGGAGGTCTTTTAATATATTGAAGTTTATTTCTGTCAAATTTCCGAATTCTGTCAAAAATCTGCAAATTTACATTTTCTGTTTCTTATCGATCTAGACGAAGCTTTGTCGACCTCGAGGAGTGTCTTGTCGAGGTCGAGGAGGGGTTGTCTTAGTCGAGTTGTGATTCTTCTGTTTTTGTCGATTTTAAAGTTTCTGTCTTCACTTTCTTTGTCGAGATCGAGTACCTCTTGTCGAGGTCGAGGAGAGTTTTGTTCATCGAGTTGTTTGCTTTTTGTTTTATGAGTTGTTGCTGTCGACCACCTTAGTCGACCTAGAGGACAGTTACTCGACTTCGAGTAGCTTCTGTGTCCTCGATTTACTTTCTGTTTTGCTTCTTCTTTGCTTTTGTTTTAGTTGCTCTTGCCGGGTTTATTTGTTTCTTTCTTTCTGTTTCTGCGATTCTGTCAGTTCTGCTGCTGTTGTGAGAATTTACAGCTACCTGAGAACTGCTGACGTGCTTCCTCGTGGATTCGATCCTGACTTTTCTCTTACTACAACGGGAGGAAGTCTTGTATTTATTTGCTGAGACAGGGAAGTCAGTCTGAACTTTATTTTACATTCATTTCATACTCGATTTACTCCTGCCTAGACAACACCATGTTACAGGAAGTTCGCCGTCACTGCCCGGTTCTATCCCGGTGGGTGGAGTTTTGTTACTCTAGTCCTGCCCGGCTGTATTATGGGGAGCATAGCTTATGGTCCTGTCGGGGGGTTCAGCAAGGAGATCCGTTGGGCCTAGGGCTGGGCAAAATTTGGATCGGACCGTAATCGGACCGGGACCAGACCGGAATTTACGGTCTTTGGATCGGACCTGAATATTACGGTCTGGTCCACGGTCCAAGTTTTTTTAATTTCCGGGTTTCGGTCCAAACCCGGGACCAGACCAGAATTTCCGGTCCGGACCGAAATTGGACCGGAACCATAATTTAAAAAAAAAAAAAACCTGAAGAAGAGCCCAACCCAACCCTAACGCGTTTCACAATTCACACTTTCACTTTCTTTTCATCCCATCCATTTCTTTCTAATTTCTTTCATGCTCTCTTTAGCCGCCGCCAGAGTCTCTCTCAGTTTCTCTGTTCACCACCACAGCACCACCTACTCTCTAGCCGGCCGTCGCTCAAGCCTCCATCGCCAGAAGCCACACGCCTTCAGGCCGAGACCAGTCCTCTCGGCTCTCTCCACCAGCGCTCTCGGCTCTCCCCTCCCTCCGTCCCGAACCCGAAGGCGCTCCGCTTTCAATCGGCCATCCTCCCTCCGTTCTTCTTCTTCCCTCTCGGCTCTCTGTCCCGAACCTCTCTGTGGTTCTCTCTTGGCTCTCTGTCGTCCCGAAGCCAGTAATGCGTTCTTCACTTATGCTTCTTCCGAATCTTCCCTCTCTTTTCCCTTTTAGATCTAGGTTAGTAGGTTTGTTTTAAGTATACTTTGATTATTTTTAGAAATTAATGTCGATTTCAAAAATTCAGATCTAGGGTTTTGGACATTAAAGAAAATTTGTTTGTGTTCTTCTTAAATCTGAGCTCTATATGCCTTTGTTTGTTAATGGCCAAGATGATAAGTAGCAAGTTGTAATATTTTGTCCCTAATTTGAGCTCTATTTGCCGGAATTGATTAACATTAGAAAAATCATCCAACGACAATTTGGTGTGTACAGATTTGGGGGCGGATACAACTACTGTAAAGTGTACAATACAAAAATTTGTAAAGTGTACAATACAAAAATTTAAGGCTATTTTTTTCTTTAAATTAAAAAAAAAACGGGGTTACAGGAATAACCGATCCAAACGGTCTTTACGGTCCGCGGACCGGAAAACCCGGGACCATATTTATCGGTCCCGGTCCGATCCGCGGTCCAAGTTTCCAAAAATTCCGGTCCACCGGATCGGACCGGGACCAGAATGTCCGGTCCAGACCGGTTGATCAACCCTAGTTGGGCCCTCTGCTCTTTGCTTTGGTGCTGCATCCTTTAGTGTGCAAGATCAGAGACTCTTTTGACCTGAGTCTGCAGGCTTGGTACTTAGATGATGGCACTGTTGTTGGGGATACTTTGGTTGTGGGGAAGGTCTTGGATCTGATTATGGAAGATGGTCCCCGCCTTGGTCTTCATCTTAATGTGGATAAGACCGAGATTTTTTGGCCTATAGAAGACCCTAGGAGTCGGCTTCCTGGTGTTTTTCCCCCCTCTATTGCTCGGCCATTGCGCGGTGTCAAGGTTTTGGGGGGGCCTGTGAGTGTATGCTCTGATTTTAGCAGCGAACTTTTGGCAAGGAGAGTGACTAGGACCATAGAGCTTATGGATTCTGTCGCGAGGATTGACGACCCTTAGTGTGAGTTGCTTCTGCTTCAGGCTTGTACGGGTATTTCTAAGCTTTACTTTTCCTTGCGTACTTGTTCTCCGCGTGCATTTGGGTCGTCCTACCTCTCCTTTGATGAGGCACTTCGTTCTAGTTTGGAACGTATTGTCACTGCGTCTGGGCCTGGGTTTGGAGATTGGCAGTGGAGGCTCGCCACATTCCCTTTTCATTTTGGTGGACTTGGAGTGTATGCTATTGGTGATGTCATACATTATGCTTTTTTGGCGTCTCGTTTGCAGTCTGCTGAGTTGCAGGCTAAGATCTTACGATCTTCTTGTACCATTGCTGTTGGGCCTACTTTTGATGATGCTTGTCGATCCTAGTGAAATCGCTGCCCCCAAACTTATGAAGAAACTGGCAGATATATATTTCGCGAAGGTTGCTTCTACATCAGACTCTGTTTTCTCATTGACTGCGCGAGAGGTGGCATTATGGAAGTCTCAATAGGGTGCTCACTCATCTGATTGGTTGCGTGCAATTCCTATTTCTGGGTTGGGGCAGACTATGAATGGAAGAACCTATCGTAGTGTGCTTAGCTATCGATTGGGAGTTCCATTGTTCGCAGTGTCCAGACCATGTTCCGCTTGTTCTCGGGTCTTTGCTGGTGATGTCTACGGTGACCATGCTGTGTCTTGCGCTGGATCCGTGGGCATTAAACATCGGCATAACCTCGTTCGCGACACCTTATTGGATATCTGTTACAGGTCTGGGATTTCTGCCGGTAAGGAGGTTGATATTGGTTTGATTGATGGGCATGATAATCCTCTTCGTCCGGCGGATTTGCTACTTTATTCCTGGGACAGAGGGCGGGATGTTTGTGTCGATCTGACGGGATCCTCCCCTTTGACTCAGTCTGGGATGTCTGACTTTGTGCCTGGTCGTGTTGTTGTTGATGCTGCTCGACGTAAGTGTGCTAAGTATCGAGATTTGTGCACGGCAGCGGGTTATGGTTTCATACCCTTCTCCTTCTCTTCGTTGGGGGAGCTAGATACAGATGCGGTTGCTTTGCTGAAGCGGATTCAGAAATTCTCCGTATCTCAGGATGTCGGGGCTCGTGCTGCCGCTTATATTTTCACTAGACTCGGTTTTATTATCGCTAAGGGAGTGGGTGCCCAGATAGTATCTCGGCTACCCACTAATTTCTTGTAAATAGTAATTGGTTAATAGAAGCAAGTTTATAAAAAAAAAAAAAAAAGAAAAAAAAAAAGAATAATAATAATAATATAATAAAAATAATAATAATAATAATACCAATAATAATAAATAATAAGGAGAAAGAACTAAATAATAATAATAATAATAATAATAATAATAATAATAATAATCATAATAATAATAATAATAATAATAATGATTAAATAATTGAAAAGGGTAAATAGTAAAAAGTAAGTTAAGGGCTCGGGTCCGGGCTCACGAATGGAGGTGCAAATAATTAAAAGCTGGAATGAGGCCCTTAAGCCGATGTGGCAGAAGAAAAGTAAGTTAAGGGCCCGGGTGTTAAGGGCCCCAAGGTCGACGAGTGTTCATGCTCTTAGATTAAAATATTTTTTTATATGGATATAGGGGACATATCGATCTAATGATAAATATATCAATGTTTTTTTAAAAATTATTTTTATGCTATTTTTTTAGATGATGAATGAAAAAACTAATTTAAATTAGCAAAAAAAACCCTAAAATGAACCTTAAATCACCATCTAGCTAAATAGCGTAAAAAATATTTTTTTTTTAAAAAACATTGATATATTTCTCATTAGATATGTCTCCTATATCCATATAAAAAATCATTTTAATCTAAGGGTATAAGGCTTACTTCTCATATTCTCACCGAAATGTCACTTCTCATTAGATATCTCCTATATATATATATATATATATATATATATATATATATATATATAGAGAGAGAGAGAGAGAGAGAGAGAGAGAGAGAGGGGGGGTAATATGTGCACACCTCTTAGGGTGTATTTTGTGCACAATTCTCAGCCCTTGATCGGTTGTGGATGGATGGATAAGATTGAAAGGATTTTTTCCATTTTTATTAATTAAATTATGGTGGGTCCCGCCCACAAGGTGTGAAAACCGTCTCTACTCTCCTCTTCCTAGCGCGTGTGTGTGGAAAGAAACCCTACCTTCCAATTTATTTGCTTCTTCGTTTGAGCGTCTGGCCGCAGCCCCAATTCGCCTTCCGTCGATCTTCTTATTCTTCTTCCAACCACTGGCAACAATTCGAAGGATTTGTAACCGAATCCGATTTCGTCTTCAATCGAAGGGCCACAATCCGCCTTCTTCTTCAATCGACTAGCCGCAGATATTGGCGGTGGTGGCGATGGAGGCGAGGATGGGAGGGAGGATGAATGAGGGAGGGATGATGGTGGCAAATCTGGCCGGTGGTGCCGACGGTTTATTAAGATTGAAGGGTCCTCTGCTGGCGATGTGTTGGCGGAGGTAGGGCGGAATCCTCCTCGACCCTCCTTCCACTACAAAAAAAAAAACAATTTAGCATCGGCAAATTTCCGTGGCAAAAAGCCATTCTGGGGTGGCAAAACCCATTTAGCCACGGGAGTAGCCACGGCAAACAAGGGGTGGCCAAGTCTGGGGTGGCAAAATGATAGTAGCTACGGCAGTTAGCCGTAGCTACTAATCTAGCGACGGTTAAGCGACGGCGAAGCAACTACGGATGAAAGGCACGGCACATTTGCCACGGTAAGTTGCCGTAGCTAAGTTGTTCATGGAAAATAAAAAAAAACCTGCTTTTTAGCCCGGATTCTTCAGACCCGGGCTAAAAAGTCCCATATTTTTTTTTTTAAAAAAAACAGTACCCGTGCAATTTACCTATTAATAAATTTGTATTAATTTATACAAATTTAAATATACATAATAATACAACTTTACATTAATTATATAAAAATTTACCTAATCGAGCCTACAAACAAGAAGTGAATATCCATAGAGAAGCCAAATCAAGCCTTACACTTATAATTACATAAATTTACTCTTTCCGCCCAGGTTATCTCTGAGATCATTTTCTTCTCCAGGAAAGGCAAATCAAGCCTTAACTTATGATATTATGCAACATCAACCTACAACAATAGAAGCAAATTATACCTCTCCTGAGGCATCAAGGCTCAAGCAACACAACTTCCTCTTCAAGCTTCTGAATTTTTCTCCACATAGTTCGTTTCTTCCCCCTCCAACCTTGACAGCCTCTGCAGTGAATTGTTAATCTTATGAGTAAGCTTGAACCTATTAAAAAACAACAAAAGCAATTAACTAGTTTGCACAATCCAAGTCATTATTAACTTAAGTGGAAGCATAAGATCTTTCTTTCAATCGGTGGAGCACCATAATAATATTCACAAGTTTGGTACCCGAATTCAACAACTAATCAACCAAAAAAAATGAGCCAGATAAACTCAAGCAGACTCATTCAATTCAATTTTCGGCTACTATGATGAGGATTCAAAAAAAGGGAAAACATTTAGCAAATAAACAACTTGGCAATGAAAGAATAAATGTAGTATAAGAAATCAGCAAATAAAGAACCAGCCAGCAGCTCTAAAAGACAACAGTAATTCTAACTCCAAACTCACTGAAAGGATTAGATAAAAGACAGCAGTAATTCTAACTCCAAACTCACTAAAAGGATTAGAGGAGAATATCAGCTTTCATTAGCAGAAAAGAAGAAAAAAAAGGATCAAGTGGTATCAACTTCCATTAGCAAAAAAGAAACAAAAAGGATCAAAGTAAACCACCAAGCTAACTGCAACATCAACTTCCATTTTCAAGAGAATCCACAATGTCGTGAGAGTAATCATAGCTGGGATAAGTACACCATTTATCTCCTGCTTTAGGATGAGGAGTAAACTGTATATAGAAAAGAGTGAAAAGAGTGATTAGCCTATCCCTCTAGGGACTGTTCATCTTTTTCTCCCTATACTCTTTTATCTCATCAAGAGTTTGAAGTTCAGAACAAATCGAAGTGAACATATTCATCAATCTAATGAAACTCAGTCAAAAGATAAAAATTTCAAGTATCTTCAAGGGAAAATTGCTGAGAACATTTTCCCAACATTTTATAATGTATCTAAACTACTAACCCGGTGCTCAACATATGCATGACCCCTCTTTATAAGCTCAACCGCAAGCTCATATAGCTGCTGGAAATAGTCACTGGTATAGGTGAACTGAAAAAGACAAGAGAAAAATTGGATGTTTTTTAGGCAAACATCATATACAGCGGGATGAAAAATAGAAGTACGGATTTTATTTTATTTAAAAAAAGGGGGCATACCTTAAATGGCTCCCCTCCCATCAATTCAATTTTCGGCTACTATGATGAGGATTTAAAAACAAGGAAAATATTCAGCAAACAACTTGGCAATGAAAGAAGAAATGTCTTCTGAAGAAATTCAGCAAATAAAGAAGCAGCCAGCAGCTCTAAAAAACAGCAGTAATTCTAACTCTAAACTTTCTAATAGCATAATTCTAACTCCAAACTGACTGAAAGGATTAGAGAAGGAGAATATCAGCTTCCATTAGCAGAAAAAGAAAGTGGAAGACATCATGCAAGCAAGCCTTCAGTTGGATGAAGTTAAGAAAAACACGCAAAGTCACATATATAATATATAAAGGTACAACCTCCATAAAAAAAAGTATACTAAGTTGTCGAGGCAATTCTTATTCTTAATAAAAATTAATCACTACAAGAAAGTAGTCTTAGAAGTATAAACTTTCCAAGAAAGACAGAAAAATTTAGATAAGAGACAAGGCAAAAAAGAGGGCTGGAAAATTCAAATCTAAAACCAAAAATGAAATTCAGAAGGCGCCTACTTTCTTCATTAACATAAAGTGGAGATAGATTTCTTAAAGTGTAAGATAGTCTGCCGAGAATTTCAAGTTTAAAACTAATATTTCATTAAGATGATATGTAACCTTAGTTGGCACGCGATAACAAAACTATATCAAGAATTTAAAAACAACACAATGAGCATATGGAAACTTGAAAAGGGTACAGACAGTCACTAGAAGCTACTGAAGTTTGTTGAGACTTTAAAATTCATAGCATAAGAGCTAGTTTAGCTTCTCAAGTATGAAAAAGTACAAGGTGATCACTGCAATTCTGTGAAACAAACTGACCGCAAAGTGAGTTCACAAAGTGACACCATTGTGAGTGTATGAGAAGGCCTTTTCCTACTGCGGCTGTACCTAAAGAAGAAAGAAAGAATTATGTTAGATCCAGAAACACATAAACAAAGAACAACTAAAAAACATGGAATAAATTTTCCAAATAATTTCTTCTCCTTGAAATACTAAGCTAATTTGAAATTTTTATCATAAGCAAGCGTCGTTAGTTGTATTCAAAAACACACAAGAGCGTTTAGGCTTCCAGGAAAAAACTCCAATAGAAAGAGTACTGGATTTCTTGAGCTAAAGTCCTTCTGTTGAAATCTTATTGTTGAGTTAAAGTCTTTCTATACTGAATAATGGGTAAGTGTATTAAAAACACATTGGAGTTTGACAGTTTGAAGTTGGAAAGCAGACTTTCTCTATATATACTTGTATAAAAATCTGTGTCTACAGCATATTGAAATAGAAAACTACATGCTAGTATATTTTTGGGCTTATTGAATTGATAAACTATAGGCAAAACTACCGGCCATCATACATATAAATACATCCTATTGATTTAATTAAAAAAAAACGCATGCTATATTGCTATTATAAAATATATTGTTTTAAGCCTCTTGAATTGAAAAACCGCAGGAGCCTATATTGAATTAAAAAACAGCATGCTATGGCAAAGGTGAGTGAAAGATTGGGCTTGTTTTTTCTCAAATGTGCTGAGCTTATGTACATCTTATGGCAAAGGAGCAAAAAGTATCATGGATAAAACGTTTGAAGATTTCCCTTGGGAAGTTAGAGTAGAGGTGGATGGCAAAGAGATTGAAGTGCCTGAGGTGTGTTTTTACTAATAATTTCAGTTTACACTACAAAGTGATAGAAGGTATATAGCTTCATGTACGACAGTTGATGCTTAAGTTTAAGCTAGAGGTGATATTTCAACATCACATGAAGAGAACTAGAGGAGCAGTAATGGAGACACCAAGTTTAGCAGCTGATTCCATTACCTAGCAGCAATAATTAAGTGAAATCTATGGGACCAAGATATTAAATCTGATAAAGATTGGTTGATTCACAATCCATTTTCTCTCAATTAAAGCTCACATGAATAACAACACAAGGCAACAAAACCAGATAAATAAATTTTTCATTTGAAAACAAATATGCATTTCTAAGTTAACTCAGACTTTAATTCACAACCAAACCAATTTCAACTACCCCAATCAAAATGAATAACTATTGGAATCAGAAACAACTAGATCCAGTAAGGTCCAAAGAGATATACGTACCCATCTCAATGTCGATCGAAGGGGAGGTTTAGATTCAAGGTTCGAGCTCCGCAGGATCGAGAGAGGACTCCGGACAAAGGCTGCGGGGAGCGCAGGGGCATCGTCGCGGCCTCTGTGGATGGCTCTTGACCTCCTGGTTCAGCAGGGATTCACAGACAGAGAAAGGAGTACAGGCCGTCGGGGTCGGCGTCGACCTTGGGTCCCCGGCAACGAGGCGAAGGAGCGCGAGGAGGAGCGGCGTGCGTGAGCGCGAGGACTCGGGGGCGTTCAAGGAGGGAGCTGAGGAGCGGGGTTGTTCGAATCGGAGAGTGAGAGAGAGGTGGCCTCAGATCTGGCGTTGAGGGGTCGATTCAACAAACAGGGCGGCTTTAGCCTCCTACAATCCGGTGGCGGGCTGAAGGCAGAGCCATGGGAGGAAGACGGGTGCTATGGGTGCTTGGAGGGAGATCGAGAGAGCCATCAATGGCTGCGACCAATGAGAGAGGCGAGAGGGTGAGGGTTTGGAGACAGACCGGTGAAGGAAGGGTCGCGGGAGGAAGAACCCCGAATGAGGAAAGTGAAGGATGCATAGTGAGGGAGACGGAATGAGGGGAGGGGAGGAGGCGGAAGCCATTGAAGAGGGGTTTGAGAGCTCGAGGGAGCGACGACGGTAGGTGAGGAGAGAAGAAAGAGATGAGAGGGAGGGTTTGTCTGAGTGAACAAAAGGGGAGTATTTATTAGGGTTCGGGTTAGGTCTTTACACATGCGGCAAAGTTAGCTTCGGTGCACTGTTACCGTGGCTAAGTCATGAAAAACCCAATTTAATGGCCACGGTAAGCCTAACTGGGGTGGCAAAATCGACCCAATAGCCACGGCAAACTCACCCCGTTGCTAATATCTTGGCTTTTTTTCAGATACAATGCTTGCCGTGGCTACTGCCGTGGCAAAAGGGTATAAATTGCCACGGCAAACGCTTGCCGATGCTAGCTGGGGTGGCAAAATTAATTTTTTTTTGTAGTGTTCTCGAATCGAAGGCGATGGCGAAGGCGAGGTCGAGCAGTGTCGTGGTGGCCGCCGATGACAGCGGCGATGAACGCCGCAAGGGATGATGGCGGCGAAGGTTCCTGGTGGTGGATAGCGGTTCCTGGTGGTCGACGACGACGGTTCCTGGTGGTCGACGATGATTCCTGGTGGTGGCTATGGTCGGCGAAGGTTTCGGGTGGTAGACGACGCTTCCTGGTGATGGCTACGGTCGGCGAAGGTTCCGGGTGGTCGACGACGGCGATGGTGGTCGATGGCTTCCACGCTCATCGGCTTCTGCCCAGTGCCCAATTCATGAAACATCACTTGTTGCAACAAATTTGGTGGCTTCTTCCTTGCTCTTGTATTTCTTAATTTTTGACATTATCTGGGGAAAAAAGACAAATTATTCGGACGAATGTATTGATTTTTACTCGAAATAAGTCATAATGTAATTAATTATTTGTCAATTGTTCAGAGGAATATGTCGAATTTTTGTGACAAGTGTTAATGAGTTGGTCAATTATTCGGTGAAATCCGAGTCATTATTAGTCAGAATGTGAGTTTTCGGGTTGACGAACAACATAAAAAACATTAAGTATAATTGCACTGTCAAACATTATTCGGTGAAATGTGAAACAATATTCGGTGAAATGTGAAACATTATTCATATAAATTGTAAATATTGTTTAGGGATTTCCGGTTTATTTTATTTGAAATTGATAACAAACCATTATTCGGTAGAATGCGACAGATTATCCAGTATAATTGATAAAAATTTGATCTGAGCTGGATAGAAAAAAAAAAACATTATTCGGTGAAATTGGCCAATTTTTTAAAACAGCGAAATTATATCTCGAAAAAAAAAAATGAATGGGTTTTAAAAAAACGAAACATTTCCAAAAAAAAAAACCCTACACATCGTCCCACTAAGCAATTTAATATGGGATGATGGATGCACATGGGGTCCACATTAGTGAAACTCACGCATCCAAGAAGGGTGGGAAGGTGGGTGGGTGATTTTTTTCCAGCGGGTCTCACGTTTTTTAAAGAAAAATATAAAAACCCACTTTTAATCCTATCCATCCATCCTATCTATATTAACGGTTCGGATTCGTGCACAAGATACACCCTAAGGGGTGTGCACAAGGGAACCACTCCCTATATATATATATATATATATATATATATATATATATATATAGGGAGTGATTTCCTTGTGCACACCCTTATAGTGTACTTTGTGCACAAATCTTGGCCTTTAATTGAAAGAAATGGAAGGCCAGGATTAAATGAGTGTTTCATTTTTTTTTAAATAGAAAAACTGGTGGGACCCACCTAAAAAGTCTGATGCGCTTTTTTTTTCCGAATCTGATTACGCTGTTTTGAAAAACTTGTCTATTCCACCGAATAATATTTCATATACTACCGAATAATGTTATATTTCGTTTTTCCATCCATTTCAAATCAAATTTTACCAATTATACTGAATAATCTGTCACATTCTACCGAATAATGTTTGTTTTTTGTCAATCAATTTTAGTTTTAACTCCGAGTTAATTTTTTCGCATTCAGTTTTGAAATATTATTCGGTAGAATATTTATATTTTTTGGGAAATAGAAACAACATTAAGAATGATTATTCGGTCGTATACGAGAGTTTTAATTTTGTTTGTCAAACCGAAAGCTCCATATACCGACGAATAATAATCCAAATTTCACCGAATAATTAACAAATCTTTAACACTAACAACCAAAATTGAACTCAATTTTCCGAATAATTAACAAATAATGTTGATATAGAGGTCCAAATTATATCACGCTCACCACCCCCTCCACCCCTAAACCACCCACCCCAGAACACCCCCGACCACCGGCCATAGCCCGAAAAGTCGATCCAGCACCGCCCGAATCTGAGCCATAGGAGAGGAGGAGCCGCCCCTAGCACCGCCGGATCTGATACACAAACAACAAAACCCTAATATCAGTTGAAACCAGCAATTTAGATGCAATTCCACTAAACCGGCCAAAATTCAGCAATCAATCTTACTGCAATCCTCAAAAGTCAAAACTACAACACAAATTCTCAGTTTTGTGCTGAAAATGGGTTCTCGATCAGTAGGTGAAGAAATGTTGTAAAGTCAAATCATTGTTTTAATGTGTTAACATATATAAAAACATATCACTCATATATATAAACATGGGTGCTGATGCCAGCAGAACAAGTAGCTTTATATATTTTACTAAACCGTCGCACTCTCTAAGCATACTCCGTGCTAATCAAGCAATTGTACAAAATCAAACAAAAAGAAAATACACAGAATTCAAGAAATCCGAATAAGTTAACTGGAACAAAAGGAATTTACCTCCTCCGATCAGTTGTAAATGTTCGATCGGAAACGCGTTGCAAAATAAGCAATCGGACTGCAACGTACCCTCAAAAGTCAACTCCAAAAACTGGACGGGGGTGCCGCCAAGCCCGCACCCCCGTTCATCTCCTCCTCACCCAACTGCGCTGCCGCCATCGCCCATAGCGTTCAGATTCAGCCGCCTCCAAGCCCGCACCCCAGTCTCCTCCTCCCCCGTCTGCGCCGCCGCCATCGCCTCCGAAGGCTTCGTCTTCTGATGGACGGACTGAATCAATTGAATGCCCTAACCGCTCACCTCTCATCTTCAACCTCTTCTTCGCCTCTCTCCTCTTTGCCGTCACCTTTGTAGGGTTTTAAACAATTATTCTCACGCGCTTCACATCCTTCCAAGTGTGTGGGCTTGTTTTTCAGTATTTTTTTAAATAAACCCAATGACGTGGCATCATCCCAACCATCAATTTTATATAGATCAACGATCCACAATTGTGCACAAAGTACACCCTAAGGGGTGTGCACAAGTTACCCATTCCCTATATATATATATAGGGTGTGGTTCGGGTGTACACACTCCTTACGGTGTACCTTGTTCACAAAATATTATTCAGTGAAATGTGAAACATTATTCGGTAAAATGTGAAGCATTATTCGGTGAAATGTGAAACATTCTACCGAATACTGTTCTGTTTTCATTTTTCGTTCAGTTTAGATGAAAACGTTCCAATTCCACTGAATAATTTGTAACATTTTACCGAATAATGTTTAGTTTTTTTATTCATTTATTTCAAATAAAACCAATCTCAATTCCCTAAACAATTCTTACAATTTATACTAATAATGCTTCAAATTTCACCAAATAATGTTTCACATCCCCCTAAACAATACTCACATTTCACCGAATAATGCTTCAAAATTCACCGAATACTGTTCCATATTTCACTGAATAATATTTGTGAACAAGGTACACCGTAAGGCTTGTGAACAAATGATCCATACACTATATATATATATATAGGGAAGCTTTAAAATGTAGAATATCCTTAACGTGTAAAATTTTCAAATCAACACAAACATACTCGCGCAACCCCCGAGCCCTCGGACTCCCGCACCCGCACCCACCTCGAGCCACCTCTGGCCACCAGCGACCAGCCGCCCTCGAGCCCACCCCGGTGCGCAACCCCCGAGCCCTGGACTAGCCTGGTTCAAGCCCATACGCGCCCACCCGGACCATTCGAAGCCTCATGTCGCAACTTCGCTCGTCGGCCTCCCACGCCACCCACGAGCCACCTCCGGCCACCAGCCCCCACCTGCTCGAACCCCCTCCCTCAGGCGCACCCCCCGAGCCCGGAACCCCCATGGTTCGAGCCCAGCCGAGCCCACACCGAGCCCATCTCTCCCAACAACGCTAATCGGTGCTTTTGGCTCGGAATACCTTCGAAATCCCGATTTTGCTCCTTGTTTCAACTCGAATTTGGTATGATTTCTAACCCTAAACTTGTTTATTACATCTATTTAGATTGTTTGAATGATTTAGGTTGAGATTGAAAACCTAGGGTTTGATTTAGGAGCGGAAATTGGGGCTTTTTGCCAAAAGCCAAATTGATTGAAATTGATGATATGGTTGTGTTGTTGGGTTGATTTTGAGCTAATTTCATGTTCATATCATTGTCAAATTGTTTATGGATCATGAGCTAATTGAATTTTAGAATTTTAGATTGCGATATGTTTTAGAATTTGGGGCTTTTTGCCAAAAGCCAAATTGATTGAAATTGATGATATGGTTGTGTTGTTGGGTTGATTTTGAGCTAATTTCATGTTCATATCATTGTCAAATTGTTTATGGATCATGAGCTAATTGAATTTTAGAATTTTAGATTGCGATATGTTTTAGAATTTGGGGCTTTTTGCCAAAAGCAAAATTGACTTAAATTGATGATATGGTTGTGTGTTGGGTTGATTTGGAGCTAATTTCATGTTCATAGCATTGTCAAATTGTTTATGGATCATGATCTAATTGAATTTTGAAATTTTATATTGCGATATGCTTTAGAATTTGGGGTTTTTTTGCCAACGGCCAAATTGACTGAAATTGATGATATGGTTGTGTTGTTGGGTTGATTTGGAGCTAATTTCATGTTTATAGCATTGTCAAATTGTTTGTGAATCATGAGTTAATTGCATTTTAGAATTTTATTGCAATATGCTTTAGGTCGATTAAGTTCTTCTATTTTAGCATAACAACCATAATTTAGCCTATTAGCTCAATTGGTAGAGCAATGTGTGTTTGCACAAAAGATGTGAGTTCAAATCCCACATAGGTTACATAATAGACAAGAGCGCAACAATCGCAAATTGTTACTCATGCACATTATAATCTAAGTTATGCACTTTTTAACCTTAATTATGCACATTTTAATCTTATTTATGCACTTTAATTTTAAAAGATTATACGTAAAAAAATCGATTTCAAACTTACATCTATCAACCTAAATTATCCGAGAGGTGAATCCAAACTCTCAAAAGTAAAAAAAAAACAAAATTAAAACATCGATTTCAAAAGCACATCTTTTGTCATATTAGTGCACATTATGATCTTACATTTGCACAATTGTATTCTAAATCTGCACAATTGTATCTTACTTTTGCACAATTGTAGTTTAAATTTGCACAATTGTATCCTACTTTTGCACACTTGTATTCTACATTTGCACATTACAATTTTATTTTCACATTTTATGTTCTTATATTTGCACTTTAAAGTTGCATAAATGCACTTTACAGTTGCACAAATGCACTTCACAGTTGCACAAATGCACTTCACAGTTGCACAAATGCACTTCACAGTTGTACAAAAGGTATCGAAAACGGGAAAAAGTGCATTTACCCATAAAATTAGACATATTTACCAATTTACCCATAAATTAAACATATTTCAATTATAAATTTTTATAATTGAAATAGGCACATTTACCTATTTACCCCATAATGAATTATTTGTCTGCACAAAATAAACTTATATTTGCACAATAAGATGTTATATGTGCACAAAAGCAAGTTATACTTGCACAGCAGAAAGTGTTAACACGGAAAAAAAATTCTGGGACAAAAAAAAATTAAAAAAAAAAAAAAAACTGGTCCGAGAAGGGGGGTAAGGGGGGGCACACGCATGGGCAAGGGGGGCAGACATTCTACTAATTAAATTAGGCCCATTAGTAATTAAATTAGGCCCATTAGCTAATTTTACGCGATAAGCAAATTTTACACGTTAAGGAGTTTTTACATTTGAAGTAAACCCTATATATATATATAGGGGTTGGTTCCGGTGTACTCAGCCCTTAACGTGTATCATGTGAACAAATCTGGGTCGTTGATTAGATGAAATGGATGGATGAGATTAAAAGACAATTTTAGCTTTTTTTTTTCCATTAAAAATCAGTGGGACCCACGTTTTTTCTAGCCCACTTGCTGAATTGGGAGCGTGTGTGATGCACTCTCTTGAAATTATTCGATAGTATATCTGGATTATTCAATCGTATCGACATATTATGCGATCGTATCGACGGATTATGTGATCGTATCGACAGATTATGCGATCGTATCCACTTGCCACATGATGGGGCGGTTATTTTTTTCTTCGAATTATTCGATAGTATCACTGGATTATTCGCTCGTATCAATGGATTATGCAATAATATTGATGGATTATTCTGATCGGCTAGCACCCTGAAAACGCCATAAACTATTTACCAAAAATTATTCGATAGTATCATTTGATTATGCGATGATATCGCTTAATTATTCGATTGTATCGCTTGATTATTCAATGGTTCTGTTACTTATGTCATTTTAACAAATAACTAAAAATTCTTCGATGGTATAGATACACTTTTCATTCAAAATAATCGATGAAGAAAGAACACAAATTCAATCAAATCATCTAAATCAAAACTCCAATGAAATAATCCCAAATCAATTGAAGTTTAATTGATTGAAAATAAATTGAAAAGGGGCATTTGACTTGGGGAGAGAAATCGTTATTGATTTAAATCAAGGAGAAATGGAGTCCACCTTTGCCGCTAGTTAATGAAATCGGATAGAATGATGGGCTGGTTGATTGAAATCATCGCACACCATGGGATCCATCGGCGCTGCACCACACCTTAACACCTTCGTCGGCCGTCATATCGCATCCGTCGCAGCCTTCGCCAGCCAGCCATCGCCATCTTCGTGGATCCTAATCGAACACCGCCTCCATGGGTCGTCCGCCTCCTCCGATCGCCATCACCGCACCTCCTCTTCACCGGCAATTGCAGTCGTCGGCGCCTCCTGGATCGGTGGCGACGATTGCTGAATTCGGGTGTTATCGGGGGCGGTGGACATTGCAGTCGTCGACGCCTCCTCTACACCTACAATCTCCATCGCCGTCTCCTTCGACAAGCCCTAATTTCTCGCTCGGTGAATCGGCCGCGCCATTCAACGGCGGTTGCCGAGGACGGAGGAATCGACCACAAGCTTCTCGCCTGATGTGCCCTCGTCGCCTTCGTAAATCGTTGCTCGCCGCCTTCAAATCCGGGCTTAGAACGTCGGCCACCTCCTTCGATCTCTTTCTCTTTCCTTTATAGCAGAAATGCCCAATTGTAGATTAGGGTTGGAGTGGGTGGTTACACGCACGCGCTAGTATAGCAGTGGTTATGTTTTTATTTTATTTTAATTTTGAATAAATCAATATTATGGAATAATCTCAGCCATCCAATTTCTCTAAATCAATAGATAGGATGTGTTCACATAATACACATTAAAACTTGAGTACATATGATCTATCCTCTCTCTTTATATATATAAACTAGGAGCCATCAACGGTAAGATTGGGTGGCATTCACATGGGGGAGGTTGCGTTCTGGTTTATTTAACATTTTAAATGCAATTAGCACTCGCTCTCTCTATATATTAACACCAACTAACTGTCTTAGCATGACAAATGCAATTAAGCACTAACCTACTTAGCTGCAGTAGGTGAATCACGTTGATGGATGCTCTGACATATTTATTTATTTATTATATTACATCTTCCTTTGATAAAGGTGATCCATCTACATTACATATGGTGAAGGTGAGAACTAAGAAGTGTCATTTTACTTTGTACTAGAAAAGAGAGAGAATCCAAGAATATATGGCTGAAGTAGCTTTGTTCACGATTGCCACCAAGATCCTTTCCACTGTTGGAGCTCCTGCATTTAAGAAGGCATGTGAAAGGACGTCGTGTTCCGCCTGGAACGCGCGGGAGGAGCTCAATGAGCTCATGAGCAGCATCGGTAGGATCCAAGCCGTGCTTCTTGATGCTGAAAGGAAGCAAAATGATTCTGCTGCTGTCAAGGAGTGGATCAAGGGGGTCAAGGATGTGCTCTACGATGCTGACGATCTCTTCGACGAGGTTGCCACCGATGATCTGCTTAGGCGCCATGTCAAGGGAAGCAACAAGTTGGTGAAAAAGGTACGGGTTTCTTGCTCTCGATTGTACCCGTTTCTCTCTAATAATGATATTGGAAACAGAGTTAAGAATATTAGGGAGCGATTGCTAGCGATCTCTACCGACATGAGGTCATTTAACTTTGTGGAGTGTCGGCATGAGAATCCAGTAGGCGGTGGCATGAGGAAGGAGCAAGATCCTGGGAGTTTTGTAGATCCAAAGAATGTTATTGGTAGAGATAAGGACAAGGAAGTCATTCTAAATTGGCTCTTACATGACCAGTCAAATGATGCTCAACAAGATGTTCAGGTGATTGCCATAGTTGGGATAGGTGGTATGGGCAAAACGACACTTACCCAACTAATTTACAATCACGAAAAGGTTGAAAAGAGTTTCGAAGAGAGGTGGTTCACTTGCATTTCTGATACGTCCGATGATGCAGAAGTCAATTGGAAAATCTATCAGACTATTTGTGGTGAAATACCTCACTCTACAAGGGATTTGCAGACCAAGATTAAGGGGTCAATAAAGGGTAAGAAATTTCTGCTTGTCCTAGATGATGTGTGGGATGATCATCGGGAATGGTGGCAAAAGAGGATGAGTTTTTTAAGCAATGGTGGGAAGGGGAGCAAGATAATTGTGAGTACGAGATCTGAATCGGTTGCAAGAGCTATTGGTTCTTTGAGAACTCATTTTTTAGAAGGCTTGTCAGAGGAGGACTCATGGGATCTATTCAAAAGGGTAGTCGACTTTACTCCAGAGCAAGAGGAGGACTTGACATGGACTAATCTTGGAAAAGAGATTGTAAAGAAGTGCGCAAACGTTCCATTAGCCATAAACTGCATAGCAAGCCTTCTATTTGAAAAGAATACCATCCAAGAATGGGAGTCGATCAGGGATGAGGAGCTCCCACAGCTAGGACAAAGCCACGAGGATCGTATTATGCCAGTGCTAAAATTGAGCTATGAACATCTATCGTCAAACTTGAAGCATTGTTTTGCTTATTGTTCCCTCTTTCCAAAAGATTATCAATTCAAGAAAAATGAATTGATAAAGCTTTGGATTGCACAAGGATATATCAATACAAATAATGAGAAGCAAACGTTTGAGAATGTAAGCCATTCATATTTCATGGATTTGGTTAGGAGGTCTTTTTTCCAAATGGGATTTTTGCATTACAAAATGCATGATTTAATTCATGATTTGGCAATACACGTGGCTGGAGAGGAAACCCTTATGTTGACTGCATCATCCAATGAAATTAGAGGACCACGACATGTGAGTGTTGGCTATGATGTGGATGATTCATGGCTTCTTCCGGGACCTTTGCACAATGTCAACCGACTACGCTCATTGTTGTTCTTGACTGTAAAATATTCAGACTCTAGACGAGTGGTTCTAGGAAAACAATTCGCAAATTTGAAGTATTTGCGTGCATTGAGTATGAGTGACTTACGAATTGAAAATGTTCCTAGTTCTATTGGGGAGCTAAAGCACTTGAGATATCTTGATATTTCGGGTAATAAATTCAAGAAACTTCCCGATTCAATCACAAAGTTGGTGAATTTGTGTACGCTAAATATAATCCAATGTACCAGCCTGGAAGTGTGGCCTAATAATTTTAGAAACTTGATCAATCTTAGGCATTTGCACAATCAAAATTGTTTGAGTTTGAAGAATCTGCCATCTGGGTTCAATGAATTGGCTTATCTTCAAAACTTGGATGAGTTTAGAGTGAATAAAGGGACGGGTGGCGGGTCGAGGTTTAAGCTTGATGAGTTGCCTAAACTGAAACTTAGAGGAGAGTTAACGATATGGTTTGAAGATGGCGCAGATGATTGGGATGGAGTTGAATGTTGGCAGCCAACTCTAACTCTGGAAAAGCTTTATATTTACGATTACAAAGGCGCGAGAATACCACAGTGGAACAATGGGATGTCAGATAATCCTTCTTTACTTCCTAATCTTTCACTTCTAGTTTTGGTTAAATGCCCGAAAATAAAGTGTCTCCCGCCCTTTAGGCACATCCCAAATATAAAAGAACTGAGTCTTTCTCATCTGGAGAAATTGGAATACATAGAAGATGATGAAGCTGGCTCTGATGCATTATTCATCCCTGATTTGGCGGAACTTGATTTAGATGATTTGCCAAAATTGAAGGGATGGTCAAGAAAAGTAGAGCAATATTCTTCTTCCACATGTACAACTTCTCCTCCTCAGCATTTTACGTTTTCGACTCTTTCACGAATATATATGGTTAAATGTCCGGAGCTCAAGTCCATGCCACTATGTCCACGCCTTCGAAAGATATACCTCAAATCAGTGGTTGCAAATCAGATACAACAGTTGCAGTTGCAGTTGCAGTTGCAGTTGCTGCCAATAAGTGATCACGCCTCTGCCCCTTCCCTTACTATATCAACTTCATGCCTTGAAGATGTATCAATCAGTTCCTTTGATTGGATGGAGAGTTTTCCAGGCAAATCTCTTACGCGTCTTCAGCATCTAAATATTCGTGATTGTATCAAACTGAAGAAAGTGGACCTGCCGCCGCTTCATCTCAACAACCTCAAGTATTTATTTAGTGCTTGCTGGTTGTCCAGAGTTGGAGTTGTGGGACGAAAAGAAGAGGGGTGTGGATTGGGATTCCCTCCACAAACTCATTCATCTACAGATTGATGTACCTCCAACGTCAGTGAGGCCCCCGAATTGCCTTCTACGCCGTCAACAACTTGGTCAATTACAAATCAAGATCAAGTATTTAAGCATAATGACTGCACATACTTACTGTCATGATCAAAATCGTACATGTTGGTTTTGTTTTTTGGACTAATCGTAATTTCTTTCCACCATAAGGGGAAATAGTGGAGAAGAAGAGGTTGCTCTCGACAGTCAGCATATCTCAAATTTAGAAAATGCAGCACCCCCAATCACCTCAATATAACAGGCATGAGCATGAAGATTCATAAACTCCCTTGGGCCGGGGTTGTTTGTTTCAAATAAACAGTACGTACGGAGTTATCATATATCAATACGGAGTATTTGGTTTGTAATTCTCAATATTAGCAGATTCCACCTTCTTTTGACCACTTTTCATTCTCATACTAAAGGATCTCGTCTTTCACACGCGTAGGTATGTTTCAACAAACTCCTGAGAGATCGAGAATGGATGTTTCAACAAAGGTTCCTATCTCATTTTCTAAAATAAGAAAGTAACATTAAAAGTATATAGGTTGTGTATGGCTGCCCAATTCAACCGGTTGAAATTAGAAACTTATAGCTGCTTAAAAAATTCAACCCGTTTGATTGGTGTATGGCCACCAAGTTTAGTCAAAAACCGGTTAAAAGCAAAGGTTTAAAAAAAAGCCGAAGATACAAGCTTATTTTGGAGTGTTTTTTCAATAATTACTATTTTATCCATTCTCTTTTATCTTATTTGGTTTGAAAGTACCACAATACCCCTAATAAAAAACAAATAAACTCCACTTTTTACAAATAAACTGTTTTTCACCCCATACGGAGTTTATATTTTTTCATAAATTTTTTAACTATTTTTACCAACAGTTTATAAATTTTACCCTGTTTATAATTTTAGTCAGTTTATTAACCCCGTCCCATACGAACCCATAATCTTCCTAGATCCCAAGGATTCTCCAAACTAAATTTCCGATTTTACTTTTTTTTTTTTAGTTGTGTAACTAAACTCTCACATGAAACAAAGTAAAATAATTGCTATATCTAATCCAAACACTCTTATTTGTTTGATTATATTTATATTTTAATGCATATATACTGGTACATTTGGATTCCAAATTCCATCAATTATAATGCAACTATACTCTTATTTTTGTATACTTGTGTATTTGGATTCCAAATTCCATCAATTATAATGCAACTATACTCTTATTTTTGTGATTATTTAGTTGCACAATATAAAAAAAAAGGTAAAATATTAATGCAACCAAACCTTCACATAAAATAATTACACAAAAATTTTGTTTGGATCTAATAATTTGTGGGGTTGGATTGTCTAGAGAGAGTATCCACTTCAATTAAGAGGAGTACGCGCTGCGCGTGTACACCCCATGAATCCGGAAAAGCCTAGTGTGGACTACCCGACACCTGTGCCCCCGTGTGAACCGCCACCACAACCGCCGGACGGCGAGGGGGAGGAGATGCAAGTGGAAAACGAGAAGGAGTCCCTGGCAGGGCAGCAAACCCTGAAAAAGTCTTGGAAGGACATGGTGGTGGGAGGGGGAGTAGAGCAACACAGAACCTCCATATGCAGTGAGTTTTTGAAGGGGAAGATCTCTATATCTTTCCCGTCGGGCAAGAGCGGAGACCCGGAAGTGCACATAGAAGACGACGTTATTGAAGCTCTGGCCAGTCGCTGGAAGAATTCTATAGTGGTGAGGCTCCTGGGTCATCCCCTGCCCCTGCCATTGATGGAAAAGAAAATAAGGGAGGTTTGGAACAGGCTAGGTAAACTACAGGTTATTGATCTGCCTTACGGAAATTTTCTAGTACGGTTTGAGTAAAAAAGAAGCTACATCGAAGCCATGACAGGTGGTCCCTGGTCCATTTTTGGACGGTGTTTGATAATCAGAGGTTGGTCATCGGAGTTTAAGCCAAAGGATGCTATTAAAACAGCTTCGGCTTGGGTTAGGATTGCTGATCTTCCTCTTCACCTCTACCAAGAGGAGGTCCTCTTGCAAGCTGCTAGAGGTCTGGGAGACCCCATTAAAGTTGACAGGAGAACTACTTTCATTGGGAGAGGGAGATTCGCTAGGGTCTGCGTTGAAGTCGATCTTGAGGAGCCACTGAAAGGATCTGTAGGCATAAATGGGCTGAGATACCGGGTCGAGTATGAAGGGATCCCGTCGATCTGTTTCGGTTGTGGTAGGGTTGGCCATCTCAGGGCTAACTGCCAGTATACCTCAGGCAACAGAGGCAAAATGGAGAACGAGAACGAAGAACAGGTGAAGAAAGGGAAAGCTGAGGAGAGGAGTGAAAGTCAGCAGAACCCAAAGAACCAGGATCAAGGTGGGACGAAAGTGGGGCAAGGTAGCAACAGCCAGTCCAACAACCAAAGCAAAGTCAACCCGGCAGGTAACTATGGAGAGTGGATGGAAGTCAAGAGGAAAAACAAACCGAGATCGAAACAGAAGATTAACCAAATCAGTCCAAAGGGAAGAGAAGTCAGGAATACGGAGGGTAGCGAGAAAAATAAGGAAGAGGAGAAGAAGAAAGGCGGTAAGAGTGCTACTGTAGACATCCAGGTGCAGAAAAGGATGAAGGATGAAGGTAGGAGCGTTGCCGGCGACGATCAGGAGCAGGAGATTCCGACGAGGAAGACAGAAGGGGAATCGGAAAAGATGACCGTTGAGGTGGAGGTGCCGAAGAGCCATCGTCGGGAAAGCGAATCAGTTATTGTGACTGCAGATACCATCAATGAGGGAGAGACAAAAAGGGATAAAGGGAATGAGGTTGTAATGTCCGAGGTGAGTGTGGAGGCGGCGTTTGTTTCGGATCCCAAGAAGAATGATAACACAGAGGGGATGAAACCTGTTTTGGGGATGTCTAAGTTGAGATCAAGTGGGCTGGGCCAGAATAACCAAGTGCTTAACGAGGTCTTGGATACAAGTCTGGGCCCAAAACGAAAGAAAGTTTTAAACAAGAGAAAAGGGGCTAGGAAATCTAAACAAAAAGTCCAGGGACTGTCGCTTACCCTCTTTGGCACGGCAAAGGAGCAGAAGTATATGAAAACGCCAGGAGGAAGTGCTGGGATGGCAGTGGAAGAAGAAAGAGTTATGGATCAGACCCCGTGGGAGCCACAGATCCAAAGGGTGCCGGAGGAGATACTAGGACACCTCTCCGGCCGTTTCTGGAACAAGGCAGAAGAAGAGGAGATAACCAATTCTCAGAATGTGCAAGAGGAGAAGGGTCCAACAGGGGATGTTGAATCGAATTGAAAATCCCTTTATTGTTCTGTTTGGATTTTTGTTTCAACAGTATAATTTCCCAGTAGTTGTTTTATTAGTTTTGTCAACAATGAATTTATTATTTTGGAATTGTTTCGGTGCAGGTAAAAAATCGTTCAGAAGGGCTATCCGCTATATATGCAAACAATGCTCGGTTGACATCCTGGCGCTTTTCGAGACTAGGATATCCGGAGATAGGGCGGAAAAGGTCTGTAAAAAGCTGGGTTTTGCTAAAGCGGTCAGAGTGGAAGCAGTGGGGTTCGCGGGTGGTGTTTGGCTCCTCTGGAACGACAAAATCTGCGATCTGGTGGTGGAACAGTTGAATCCTTGTTTCATCCAAGCTTCTTGGGTGGAGGAAAGCAGAAAAAGGAATCTGTTTGCGGTCTATGGGCCTCCTACCGTTGCCCGCCGTGTGCAGTTTTGGGAGGATCTGGAGAAGGCGCTGGACACCACGAGAGGGGAGATCCTTGTGGGAGGAGATTTCAATTGTATCTTGAGTCAGGATGAGACCCAGGGAGGTACAGGGGCTATGCATAGAGACACCCAGAGGTTCAGGGATTTGGTTAATAAATTTAACCTCATAGACCTCGGTTTTACAGGGCGGTGTTATACTTGGAAAAAGAAAGTTCTTGGGGACGGTGTTATACTTGGAAAAAGAAAGTTCTTGGGGACATGATTGTGTCAAAGAGGCTTGATAGAATCCTGACCAATGTTCCTGGAAGACTCTCGTGGCCTGAGGCTAGGGTCCGACATTTACCGAGATACTCGTCGGATCATTGTCCATTGTTGTTGGAATTGGCTCCGAAAATTACAAAAGATAAGAGGAGAAGGCCTTTCAGATTCGAGGCGGCTTGGTTCACGTACCCGGATTTCATGAGGTTTGTCGGAGAAAATTGGCGAAAGGATTATCCGATGAAATTAGCTCTGCAGAATCTTAGTGGTGAGCTGAAAATTTGGAACAGAAAGGTTTTTGGAAATATCTTTTCAAAGAAGAAACTCCTTATGGATGCGCTAGGAGAGGTCCAGAAAAAACTGGAAACGGGCGAGTGTGAGGAGGCCGAGGAACAGGAGAAGAGGATCAAAGCTAACCTGGATGATGTTCTTGAGCAAGAAGAAATTCTGTGGATGCAGAAATCCAGAGAAAATTGGCTTGCGCTTGGAGACAGAAACACGAAATTTTTTCACACCTCGACCATGATTCGAAGGAAGATTAATCGGGTGGAAGGTCTGTTTGATGGCAATGGCAATTGGGTGAAGGCGAAAGATGAGCTAGAGAATCTGGCCCTGGATTTCTTTGTGAATCTCTATACTGATGATGGGTCTTCAAGGAGAGGAGAGGTTAGTGTTGCTGATTTTCCTCTGCTTGAAGAGTCCGAGTGGTTAGAGGTTTGTAAGGATGTCACCGCGGAAGAGATATGGAGAGCTTTCAAATCCATGGGGGCCTTTAAGGCGCCAGGAATTGACGGGTTCCAACCGGTGTTCTTTCAAAGGTGCTGGAACGTTGTGGGGCGGTCTGCTCAGGATCTTGTCAAAGGTTTCTTCAGGACAGGAGACATCCCAGGGGGTCTAAATGATACGCTCATCACGCTCCTGCCAAAAGTCGGTAAACCGGAGAGGATCAATTAGTTCAGAGGCATTAGTCTTTGTAATGTGAGCTACAAAGCTATCACTAAGGTGATTTCCAACAGACTGCAACCTATTATGGGAAAGCTTGTCAGCCCTATGCAGGGTAGTTTCATTCCGGGAAGGCTCATCAACGACAATATCGTTATAGCCCAGGAAGTTGTTTATTCTATGAGAAATAAGAAAGGGAAGAAGGGTTGGATGTGTCTAAAACTCGACTTGGAGAAGGATTACGATAGGCTTAATTGGGATTTTATTGAGGATACCCTTCGTTGGGCTAAACTCCCGGATGTGTGGATAAGGAGGATCATGACTTGTATTAGAGGCACCCGGATGCAACTCCTTTGGAATGGAGAGGTTTCAAAGCAGTTTACACCGAGTAGAGGTATCCGTCAAGGGGATCCCATCTCCCCCTATATCTTCGTCCTTTGCTTAGAGCGTCTTACCCACATCATCAACCATGCGGTGGAGGAAGGCGATTGGAAGCCAATCAAAATAGCTCGGAATGCCCCGACGCTATCCCATCTTTTCTTTGCTGATGACATACTCCTATTTGCGGAAGCTTCGATTGGGCAAGTGAAGGTGATTAGTAAATGCCTGAATTATTTTTGTGAAGCTTCAGGCCAGCGAATTAGTCTCCCTAAGTCCAAAGTTTTCATTACTGGAAACGTTAGCGAGACCCTTAGCAGAAAAATTGGAGAGGTCAGCGGAGTTGAGGTTACTACTGATTTGGGTGTATACCTTGGTATCCCCTTGCTGCACAAGAGGGTCAAAAACTCAGATTTTGATTTCATCATAGATAAGTTCTCAACAAAGTTTGCAGGTTGGAAGACTAACCTGCTAAGTTTTGCGGGGAGAATTACTCCGACTAGGTCGGTCCTAGCGTCTCTACCGGTGTATTGTATGGGGGTGCTGAGACTTCCGACCGGTGTATGTAACAAGGTCGATCGACTATGCAGGAAGTTCCTTTGGGGATCGACAGAAGGGAAAAGAAAGATACACAAAGTAGCTTGGAGCGAAGTTATCAAACCGAAGGAATTTGGGGGTATTGGTGTGAAATCAATGGAAACGCTTAATCTGGCCTTGGTGGCTAAGCTGGGATGGAGGTATATCATGGGGCTGGAGGGGCTGTGGAGAGAGGTGCTGACCGGAAAGTACTATGGCACCGCTCTTGGCAAATCGACGAGAGCGTCTCACACATGGAAGGGCATTAGACAGGGTTTGAACTCAGTCATTAACCCAGGGATTAAATGGAATATCCGGGGCGGTGAGAGCGTCGACTTCTGGAGAGATGTGTGGTTATCTGATGCGCCGCTGGGCAATGTCGAGATAGGGGCGGAGATTCACAGGCCGGAGGTGATGGTAGCAGAGATGTGGGATCCTGGGAGAGGCTGGAAATGGGAAGAGTTTAGTGCTTCCCTCCCCTCGAGCACATTGATGAAGATGGCGGCTATTACAATCTCAGAAGGGGAAGACATCCCCTCCTGGAATTTTACGAGAGATGGAGACTATACGGCAAAGTCAGGATACAGATTCTTGTGGAGATGGGATGAGTGGCAGTGTATGGACACGCATTTCTTCAAAACAATGTGGAAACTTGATGTGAATGAGAGAATTAAAGTTTTCATCTGGCTAATGAGTAAAGGAGGAATCCTAAACAACACAGAACGCCTCCGGAGGGGAATAGGTACGTCTGCTACTTGCCCTATGTGTAATTCTTTCGATGAAACTTTGGAACACCTATTTCGGGATTGTGGTGCTGCTGAAGTTTTTTGGGCACAGGTTGTCGGAGCGGAGCAGCGGGAGCATACATGGTGCCTCCCTTTTGCTGCTTGGTTTAGAGCCAACACTACTAGAAATTTGTGATTTAACATCGGGTAATAGCCGATGTCTTTCAAAAAAAAATCGATGTCTATGTGGGGGATGTAAAAAGTCAAAAGTTTTTCAAATCGGCCAAAGGCCGATGTCTATATAATTTATAACACCGTTTCTTATTATAAAAACGATATGTTTAATACTTTATAACATCACTTGTATAGAAATCCTACATATGTTTATTCATTTTCTCTCTTTGATTTGTAATGTTATTTTTCACCAAAAAATTTGGCTATCTGGAATAAATACAAAACCGATGTCATTACGTATATTGAAATCATTTTTTGGTTTTAAAACCGTTGTTTATATAGAGTAAAGACACCCTAAATTATTAGTGAATCACATGTGTTTAGTTCGTAAAACTGTTGTGTTTAGGTAGTAAAAATGATGTGTTTAGTTCATAAAAATGATGTATTTAGTTCGTAAAACTGATGTTTTTTATACTTAAAGATGATGTGTTTAGTTCATAAAAATGATGTTTTTAGTACATAACACTGATGTTTTTCGTTTGTAAAATTGATGTCTTTCGTTACAATAAACCGTTGTCTATTGCTCGTAAATCCGATGTGCTAGCTTATGAACCGAAGCAATTTGGTTCATAAACCCAATATCCTGTCTATATATATACACATATACCAGACCACAATACCAACCAAAGAGAACATGTTCCTATCTATATATACACATACACCAGACGACAGTACCAACAAAAAAGAACATGTTTTCAAAACCTGTATATATACACATACACCATTACAATTTACAAGAAACGATATGTTTAATAATCTTGCCTTGAGCAACAAACTGATGAACTGAAGTAGAAGCTCCAAAATATTAGCATAGTTGTTCATAACTTTGCCTTGAGCAACAAACTGATCAAATTGGACCTATTTATGCATAAAAACAGTTTCTCATCCTTAATATAACAAAGGAAGTTAAAGTCCGTGCATAAAGTACTGCCCAATAAAAGGCAAATATCTTATTGTGTTGAAACAACTTACTCATCCTTAATTTGGTAAGCTGCCCAACAAGGATGAATGGTTTTTGAAGCTTCTGCTACAGATTCCAATGTTAACATCCAGTGCAATGCCTGCTTCTGGTAAGCCCGAAGATCACACATCAAAGTACTTGGGGGCTCCATTTCCTACAAGATTAACAGGCCACAAAGGACAGTCATAATATGAATCTCATTGGTTCAAATACTCATGGAATTTGCGCCACTGTACCTCAAGATTATAAACTTCCACGGTACCAGTAAGCTTATTCAAAGCAGCTTCAGAAATGGCTTGTTCAGATTGATCTTGTTTAACTTCTACATCTTGAGTGGTGGAGACCTTCCTACGCTTTACCAAAGATGATTCCAATTCCTCCATTCTAGCCTATTGCAAGAGTCAATCAATGAGCAATTCATCAATCAGTTATCCAATTACGCTCTAAACTACTAAATTCAGCAATAGTTAACATATCAACTACATGATAATCATCAAGGAATCAAAATGAACAAGATTAAAACCCATACCCTAACATTTGGATTTTGTGACTGTTTTCTATTTTCAAGGTCATCAGCCGTACACAAAGCCTGACAACAAAAAACATGCATCAACCGTACACAAAACACAAAGTTGTAAATGATTTTGTGATTGCTTTCTATTTTAAGGCCTGCACAAGTTAAGAAAAAAATATATTATGTTGACTTTGTTCCTTAAATATAGAAATGCAGAAATCCAAATATGACCAGCATTCTAAAGATATCTACATTAGGGTCACCAAATTCGATTAATTTCAGAAGATAAAGAATGGAAGAAAGAAAGAACAAAGTCAGGGATGATATGAAGAGTAGCGGAAAGATGACTTTACCTTCAAAATTTTCAAGAAAAGCTCACCAAAGGAAGCAACACCCAGATCAATTTTTGCCAGAACTCCAAAAGTCCTCTCTCCTGAAATTGATTAGCATATAGTAAAATATGGTAAGGAATCGTTCAATTTTTATAGCAGTCAGCTTGATATTTAATGCTTCAATTAGAAGATAATAATAATTAAAGAATTTTGCAAGGATGATGCAAGCTATTGGATATTAGCAAAACTTGCTAAACCAGAAAAAGAAGATAGAAAATTTCTACTCAATGACTCATCAGTCCAAAACCATTTACAACTTTACACAAAAAGAACACGGAAAATTGGGCAAAGATGACAAAAGGAAAATGTGGCATCATAAAAAAGATGCAGAATGCAAGTTATGTCAGCTAACACACAGACTCCCACCCTCATAATTACTAGCCTAAGAGATATATATGATGCAAATGTACCAAGAGAAGGAGCGTATTCATTATTATTGTCACTTTCCAGTTCCAAGTTAGTTTGTGATATCCCTCGTCAGGCTGATTTGCAGAGTGTTGTGCCATGGAAATAAGGCAGCGTGACTGGAAGCTTTCTTCGAAGATCCTGCCAATCCCAATTTAGAGACCTTGAAAGTGCTATCTGTTACACTATTGCACAAGTGGAGAGATCGAATACCTTGGAAGCGGTATCATACAAATTCGCATATAAGACCTGTAAATTGGTGAGCAATGTATCAGTTGAGGACATTGGAAATTCAGAGTGTTGAGGATATAGTAACAAACCGAGCATGGTTACGTACCTCAAGAGATGTCAAGTATTCTGCCAATCACAATTTTTTAAAATTTGATCGATTGCTTGAGCGCCTTTGTAGTAGGAATTTTTCTGCACACGTGTTGTTTTAAGAATTACTCAACTAGGAAACAAGTTAACAATATACATAATAACATAAGGAACTATTTGGTTAGAATTGATGTTGACATGGAGTTTTGATATTTGGTGTGTTAAAGTTTTGGTACGAGTGGTTGGCAATGGATAGGGAGGTTTGTATTAGGGTATGGATTTGGCTAAAACATTACCACACTACACATTGATAGAAAATCCCTTTACATGATTAAAATGATACTTGGAAATATTATAGCAAACTTACAACTTCGCTAACAGTACCATGTGGATATGCATATCATTCCAAAATGTTGGTCCCTACTCAACTCCTAGACTTAATATAATAGCATACCTTTTTCATATGAAGAGTATGCATACCAAGACTGATCTAGCATTTTTGTTTTCCGTTTTCTCTTCGTCGTCATCAGGTGAATTCCAGGTGCACTTGAAAGTGCAGGGCAGAGGAATCAATGCTCCGATAAATCAGCTCCGGCCCACCTCAGTCTTTATGCCTGCACACCTTGCCTGCCAGCTTAACCTTCAAAGCATTTCAAGTTTTATTACAGGCAGGGGTGCAAGCATTGCCCATGCCCCTCAACGGGGCCGGGCTAACCCAAGAGTTGCGTCATGTTGCTGGTGAAGAGACTAAATCATGGGTCAAAATCCAACAATGATGATAAGCAACTGTTAATTTGAAGAAAAAACGCTAAGATGAAAAAGTAGGACCATAAGTACCATAACTAAGGCCAAACTAACCCAAATAAATGTGCTCAGGCTCAACGGACTTATTATATACATCATTAATTATTGTGTTTCATGCTTTCAGTTGTCCAGGGATAAGGTGACACTGAATTAAATTTATCTTTTTGGCACGCGGAGGCATGGGTAAGGAAGAGTCCATAGAAGTCAAGTACTCAAGTCAATCAAACAAGAATTGAAACCAAGCAACAATGGCAGACTGAATAGTTGCCATTATCTAATGATAATCAAATAGATAGAAACAAACTACAAATTGCACATATAAATGATTACTAGGAGTGCCATCGTCATTTTGAAAGTGGAATGTTAAAACACAACTCATAAACTGCTATTCATCCTCCCCGGTTCTAAAACTCATTTCAAGGCTGATATTAGATGCTACAACTAGTACACTACAGCTCAATCTGGACTTCATTAGTCATTTCATTGATGAAATACAAGACGAACAGATATGAGAACATAGACATTCATCCAACACATCAAAAAGTCATTATAAAAAAAACAGATAAATTGGGCATAAAATGGCAGGTCGTCAATTAAAAAAAAGAGGGGGGAGTCTGGGAGAGACCAGTAGAGGATCAACCGACCTGTGAAAAAGGTTGGTGGATGTGTTCATGACAATGAATGAAAGGCATTCCAGGATGCTGACGAGGAGGATATTGAGAAGGTTGCATATAGATAGCAGAGGTAGACCTCGCACTAACATGATTATAAGTGTATCAGGCCATTCAAAATATCAGGTATGGATTCCTTATATTATAAAATCTAAGCTTTAATTGGAAGGAATACATGAACACTCCTACTAAAGAAGTACTAAATTACTAATAAACCCATTTGAATATTGAGAACAAGGAAATAAACACTTAAATCATTCCAATATAAATCGTTCCAATTCAAACCTAGTTTCAAAAACAAAACCATCAACACCTGAATAGAATTGGAACAAATACATATTCAATTTTTGAAAAAAAGAGGGGTTTGCCCCAAAAACTTCCAACAATTGAACAAAAGAACAAGAGTACCAAATGCAAAAGAAAGTCAATTTGTTAGATCACTAACTACTAACAAGTCTATCTCAAAAATAATACTCAAGAAACTGTGAAACAAGAAGCAAACTGAAAGCATACTGTTTTGTGAAATTGCAATAGAGTCAAAGAATTGCACCATCTTATCTTTAACAACAGTCCAATGCATATTTAAACATTAGATTAGAAATGGTAAAACACTAGAGCTATTCAACCCTAACCTCTCAATTAAAAGTAACAACAGATAACACTAACAAAGAGAAGAAAAATAATCACCTATTTCTCTAATTTATGAGAAGAAAAATAATCACCTTTGATAGAGCCAAAGGAAGGGAGAATTACCCTCTGAACAAGAATCCAGACTTTGTTAGAAGTTCCAACAACAACATCAAATTTGACACCAGCTAAACTGAATCCAAGCTATCAAATGACAAGCATCAAACTATCAGAGGAATAATCTCTTAAACTTTACAAAACACACAAAAAAATAGCAATACTGCAAAATTTAGGGTCAACCCGGAGTTGAGCAAATTATAGACAAATTAGAAGGGAAAAAAAGAGATAGAAAACCTAACAAATGGAGGAGCAAGAACCTCAAACAAATTATTCTCGAGTGGCAGTAAAGCGGCGACGTACGTCGGTGACATCGAAAGGAGAGAGCTCTGGGTGATGTGGGTTGGAGTACAACCGCATGAGTTCAGATCTGAGATGGGTGGAGAAGAAATGCGTGAGTTCAGATCTGAGATGGATGGAGAAGAGATGCCTTTTCACCTTGGGTTGGAATGGAGAAGAAGAATGAGATGCGGGTCAGATCTAAGATCTGAGATGGAGGTGAAGGAGAATGTATGGAGGAGATTGAGATGGACAGAAAAGACAGAGATGGAGGTCAGATATGAGATCTGAGAGCTCGAGTGTGTGAAAGAGGGATAACGAAAGACGGAGGTTGGAAGCGAGAGTCTGAAACAAAGAGAGAGAAAGGGAGAAAAGAAAAGAGATGAGAACAAGAGACATACTCCATTGTAGGAGTGCTTGTCTTCAAACTAACCATTGTAGAAGTTAGGGTTCTTGGCTTCCATGGCGAGTGAAGCTGTGAAGGATGTCGGAGTCGGGATTTCGCTGTCGCGGGAGGAGGAGGGTTTGGAAGAGGGAATGGAAAAGGTTTTCTAAGTATTGGGGGTGTATTTATTTTTCCTTAAAAAATTTTCTAAGTGTTGAATTATTTTGCGTGTATTTCATATGGGCGGGATTTGTCCCGCGCTTATTTTTTTCCAAAAAATATTTTTAACATCGGCCAAAAAATAATGTGGTGTCTATTTTATTTTTAACATCACAAATTTATTAACCGATGTCAAAACACTTTTTTACATGGCAGGTTTTTCTGGACGATGTTAATGAACCGATGTTAAATAAGATAATTCTAGTAGTGCAATATACTCGACACGAAGAACATGGAGAACGGAGGAAGCTGGAATGCGTTCTTTGCTGTGGCGGTTTGGAGACTTTGGAAGAGAAGGAACGAAGCGGTGTTCCAACAAGGGGCTGGGAAACCAGTCACAACCGAGGAGTGTTCGGAGGTGACAAGGTCGTATAAAAAAGCCATGGAATGCAGAAGGACCACGAGCGGCGAAAGGAAGAGGGAGGCCGGAGCACTTTGCTGGGAGAAACCCCCTGTGGGCTGGGTCAAAATCAACACTGACGGTGGTTGACATATGGATGAAAGTGCTGTTGCGGGAGGGGTGCTGAGGGACGCCGAGTCCGGTTGGATTAGAGGTTTTGTTGTGAACCTTGGAGCTTGCTCAGTGCATATGGCGGAGTGTTGGGGTGTTTTGAAGGGTTTGGAATTTGCCTGGAGTTCGGGCTACAAGAAAGTGTTGGTGGAGACAGACTCGGTTGTGGTGGTTAGTCTGTTGTCGAAGAGGGTTAAGAGCACACATTCCCTCTTTAGCCTGGTAGAGTCTTACCATAGCTTCCTTCGTAGGAATTGGCTGGTCCAATTACGACATGTTTTTCGGGAGGCGAACGCGGTTGCGGACTCAATCGTCTCTTTTGCTTTTTCTTTACCTATTGGTTACCATGTACTACTCGAACCCCCGGATAGCACTGCTGGCTTTTTGCTTAGCGACGTACGTGGCATTTGAGTGACTGTCAGTTTTGCTTTGTTTATTTCCTTAATATTATACTTGGGAGTCTTTTATCCCAGGTTTTCCCATCAAAAAAAAAAAATTACACAAAACCAATCCTTAAAATCGAAACTGTAGGAGATTAGGTGAAGGTGGAGTAGGTGAGGGTACAGGAGTCTGAAATGGGAATTGGGTTTCTTGAAATACCAAATCTCTACTAATGAGATTCTTATGACCAGAAAGTTCATACATTTTATAGCCTTTTTGGCCCTGAGGGAACCCGACTAAAATGCACTTTCGAGCCTTAGGAGCAAATTTGTCCTTAGAAACCACCTCTGATCATACAATTTCTCATAGGGAGTAATCCACTTGAAAATGACAAAGGGAAGAAGGTTGTTAATGTGTGTTATGTTGCTGCCAACACACAATCTCCCCAAAACCGAATAGGTTTCTACAATATGTATGTGCTTCCTCTCAACTCGACCATTTTGTTGAGGAACATGTGGGATTGATATTTGGTGCATAATTCCTTTATCAATGAAGATCTGCCTGCAGTTGAAGAGTTTAGTCCCATTGTCACTTCTCAGTTTCTTCACCTTAGTATTGAACTATGTTCCACAAAGGTAACAAAGGAGACAACAACGCAAGGAACCTGTCTTTTATCAAGGACCAAAAAGGTCCACACGTACCGCTCGACTAAAATCATCAAGGATTGTGACAAAAGTACCTTGCACCCGATAAATGTGGATCAATTCACATGAAGAAGAAATTGATTTACTCACTGGAAATGGTAAGGCATGTTTCTTTTCCAATACACAAGGCTAGGTTCACATAAATCCACCAGAGAGAAGAGCCCCTATCCAACCTAAAGTTGAGTTGAGAAGATCCACCAGAGAGAGACAAACTTCCCCACAATACTCAACCAGGGATTATGTATTGTTGACTGATTTAGGAGAGCCTAAATGCTATGAGGAAGCTTGTTTTGGGAGGAATCTGTATGAATAAATATGAATATAAACTCAAACCAACTCCCTATCCACGTAAATAAAATACAAGATTCCCTCCCGATATAGTAGTAGGGAATCATGATCGATTCACGAGGAAGCGTGTCAACACTCGCCTAATTAGCCTCGAAATCAGCTCGATCTCGGTGTCGACTAGAAGTCACTCAACGTCGACTGAGATCTAGTCGATGTCGGATGTGGCAGTCGATTTCTAGTGCAAACCCTGCAAAACACATACAACAAGTCGATGTCGACTAAAGGGAGCTCGACGTCGGGTCAGTCCACTCGGTTATCTTGGGAAGACCATTCTTGCAAACAGGGTACGCCTACAACCCCAATTATATTGGAAAGGCCATTCTTGCGAACGGCTAAGACTAAGATTGATTGTTTTGAAGGTTCACAAACCATCAATCGTTGGGTGTTCTTGACTCTAATGATGTTGATTGCAGGAATGAATTAAATAATTTTTTAGATGTTTCTAGTAAATGATTCATTGATTAATGAGTCTTCTAACAAAGAGAAACTTGAATTAGGGAAAGATGAGATTGAAATGAAAATTGAGAATTTGTTTGAGCCACATGAAACTGAAAATGTGCTTGATTAAAATGAACCTAATATTCTTTCTTATGAGAAAATAAATGTCGTTATTAACAAATAGGAAGATAACCACAACGATAACCATAACGATAACCATATAAGAATCATGCTAAAGGTATAAAAGATCATGCTTTTCATAAAATAAATGTCGTTATTAACAAATAGGAAGATAGAGGCTTTCACATAAACCCTAATTGTTACAAACCATTTTCACATAATTAATCCAAGTTGCATTAAGATCACTTTCGCTTTAATAACACAAACAAGGATCACCTTCAACTTTCGCAAAAGAATCATGCTCAAAGGGATAGAAGACGAAATTGCATTAAAAGTGGTACCTTTATCGCATTACCTTACATGGCTACCGTCGGGCTCAACCCGACCCTAGAAGTTGATTGACTACTCGCTCTTCATCATTAAAACCCAAATCAATAATAAAAGGGAACTAAATTGCATTAATAAAAGGAAATAAAGCTTACAGCCGAAGCCAATTCTGCTCTTGCCAAACAAAACCTCTCTCGGCTCCAAGCTCTCTAACTCTCTCTCCTACTCGCTATTTATCGTATTGTGTGTAAATTGGAATCAAACTTGAATTGCCTAAAATCAGCCCCCTAAGGCTTTATTTATAGGCTACAATCCTCGCTATCCAATGAAAGAATACTTGATGGACGGTTTTTAGTCGTGTAAACTGTATCAAAATAAAACTCAAACTTACAAACTAGTATAGTAAGCAAGTAAGAGGTCGATCCCACAGAGAATCAAGTATTTCTCAACAATGTGCATTTACCAATTAGTAGAAAGGGGGGTTTTGGTGATTGAAACAAGAAAGAAAGCAAATAAACTATAAACAGATTGATGCAAAACAATTTAGAGAAGATCGATCTACCTACAACTATCCACTTTATTTGGTTGAATTGATATTGTAACTTCCTCTTGTCCTTTTAGTCTTCCTATGAATGCCATTGTCCCAACCTAATATAGTTACTAGTCCAATCAGTCCTAGAAACCCTTATCAATTGAACAATCCCTAAATAAGGATTTAACCCAATTGATAGCTTTAAGTTCAGAGATTAACGAAGGTATTTGCAGTCTCTAAAAAGGGATTTAACAACATATTCAACTTCCTGCCTATCCAATTAGTTCAATCAGCCATAAAGGGATAAGTTTACCACTTGGGTTAAGGTTCGCAATCAGGAATCTACAAAACCCTAGCAATTGAATTGATTCTAACTAGTTGCGCGAGCTAGATAGAATAAAACAATCAAACATTCAAGCACAAAAAAGTTGAAACATTCAATATAGGAAATAAGGAACAAGATTTAGAAACTCACAACTCAATCCAAACAAAGCTTCAAATTACAAGTAAAACAATGAGAGTTTAGCCGCCCATGGTGAACATCGCTCTCAATCTCCAACTAATCTAATGAATGAATGGAAACCTAGGGCTAAGCCCTCTCTCAATTTCGTCCCCTAAGTGTCCAAGTCGGCCCCCCAAAAGACAAAGATAGGTAAATAGGGTTTAGATAGATAAAATTGTTGCCGAACGCCGAAACGCGTCGCTCTGGGCAAATGCAGGGGCCGCGGCATGGAAGTTGCGACCGCTGCTTCATTGATGTGATGTGGTCGCGTCATATGTGTTGCGCCCGCTGCAATGGTCTTTTACAAAAAATATACTTTGAATCAGCTCTCGACGTCAACATGAAAGTTGTAGCTCTCTGAAAGAGCTTTCCAACGCATGATCATAGTAGTCAATCGAACAATCGAGACCTCTAGAAAGTGCAAAACAAGTTAAGCATGTCTAGCGATAACTTCTGCAGACTTGTTCTTCGTTTAGACTCGCTTCTTCTTCTCAGGACCTCTTTAGATCTTCATTTAAGCTTCTTCGATCAACTAGACTTCCTCATCTAATGCATCATCAACCCATTTCTCCTTCTCGGGTCCACAGTTACCTGAAATAATCAATAAAAACGTGTAGATTCCTCATCATGCATGATGGTTACTCGATATCGATCTCGTCTTCTCAGCTTCACTCGATCTCGACCTCTGAAGTGGATTTCGACCTGTGCTTGACTCGATATCGACCAAAGGTGGCGGAATGGACTGTCCGATTGTAAGGAAACTCAACATATGATAGACAATCCATGAAGTCAATCCAATAAGGGAACGGGTAACTGAAACTATACCATGAAGTCAATCCAAGAGACGCATGCAAGCCCTAAAGACCGCGCTGAGGACATATAATACGTCTATACCTAAAATAAAGGATGTTCTAATTCAGTACGGGAATTTAATCATACAAGCATGCTGACATTGTATATATGTGCATAATATTAAATAGGGCCCTAGCACAGAATGTCAAGTGGCATATCCCTCTCCTACCACTGCCCCCCTTCCAGATAGGACGGAGACTGGCCAGCTTGTGAATACATTCCATTTAATTATAATTGAATCAGGCCCGCAAGCCCAACTCATAACCATATAGATGAATAAAGCCCGCAGACAATTCTCGTAATCGTGCTCATATTATAAGTAAAGGTGTTACCATATGACTCGAATGACTCAGGACGAGACCCGATGGGACTGGGACGTCCTATGACTCTAGCAAAGACTCTAGTTACTTCACAGATAACAGTCGTTCTATTTACATACGCTTATAGAATAAGAATGTGCATTCACTTGTGCAAATCCTAGCATGATACTACATGGTATGCGATATGAAACATCTACATACTATATGACACATCATGCATGAGGTCCTGGTTACTGAGTATCACCTAAGCACGCGATATGAACCACCTAACTAGCAGAACAACAATATAGGAATCTGGCACACAACAAGCGTAATCATAGAGTATCACCTAAATACATAATGAGAATACACTGAGTATAATTCCATAGTCACTCTGAACACATATATGACAAACTAATACAAGCAGATAATTAAAAATGTTTGCATCCATCATACTTTCAGTTCACCATGATCAACCATCTCTTATCTCATACCATTTTCATCATAACTTGTCAACTAATTAGCTTATGATAACCTCCATATCATACCTAGCCAGATTCACATACTACCATTCCATACTCATACTTAGCATATAAATATGTATATCATCATTATCATAAGTATGTACATTAAATCTCTTATAGTAAATCACCGCAGGTCATGCTATTAGTCACACATATCATGTCGTTAGTCAAACGATCATATTATCATGATAGTTAGTCATCAAACAAGTCAGTTTCCAAAGTTAGTTCCAAAACCGTTTCAAAATCCTCGTCAACCAGTTAAGAATTTCGACCCTTGAAAATGCTCGCTAAATTCCTTTTTCAATTTATTTATTAAATCACTTTCCGATCTTTGAAATTCTTTTTCAAATTCCTTTTAAATCTTCAAGTCCAAACAATATTATATTTTAAATTCCATTAAATACTGGAATAAGTAAACGGGTAAACCAGCATCGAACCAAACCCAATTAAATCTAACCGGATCGAATAGAACCCAGGAATATATACTCCAACCGGTTTAATCAAAATAAATAGCGGAAATTTCGCCTGGTACCCATGTGGTATTGCGTATTTCGCACGGTGTACAAAAGTTTTGCTAAATTCGTACGGTACCCCTTAGGTTTGTATCAATTTTGTGTCGTGCCCCTGATGGGTTAAATTTGACAGATTTTGAAACCTTTGTTAACCCGTCTCCCATCCCATCTGCTCTTACACGTACAGGGGAACCCAAGGGAAGAGAGGAGAGAAGGGCATCGGAGAGGGCGACGTCGCCGAGCCACCGCACTGAACCATCGTCGCCGGCGACATCAGCCAGGCCACCGCTGCTCGCCCTTTTGCACCAGAACACGGCCTCGCCCTTTCGCACCGGAACCCGACCTGGAGGAGAAATCGATCCCAACGCCCATGATTCGAAGCTTCTTATTGGAGGAGAAGGAGGAGGAATGCCCCGACTTGGAATCTTCGACAGTAGTGCCGGAGGGGAGGCGCTAAAGGGTTGAAGGTATTTCGACCGATTTATGCAATTCCAAACTGCGTTTTCTACATATTAGGGATTTGAGTGTGAAACTTTGATTAGGGTGTCCTCTTTGTGAAATTTGTGGTTCAATTATGAGATTGTGAAAGGATTAGGTTTTTTTTTCCAGAATTTCATTGGATAAAAATCAATCAGTGCAACTGCAAGCCGATTTCTCATGTTTTGAGTGTCAAATTGCAATTTCTATCGATTAGGGATTGGAGTGAAAATTTGATTTGGTTTTCCTCTTTGTGAAATTTATGGTTCGAGTGTGAGAGGATTATCTATTTGTGTTTGCAATTTTCACTAGGGATTGTTGAGATTCAACCGAAGCTTGGATTAGGGATTGTGGAACTTCAATTTAGACTTTGATTTCAAGAAGTATATTTGTGTTTCCAATTTTCAATTTTTGTTGCAATATGAACTCGAGTATGAGTTTGAATCAACAGTAGGGTGAGAGGATTGTGCATACTAAACTTTGATTTCAGAGTAAAATGACTAAAATCGTATGCATACTCATTAACCGTAAGTCTTGGAAATTCATAAGCTTTATTCATATAGCTTTCCTTTTTCTTTAGTTTTTGAGAGCTACTTGTTGGTTTGGTTGGGATGTCTCTTGTCGATTGAATAGTATACCTTTTTTTTTTACAGTACTCTTGGAGGCAGCCATGGAGTTCCCAAAGTACATTATAAAGGTAGGCAATGAGACTATTATGTGATGGTATGACTCAAATCCTTGTTCTTTTTCTGCCCTCAACCTCTTAAGCAATTTGTTGAAAATGTGGTGAATATGAAATTTGATGAAGAACCCAACTACTCCAAGTTGATATCGTTGTTTGATTTTTGAATCAGCTGGTTCCATTTTTTAATGGGATAACTTATTATGCTAGTTCCATTTTTTAATCAGCTGGTTAGTTGTTTACATTCAAGGTAGAAGCGATTAGTGTAAAGAAAACACAGTGGATGAATCCAGAGAACTGAGAATCAAGATAGAACATGTTAACCTCTTGCTTTGAAAATTTTGGCTTATTAGCTCAATTGGTAGAGCATTGTGCTTAGGCACAAGATGTGGGTTCGAATCCCACATAAGCCACGCATATGCACATTACAAATATATTACAGCAAGTCCCATATCATATGTTCAGGAGCAACTTCGAGAAATCAAGAGCATTGTGCTTATGATTAATGCTAACCCTATATGTATCTAAGATAGAGAAAAGAACTAAATTTTATAGCACTTCTTTGAAGAACATTCTAGTTGCATTTTGAAAAATCAGCCTATATGGGACTTGAACCCACATCTTGTGCATAAGCACATGCTCTACCGTTTGAGCTAATAGACTTTTTAACAAGCTTCAAATCCAAAATTGAGTGGAAGATATAAACCATCTTGATAATCATCAATCATGAACATTTTAATTAAAGATAAAGAAATTTCAGCCTTGTAATCACTAAGTGGATTGACAACCAACCTTGCATTAAAAATGAGCAATTAAATCGACAACCAAGAAGAAACCAACACCATACATAAAAAAACATCTAAACCACCAAGAACTACATTCAACTGAACATAAAAAAACTAACATATAGCAGTATTTCATCTAAACCACAAAGAAGGAACCAACACCAGACAACAAAAACATCAGAACCAACAATCACAAGGTAGCAAAATAAAAATCAAGACGGAACCAGCAATCACAAGTAGCAATCAAACAGAAACTTAGACGGACAAAAAGAAACTGAATCCAATAGGACCTTTGACAACCAATCATAACAAAAATGTAACATAGATGTCTCTGTTCATCAATCAAGTATTACTTATTAAAGATTAGCATTGAGAGGTTTGTAATTTGAAAGCCCAAAAGCGGAAAGAAATCAAAAGGCAGCTAAGAAACAACCCCAAAAAATCTGCCAGCAAGGGGAAAGACAACTTTGCATTTGAACACTTCACCTTATCGTTTTTGAGATATTATTAGGTCTAGGAAACACCCCCCAAGTGGAAACCTTTGGCGTGTACAAATCTAATGTGTCCTCTTGTGTAGTCTCGAGTTTTGAAAAAGTATCATTCTTATACTCTTTTGCTTTATCCATAGCAATCGTACAAGCTTCAGAAACATCACCATTCCCATTTTCATCCCCTGAAATAAGCCTACCAATCTCCTTCCCATCTTCATTCTCCCCTGATATCAATTGCCTTCATCCACAGATTTACTACTTTAAGAATCTGTTATCCCTCACTCTCGAATTCTCAACCCTAATTCAAACTAATAACAAATCAAAACCCAATTCAATACCCCAAATTGCAAAACCTAATTCGAAACCCCAAATTGCAAACACAAATAAAAACCCTAATTCGACATACCTGGATCAGTGCCCCAACCGACTGCCTTAATTCGACGAATCCCAAATTGAAACCCCAAATTGCAAACATAATCCCTAATCTGTAGAATATGGTATGAATTTCAACAATCCCTAATCAAAGTTTAGTATGAATTTATAACTGAAACAAAGCCTCAATCTCAAATTCTGAACCCTAATTCGAACAAATCCCAAATTGAAACCCCAAATTGCAAACACAAATTGAAACCCCTATTCGCAAGCCCTAAATCGACTTACCTGCTAACTGGCGGCTCCACCACCATCTCCGGCGAGTCGAGTGGCCCCTCCACCACCCCTAGAGACAGCTCCGACGACTGCTGTCACCGATTGAAGGACGGGCGGCCCACTTCTCCTTCTCCTCCAGGTCGGGCGCCAAGTTGTTCGTTTGTTTTTGTCGAACCCTCTTCTCCAAGTCCTCTTCCAAGTCGGGTTCTCTTTCTACTCCGGTGGTCTCGGGCTCTCTTCGCCGGCGATTCGAGCCCAGTAGGCCTAGTCGGCCTCTCCTCTCTTCTCCTCTCCACTCCTCCCCTCTGATCCTAACTTTGAGCGTAGATAGAATGTTCAATTAACGGACTGATAGGGATATTTTCAGTTGTTAAATCCTATCAAATAGTTCTGAACTAACCTAACTAGTATAGCTTGGCAAGTACAGGTCGAACCCAAAGAGACTTGTGCAATTCGTATGCTCAATTTGTATGCTAAAGTGATAAGATATGAAAGGGGAGGGGGGGGTGGTGGAAGTATGCAGAGTAACACAAAAGTAAGCAAAGGATGCAATGATGGTGATTGATAACAATATGTGAGAAACACGCTTGATTAATTAGTATCCACTCTCAATTTGGATTCCGATCCTTGAAATTCCATAAACCTATTACTCTTGAGCAACCTATTGTGAAAAACAATTGTACCTTGACAATAACTTTCAATTCTTTCCCTGCAATTAGTGAATATGTCAACTAGACTCTAAACACCCTTATTGATGAATAACCTAGACACTATCCAGATTCAATTCAACAATAGCAATGCACACCAAGGAAATTCAATAGGAACAATTGAAATAAAGCAACTAGCAATAAACCAATTGTATCTTTATCTTCATGCAATCAACCAAGTCAACTAGCCCTAGATGATCACAAGTTGCTACTACGGTCTAAGTTCTTCAACTAGCGTCCCTATAGATCTAGCGATAGATTGAATTCAAGTAATATTAGGTGGCCAATCCAATAGAACACAAACTAAATCATAAGCAATGACAATGGAAGATAAAGATTACTCAAAAGTAAATAGAGTAGAGAATATCTCACGGAATATCAAATCGAAAGCTTCAAACTAATCAATCAAACGAAAGAGGAGTTTAGTTCGCCATAGCACAAAAGCTCTGCTCTAGGGTTTCTTCAATTGCTAAAACGGTCCATAATAAGTCTCCTAAAAATCCCTTAAACAGGCGTCCAAAAGGGTTACAAAATAACCTAATTAAAATAAGGAATTCGGCACTTTAGAGTTTCGGCGCTGACAGAGGCCGCGGGCGCGGCTTTTTGGCCGCGGGTGTAACACCCCATTCTGTAAACGAGGGAATGTTCCAGCACCAGTAGTTACTCGGACTTTAAGGTCTTTGTAACCACCTTAGGCTTATAGGGACATGCTACTATGCTCCCATAAACAAGATGATAACTAAAGAAAATATAAATAGCGGAAGACTTAAATATAATAAATCATGCTTTTATTAAACTCATGATTCAAATTACAATATTTGATACATCAAAACATTACAACGGAAGACTTTGTAAAAATAAACATTTACCGGTTATACAATATTTTCTTCAAATCTTGAAAACTTAAAATGTCGTCTTGAACTTCTTCAACTTCTCTTCAAAGACTCGATCTAAACCTGTGAATTGAAGGCTGAGGTATTATCCGGAGATAATGAACCCCTAGCCGTCCAAACAAAGGACGGTTAGTTCGCGAGAACTAGCCAGTGACGGCTCGAAAAACTGGGACTACTTTGGACTCAAACTCAGTGGCCATAATAAAGTATGAATTGAATCCAAATGAGATTATTACTGATGAGAATATTTTAGGTAGGCTTTATATTTGATGACTCAACTTCTGTGACACGGATAACCCCGAAGGGTTGAATAAGAAAGTGATGTAGGTGACAAGCACCTTAGGAACCATACCCCGATTACGGATGGGATATGATATAGCTTTAGAAATGCGTTTATGATCACCATGAAAATATTTTTCTTATTAAGTTCGGACTCGATATCGGGTTATGAGGTACTCCGTCCGGCCCAAATCCGTCCCGCTAGTAGTTACCCAGACGTTAGGGAGAGCCTACTATTAGGAGTGGGAAGAGGGTTGACTTCGTGTCCTCCGATATCAAGTCTAAAAAGAAAAACTTTGGCCAAATAAATAATATTATTCACTCACTATCTCACATTACATAGCTTATATATAGATATATTTTAACACGTCACACGAATATCATATATGACCTGCTCACTTTTATTTTAACATTAACTATATTATACCGGCCGAGTCTGGATAGGACGTCCGACCTACCTACGATTCCGTAGTCAGATTTCATCTCGAATATTGTATCTCGAGAATGTTAGTTTCATGAAACTGTTTCGGTTTAAGACGCAACATGGTCTTAACCCATTTAATCCAAACTCAACTCAGTAGTTAACCCAAAGTTGAGACACCGCCCAATTCCCATTGGGTTGGACCCCGTATCTTCATTGATACGCACACTATATTTTATTTTATCTTGATTCAATTGAGTTTCACATCTCACACACCTCATCACATATTAACTAGTAATTAATATCAAACTAGGTGATCGCATAAAATAAAATAATCCATCTTATAGAAGTAAAATGGATGCCAATACCATATAATATGCATGGATGCATCAACAAGATAATATGCTTCATACCTACTTATTTTGCATGAAAGAATGAATGATAAATCATGCATTTTATAAAATGGGTATCTACGTTATTATTTTATAATAAGATCAAATAATAACATTACCTAATTATATGCCAAGTCCAAAATAACGGTTGAATAAATTACACAAAGCAAGTGATTTGTAATTTATTTTAATTGATTTGGCATGCATGTCAAGGCAAGAAAACAACAAGACACGAAGGCACGCAGATGAGCATAAAAGGCTCGGAATGTCACTTGCCTTTTTTACCTTGTTGGATTTCGATACCAACTATGGACTTCAAAGGCTTGATGACGGAGTTGAATAAATAAATTAACAGTAGATCTACACACATGAATTATGAGGACGAGAAAGAATTTACTAATTGGTATTTAATACGCATAATTGACTTATTAATTCAAAATAAAAATCGAATTAATTATCGAGTTGGAGATTATACCACTTTGATCTCCTTCGAGTCCTTCACGCAATGGGTGTGTCGGAACCTGAGATTACCGCTGCAAGTTTTTAAGAGTTAACGCGAGTTAAAATACGTTCTGAAACTAAGGGCTAATTTTTATAATTTTAAAAACTGAAATAGGGCATAATTTATAGGAATAGAAAATATGGGGAGGTTTTATGTAATTCCCACATTGTCTTCTTCCTCCCGTCACTTGCACAGTCACAAGCTCCTCACCTATGGCTACTGGTGGCGCGGCGGTGCAGCTCAGCGACAGCACGGTGGCTACGAGAGATGGTGGCGGTGGCTCCTGCAGTAAAGGGTGGTGGCTCCGGTGACGACAGCGGCGGCGACAGGAAAACCTCCAGGTGATTCCGGCGATGAGATGGAGTCGACAAATTTGGGGGTTTCCAAATCGGGATGATTTTGAGAAAATTTTGGGAAAGGAAATGTTGCTATATGTGTTTAGAGCGCGATGAACTAGCTTGAGAGCTCGGATATTGGCTAAAAATGGTGGGCGACAGTAACGAAGGTCGAAAGGGGGTTTTATAGGTCGGGCTTTCAATGTGAACGGAATCGCGAATTGAAGGCGTCATTGAATCGGAATTGATAAGAGGAATTAATATTTATAATCAATTCGGTCTTTCAACCTTATCTACCACGTCAATTTGATGAATCTTCAGAATTAGGGTTTGTGAATTTGGATGGAATTGGGGATTGATTCATCGGTTAATTCAAGATCTGTCCATGTCTTTGATAAGGTCAAATTGATTAGCATGTACTGCAGGCGTTACAAAGATCAAATGCCCAAAAATTAAAAACCTCCATTGGAGCTCTATCTCCTGTGTTTGACATGAAAGGGGAGGAAGAAGCGGTTCACTTGAACCGGCTTCCTTTGTTTTATTCGATTCGACTGAACCGGTTCAACAAAAAGTTGGTTTGCTTATATATTTGTATATAAGGCTATTTATTTAATTTTGAAAAATAAATAAATACTATAAAAGATAAAATCCGACAAACACACATATATATCCTTTTCAAATAAATAAATAAATAACTTATGGTGAGTGTCTTTAAAATAATTATTTCAAATTACATTTCATAACGTTTTTTTTTTACAGTAGGCAAACAGTGGGAGCTGTTACTATTACAGTAACCTAACTCCCGGATCATCCTGAAGGATGATGTTACAAAAGTCCCTGTGATAGGGGAGTGATTGTAAATTACAAATGACCCCTCTTCTAGCTATATAGTCTGCTGCATAGTTAGCCTCCATAAAGATGTGCTTGATGTCCACCGAGCTGAACTCTTCTTTGATGCTGTTAATTTCTTCTACTTGCCTCAGAATCTCCCATTTGCTAGGTTGCGTGCCATTGACCGCCTTGACTAAAGCCTGGTTATCGCTTTCCAAAATGATGTTGCGTAATCCCTTCCGCCTTGCATGTTGAAGGCCTATAATCATTGCCGAAGCCTCTGTTTGGATGATCGATCCAGCATTGACTTCTTGAAAGAAAAGATCAATGATCTGTCCTTCGGAATCGCGAATGATTCCTCCTACCTGACTTTTGCCAGATAGGGAAAAAGAACCATCTACATTGAGTTTGTAGATAGTTCTCGGGGGCCTCTTCCATTTGGCTGTTGTCCTTCGTTTACTCCTCCTCCTATGATCCATTCCGTGTTCTAGTAAACAATTACATTTCATAACGTAATTGTTTACTAGAAACAACTCTTAAAATATATAATTAATATTATTAAGATCATAAATTCATTATAACATTTTAGTTATAAGATACGTTAAACAGAATAAGTTAGGACATAAATCATACTTATTTTGCAAAAAAAAAAATATTGCATTGACTATTGAAATAATTTAAGTAAGACACCCTTTAAATAAAACAATGAATTCATATCAACCTTTATATTCATAAAAGTAGCTATGTTAAAATAATAGTAATAACAATAATTATAATAATGATCCTTTATTTTATCTAACATAATATTGTCAATTGAATTTTAGGTTATAATTACTAAACCCAAATGATAAGGTATATATTTTGCAACGAATTCTACAAATTCTTTTATTTAAAAAAATTCACCTTATTTTTATTTACAGAAATACCCAAAAATACTTTGGGGTATTTCAGCGGGCGCGGCTCAGGACTTGGTCAACCTTTCACATCTCAGCGTTGATCGCGGGCGCGGCTCACTTGTTCACACCTTTCTTCCAATCTTCTCTTTAGCTCTTTGGTCGACTCTTGTGATCCCACTTTTACACTTCATGCCTCTCCCATCCAAGTTTCTCATACTTGAAATTAACCACAAATATGTGTAGATTCCGCCTCAATAACCATAACAATCTAATTCACAAATTAATGCTAATGAGGACATTATTTACACCTAAACTATGCTAAATAAGTCCTATAACACCTATATGAATGCATGATATCACGGACTCTGCAGGGGCTCTGTTAGTTTTAACTCAGAAGGGCACGACGCGAAATTGATACAAACCTCAGGGGTACCGTGCGAATTTAGCAGAACTTTTGTACACCGTGCGAAATACGCAATATCACAGGGGTATCAGGCGAAATTTCCGAATAAATAATATAAAATAACGTGGAGGGACCCACAATCAGTGCTTCCTCGCTCGCGGTCTTGCCGGCGACTGGAGCTCTTCCTCTTGGCTTCCCTCGTTGTTCCTCCGTCATCTACAACCTCCCTCCGCCTCTCTCGCATCTGCTCGCTCACCCTCAATCTCGTCGGGGCTCTCGAGCTCGCTGGAGCTCTCGAGCTCACCCGATCTTCCCGAACTCAGCCCTCACTCACTCCCAACTAATCTAAACATCGAATAAAGCACGAATTCGAATCAAGGAAGGAAGGAAATGGCAGAAGCTCACCGAGGCGTTCGCGACTTCGGAGTTCTAGGCGACGTTAGAGGCTCGTGATGGCTCGTCGGACCTGCGTTGGACATGAATGAGCGTGATGGTAGGGCTCGAGAGTGGTTTGGATCGGCAACGAAGTAGAACGGCTTACCAGAATAGAGTTCGTGCTCGAATAGGGGAGATGATGGACGGCGACGCTCGTGGATCTCCGGGATCCTAACGGAACTGCTGCTGGCGTGGTGGCTCCACAGAGGTGCAAGGATGCTGTTGTTTGCCCTTGGTGGAAGGAGAACGAAGGGGGAAGAGGTGGCTTAGGATCTCTTCCTCTCGGCAAAACAGGGGTGAAGTGGGAGTGAGGCTGCGGTGGTGGTGATGGCGACGAACTGGTGGCTGCTGGTGGAGGAGACGATGATGATGAAGAAAGGAAGGAGCGGTGGTGGTGATGGCGTGAGATGATGAGCTGATGGGAGCGGGAGAGTGAGGATTGGATTTGGGTGAAGAGGAGGGGGGTGGCGATGAGAACCTCGGTGATGAGTGACGAAGATGGCGTGAAGGAGAGAGCGGGAGAGGATGATGGGGATGATCAGAAATGGGGAATGGGGGGAGAGGGATGGATTGATCGATGATGGTGAATGGTGAGTGACGGGGTAAAGGGTGTGTTGAATTTGAAGCGTATGGTGAGGTGAGAGAGTGGGTGCGGGTGGAATGTAAAATTGGTTAAAATCAATACCCGGAAATAAATTCCGAATACGTGAATTTTAAAATTTCTCCGAATTCCGCTTTCTCGATCAATTAGATTTTAAAACCGGAAAGGATATCGTCATCCGAAATTATTTATTTTAAATTCTCGAGGTGAAAGGATAGAATCGTTCATCAAATTTTTTAAATTCATGTCGGAAATCCGCTTTACAAGTTTTAAATCCAACTAGTTCTTTTCCCGAACCATGTTCGGATTTCGTCATAATATTTTTGATCGAGTTTGATGCCCCACACAAAATACTCGGCCACGCCAATTTTTTTATACTATGTTATATATATGTTTTTTTTTTTTGAAATAAATGTTATATATATGTTTCTTCATACTACTAATTAAGTAATTTTTGGCTGTTGCAATACTGTATGGTGTGCAAAAAACTATGGTCTTCTTGCTTAACAATTTTTATGGTCTCTCTCTTTAGTTTTTACATATGTCTTAGCTGGACTATATATGTATATATACAATCAACTAACCATACTTTGATCAGCTTAGGGTCATCCATGGTCAGCTGAACTTGATATATTTGATCTTTTGTGAACTGATACAAGCTGGAGTAGTTGATTTCCCTAACCTTCAAGTTCTCAACCACTTTCTTGATGTTAGGCATTTTGGTCAGTGTGCTATAACTGTGCATAGCAATGAAACAACCTTCAGAGTTTGAAAGCATCTCCATTAATTCTTTGGGCAAATTAGATTGTGTAGAGCTTTGAGTCGACTATCTGCACCCTCTTTGGTTTCCTCGATCCTCAACTGGCAAGCCTGAGGTGAGGATCTGTAGCACAACGACACCATAGCTTGCATGGTAAATGCATATTTTGTGCAAAAAAAAAAAAAAAGATACATATCAGTTTCTAAGAGAACGCATACAATCATACGCGAAATTGATGTCTTGGCTAGATGCTATAATACTAAAATGTAGCACAGATGCATGTTGAATAAGTAACACTAATTGTTTTATGCTCACAGGAGCATATACCGCGGCATTAAAGACAATAGAAAAAAGTGATCTAGGCAGCTATATAATAGAGAAAAGATTTCATAACATATATAAGATTGATTTTTCTTGTAAACCGATAGTAGCTAATTAAACCTGTAATACTAAATGTTGATAACTTTCCTGATCTAGATACGGGTCCTGCCTCGGACAACCCTTCGGTTTGGGTCAGATGTCTTTGATGCTAGGATCGTCATCTTCAGAACCATTCTCCTGAAGGATTAACACACACAAAATCAACAGATAAACCAATTTCAAATCTCATACTACATCTAGAAGCTTTAGAACTAAAAACCATACACTCATCTTCAACATTTCACCATTGAATCCAATTTCGCAGGGGACAATAGGCAGCAATATATATAGTTCAACATACAAAGTCGAAAGATATATCCTGATAAGATAAATCAACACAAAAAAAAAATCCTATGAAAACAAATCCCTAAATATGAGAAAGGGGCAAAACCAAATCAAATGAGGGAAATAACATAAATCATCTCTGTTATGAATTACAACCGAAATTCCTAACCCTAAATCAAACATAAAAATTCTCAACCTGATTGCGATCTTCAATTGCTGACCATTTTGATCGATTAATTTGATACAAATAATTCTCCAATAATGGACCAATAAGATAGCAATTGAAACCGGAATCGAGTTGAAGAAACATATATAGTAGGTCAAGATCAACGTAAGGTTCTGGGCAATCTTCACCTCTTGTTTTCTTTTTAATCATGAATTAATTATTGATATTTAATCTTAACCCTTTATTTAAATCCAATGGTTGTTATTGACTTATTAGGAAGATATTAGGAGATTCTAAGGAGAGGATCCATGCTCCAACAACCCACTATTTTCGTGCAAAAAACTTGGCAAATCTCACTGCAAAAAACACTAAATATTAGAGCATGAGCAACCATGGTTTTTAGCAACCTTAAGGTTGCTAAAAGGTAAGCACATGGTTTTGGCCTCTACCTTAAGGTAAGAGGTGGGAAGGGGTTACCTTGGTAGAGAGAGGTAACCTCTTTCCATTTGTAATTTTCTTTTCCTTTATTTTTATGATAAAGTAGGTTTATATATTTCACATTTGGATTTATTAGTTGTAGTAGGATTTAAAATGAAATAAAAATATATTTATATTTCATTATTTTTTAAAATAAAATATCACATTGGTTAAAAACAAAAATTTCTATAATTTGAGCCTAATTTTATCCTATATATAACCCCATCTTGATCTATTGTAGTTGCACCTATTTGCTTAACCATGGATCACAATAATCCAAATACTCCACCCATTCCAAATATGCCTTTTGATCCAAATCTTCTCAAAAATCCTCAATTTCAAGTGATGTTGCAAATGTTTAACAATTCTTCAACACCCGAATATCCAAATTATACCCCACATAATCCTACCAATGCGTACAATCCTCTTTTTTTCCCAAACCAACAACATTTTGAGCATTCTTCGGGTGTTCAAGGGAGTGTCACTTGAAGTCCAACCGAAGATGCAAGGCAAGTCCATCAAGTACAAGAGAACGAAGAAGTTGTTGTATGGCTATGAGAGATGAGATTCAACGTTACCACCGGGCGATATGAAGATAGAAATCTGGGCAATTATATGGCTATGAGAGATGAGATTCGGGATAGACAAAGTCATATGAATTTGAAGAATGATTTGGTTGAGCACTTGTGGAACCAATTCCAAGGCTATGATCCGAATTTATAGGTAGTTTTATTAGTATTTACGTATTTTATAATGTTTTTAACTTTTTTTATTTTAATCTAGATGTAATAAAATATATTTACATTAACTACTTGCTAATTTTATTTATTTATAAAATTATAAATAAAAATAATTCACAATAATATATGATGATACATATATAACAAAGGGAAAGATATAAAGGAAAAGAAAAAGTGAAAATAAATTTGGAAAGAAGTAAAAGGGGTTTCCAATGGTTGTAGAGGTAAACTTTTAGAAAGAGGTAGAAAAAGTAAAAATTATTTTAAAGAAAAAAATAAATGAGTTGTAAAGTTGTGATAGGAAGATGGGAAAAAAAAGGGGGAAATAGGTTACCCCATGGTTGCGGATGGTCTTACTCCGTAGAATTTACTCAGGAAAAAAAAGGATTTACTCAACCTTATTCTTAATTCCAACCTGGTTCCAATTCCAACTTGGTATAATTTCATTTTGGTTTTATTATGGATTCAAAACCCTCAATTTCAACCAATCAAACCTTGATTGAAATTGAAATCCCCAATATCACCCGAACAATTAGGCTCCTGTTATTTACAATGTTTCTCAAATTCGTAGCGCTAGGTGATGCCGCCACGAATCCAATCACAAAATCTCTAAATCCAAGTCTCTAAATCCCAAATTTTGGAATTTTAAAACAAAAAATCAAACACATACCTTCTAGAATCTTGTTGAACTCCATTGTCTTCCTCACCGTCTCCTCGGGAGTCTCCGCCGGATCCTCGACAGACGCGCCTTCATCGGCCCCAGTCTCACCTTCAGCCTCGTTGTTGGCGTTGAAACTGCTGGTCGAGGAGTTATCGAGGACTCTCCAGAACTGATACAGTCGATTCGAGGACCAATGGAGGAAGAGTTGGTGATCTTGAAACGCAAGAAGAAGGCGCCACCATGGATTCAAAGAGTCGACATCGAGGGTTCTGGGATCGACGTCGAGAGGGCGGTAGGGCTGGCCGCCTTTTGCTTGGACAATTATCATATCTATTTTTATTATTTTTATTAGTTATTTAGGGAATAAATGTTTTATCTCCTTGCTCTTATCTATTTTATCTATTTTTAGCTAGTTTCTAAGATAGATAAAATTAGTAGGATTTATCTTTTATTTAATCAGTTTTATTATTTTTAGATAAATGAGAGAGCTAGGGTGTTTTTGCAAGGAGCCACTCTCATTCACTATCAAACCCTATTTAAGTTGTATTTTTCCTTCTTTTGTTCTTAAGTTGAATTGAATAGAAGAGCGTTTGGCTAAGCGTTCTCTTCTTTATTCAACCCTAATTTCGTATTCAATCCCTATCGTTTCATAATTCGTCCGATCCAAGTTAATTCCGGTTGCCAACTCACTCTCGTTAGTGATCGGAATTGTTCCATTGTTCTATTTGGCAGCCATTATTGACCGAAATTAAATAGCCGTCCATTGTTTCGTTATTCTTCCGATCGAATGGAGATTCACTTTCATTAAGTGTTTGTCTTCGATCAAAAGAAATTCCACAATATATGTTCAATTGAATGAAGGATCAGTGTTGGTCAATTAACGATTTGTTAATTAATTACCAATCACATACGGTGTTCAAGTCTATTCTAAGTACAACGCAGGAGCGGTTCGAGATCAGTCCATCAAACGTAAGAGTAGTTCAACGCCGGATCGTACCTAGCCAATTGCTACGTATCAGGAACCGCTTCTCTACTTGCTCTCCCACAACTTACCGCCGTCTTCCACATGTCGAGGCAAGTATCGCCTGTGAGGGAGTTGCCTAATCCTTCGGCGGAAGCGTGAATCAAATCTCGCTCAATCCTGACCATCTCCGATCATCTCACAACCAGGCACGGACGGAGGGGTGGGCTCCATTTTTAATATAAAGTATATATAGTTTGCAAAAAAATCAGAAGTCTTTGTTAGCCCGGGTGGTAAAGGTTGTTAGCAAGCTCCCAATAATTCTGGGTTCGATTCTCCCCGTTCCTTCGTTTTTTTTATATTTTTTCCCCTTATCCAGGCCCATTGTCCCCATTGCAAATCAGGCCCATTGTAAAATTAGTAATACAAATAGCTGAAATAAGTTAAAATCAGTAATATAAGACCTTAATACGTTACAATTGCATGTTATATATGGAAAAAAAAGTTAGTCCATTTTACATTATATATTTAAACAGTTAAAGTGTGAATTATATACTTATTTATAAAAAAAAAATACGATTAATGTGAGCTATATGACCTATAATTATTTTGTTTATTGTGTAAGGTGAATTTAGCCCACCCAGATTTTAATTTCTGGGTCCGTCCCTGCTCACAACCGTATTCAACTCTTTCGCTGCCCCTCTCTTAATTATTAGAAAAGCTTTGTAGAACTCTCTCAAGCTTTGGTAGAATTTGTGAGAGAGAAAGAGACGTAGGTGGGTAACCGTGTTGCTAGGAAAAGAAAACCAATTTTAGGAGGGAGAGGAGGGAGAACGTGGGTGAGAGAAATACTTTTCTTAGGTTTGCTCAGGAAAAGACACGTGGTGCAATATTTTACAAAGACTCTGCTTCTAAAATAATAAGTAGAAGGGGTGGATTTAAATTCATTTTTAATTCTCTTTTTCCAAAAAATTAGGATTCGAAAATCAGAGCCTTTACAAGCTTCTTGGACACGGGTGCGGCCCCGGTGTTAGCTCACTCCTTTAGCTTGTTTCTTTTGTCACACTTTTGTTGGAATTTTCGAGCTAGCACTTTCGCACCTAAGATAAATAGGAATGGAGATAAGAGATCGCCTTGGCGAATCCCCCTGGAAGGTCTAAAGGTTTCAATGGGCTCATCATTTACTAGGACCGAGAAAGAAATGGTTTGGATACACTCTCTAATCCAACCGCATGCGCATTACCTTTGGCAGAATCCGAATTTATCCATGATTGCGAGAAGAAATTCCCAATCAACTCTATCATATATTCATATGCTTTCTCCATATCCAGATTTATTGCAATTCATCCTTCTTTTTCTTTTCTGTTTCTAAAAGAATGAAATATTTCATGTGTGATAAGCATATTGTCCTGAATTGCTCTATCGGTCACGAATGCTCCTTGCAATGGATGGATAAATTTTCCCATTGTTCTTTTCATTTTTTCGGCCAATATTTTCGTTATAGCCTTATATATGGTCGAGTATAAACTTATTGGTCTATAGTTATTCGTTGTTCACGGGTTGTCGCATTTAGGAATCAATGTTATGAATGTTTCATTTATTTGTCGAAGCATCCTTCCTGACGCAAAGAAAGCCTTGATTGCTTTTATAATCGGTGGACCTAACAAGTCCCAGTAATGCTGATAGAATTCAACAGTCATACCATCAGGTCCAGGTGATTTATTCTTTCCAATAGAAAAGAACGCGTTTTAACTTCTTGGTTTGTGACAGGTTTAATAAGATTGTCGTTATCTTTGTTTGTTATTTTTGTGGTAATTTGGTTGAGTTAATCTCCTAGAAGCTCCCCGTTTATTTGTTCCCTTTTGAATCTTTTTTCGAATTCTTCTTTAATCTGTTTTCTAATAGTCTTCTCCTTGCGGATCAGTATTCCTTTCGGGGTCGTAATTTCTCTAATTATTTTCCTATTCCTTCGTCCTGAACCCACCCTATGATGGTAACCAGAATTGGTATCTGATAGTCTTAAGTGCTTCACTTTAGCTCTTTGCTGCCAGTACGTGTTGTGATATTGTATGAGTTTGCTTTTCTTTTCAATAAGTTTTTGTTGTCGTTTGTTGTTTTCATTTTGGTTTGTTTGTATATGATCATGTTGCAATTGTACTAATTTTTTCTCAATTTCTTTTAATTATCTAAAAATGTTTCCAAATGTTGTTTTGTTCCATTCCTTTGTTAATCTCTTTAGTAGTTGGGTTTTCTTTGCCACTTGAAACATTTGAGAGCCTTCACAGCTCATTCTCCATGCCTGGATTACTATGTTCTTGTAATCTTTTCCTTGAAGCCACCTTTTTTCAAACTTAAAAGGTCTAGCCTTTCTATTTTCATTTGATTCGATTTGAATCGATATAGGACAATGGTCTGAGGAGGAGAATGCATGGTTTCTAGTTGCTACATTTGGATACCATTGAAGAATTTCATCTTGCACTAACGTCCTGTCAAGCCTCTCATAAATTTTATTTACATATGTTCTATTTTTTCTTCATGTAAACTCATTTTCTATCGTTGGTGTAGAGATTATAGTCTCATGTTGTATAATCCTTAAGTTTTTGCTTTTGGGTTTGTTTTAAATTGTTTGGGGCTTAGGTGACTGGGCTTTATTGTGTTGCAACCGGATTTGGGCCATCTGAGCCCAAATCCCGGAAGGCAATAGCTAGCCCATCTTCTCATGCCTTATATGCTTGTGTTGTCTCATTTGCTAGGGTTACAGCTCTCTCTCTCATATTGATTCCTAGGGTTCTTGCTCTCCCTCTTGCTTTGTCTCCTTGGCAACCATTTGTGGTTTCCTTGCCTCCGGGTGAGATGCCTTGACAGAGCCTCTTGATAAAGCTCCCGATCAATCCAAAGAGCCTGAGACATTGAGATTTCAAGACGTTTTCATAGGAAATCGTTGGTGAAAAACATCATTGGATGTTTTGCTTATCCCCTCGTTGAATCTCTGCTGGTTGTCTCCTTAAACACATAGACACTTAGTTTTCTCTTTGCCTTTCTCGTTCTTTCTTTGCGTTTCTTGAGCGTTCCAGTTGAGGCCTAAGTTTTGTATTCATTCTCGCACATATTTATTGAAATACATTGTTGATTCAGTTGTCTATTGTTGCTTCGTTTGAGTTTTCAGTTGGAATATCAAGAAGCTTATAGTCATCTTTAAATTTCAGCAATCGTTCGAATCTAGATGGATTTGTTTGCGATCCCCCCTGTTTTTCATTTATGTTATGTATCTCATTTAGGTCTCTCGATCATAACAATAGTAAGGATATCCAAATCACAAATGTGGGTAGTAATTTTGTTCCAGAATTCATTTTTCTTATTTTCTTGAGGGGGTGCGTGGACAAAACAAATAGCAAAATTTGTTTCATGATAGGTATCCTTAACTTTCATTATAATGAAACGGTCGTTTATAATGAAACGGTCGTTTCTTGTCATTATGTCAACTTTTGCATTTGTTAATTGATAGTTTTTCCATAATACACAAATTCCTCTCGATCTACTAACAACAGGGACCAACAAATCGAATTGAAGCCAGCCTTTTGCCACGCCGCTTCAGAATGATCATTCTCCGTTTTAGTTTCCATTAGGGCCATGATTTGTATATTTTCTATTTTACAAAAAAAGTTCAATTTCTGTCCACATGTTTCTTTTTCCTATCCCACAACAATTCCATATGTAAATTCTCATCCTGGATATTCTATTTTATCAAAATTTTATTTTTCCAGATTTTTGCTCCCCATGTTGACTTTCATTTTGTCTATTTGCATCTTATCACTTTTATCCTGATTGAGTCCGGATTTGTTCCTTCTACATGGTTCATTTACAAATTCAATGTTTGTCTTTGTTTTCTCTCTTCGAATGTCAGTAGCATTCATTAAGATCCAAGAGAACCGAGAAGGAAGAAGGAATACCGGGGGAAAACAGCTTTGTGTCTTTCTTCTTTTTCTAGTTTTACTGTCTTTGTTCTCCTTTTTCATTTTTTCATTGAAAGGGATCTGATTTTTTCTGAATGGATTCATGCTTTCCTTTTATTCATGATGCATTTTTCCTGTAGTCACAGTAGGTTCAAAATGGGGTGATTTCCTATTAACATCCGGCTTCCAGCAGCTATACCAAGCATAGCAAAGATCAAAGTTCAGAAGTATCTTCAAAAGAGTTTCAGAATCACACACAAGCACTTTCCAAGATCTCATAAAGACATTGTATGTACTAAATTCATGAGTTGATACATAAATTTTCACTTGGCCATGATCCAAGCAAAGAATAAATCTATCAACTTTTGAGGTAATGCTTTTGAATGGGTTCTCCTTGTGATACAAGGAGCATAAAATTTCTAGCTTAAAACTATACCCAACACAAGCCAATCGTTGAATGGATGCAAGGGTAGGTTTTACACGATCAAGATCACAGTTGCCAATTTGGAGGGTGAGATCAGTGGGTTGAGGTCTCCTGGAGTAATAGAAGTCACATATAGGACGAAAGAGATGGTCTAAGCAGTATTTGGAGAAGTTACAAGCACAAGTCTGTTTACTTAGTAATTTCAAGACATAACCCATCATGATAGCAAAATTAAAAACAATCAAGGGGATCCCAGGAAGAGGACACCTCGGAATGAAGAAGCGAAACAAAGGGCAGGCAAATCGAGCAGCACCCAGCTTCAAGGCCAACGGCTTCCACCACCAACAACCAGAGGAAGAAGGACAACAACGTCGGACTTGAAAAGAAGGCCCATCAATTTGGATCATATAATTTTGGATATTTTGCGACTTTTTATTCTTTTTCTCAACTTTACCACTATTAATCTTTTTATAATAAAAATAGACCAATTTGGATTAAATTTTTATTTCATAATGAAAAAACAATAGATTCTAAAAATATAATTAAAAGAAAAGATAAGCTAATTATATTAAAATCGAAAATATAATTCCACATTAAGAAGTCAGATCCGATCTAGCACCATCTATAAGACATGGACGGTCGAATAATGTACGTAAGATTTAAGTCCCATATCTGACCTAGTACCTATCTACTCAAGAACATTAGAATAATCTGTTTCAACAATCCCCATCTATATCTACATATAACCCATGTAAAATCTCTATACTTATGAAGTGAGCAGAAAAATTACCAACGTAAACATGTATGCTTGTAGATGAGTAGTAAAGTATGGCACGTAAAAAATCTATCTTTCAATTTTAAGTAGTTTATAAACTACTACTCCCTCCGTTCTATTTTAACTGACGTTTTAGACAATCTGTTGCATATTAAATTAATTGTCGTTCCATAAGTAATTAATTACTACTAGGGTACATCACTACTGCATCCCACCAGCTTTTCATTTTCTTTCCCTATTATTGTGAGTAATTTAAAATCTACAAAATGAAATTCAAAGAAAGTTTTCAGTACGGAGCAATTTGGATTGGTTAGAATAAAGTGCAATGATAAACCTTAGAGTTGCAGGGCCTCTGAGATTCAAAATGGGAGCTCTTGAATTGACTTGAGAGTACAAGAAATTAATTTACCTTAATTTGTGTGTTTTGCTTGTAAACGTCAAACAATTACGAACGGAGGGAGTATCAAACATACATACTCCAAAAGCAAACTACACTTCTACCCGATCTACTAAAAAACACTCTTTTACAGGGCTTTTGGGTGCACCGCCGCATAGGTCATCTTCATCTCTTTTGGCCGCGCCGCCTCCATGGCCACCTTGCCACCGCCTGCTTTGTTCCCCCACCGGTGATAGCTTTAGCCACCAACCACTGTCTCCACCCCTCGACGGCCTCTTCCTCTCCTCCAATGGAAACTCCGGCACCTCACCGCCACCTTAGCCTCCCACCGGATCCTTGGCCTCCCTCGGCTCTTCCGTCGGGGGTCCGAGTGGTGCAACCACCATGGGTTTCGTCCCCCTCGACTCACCACCTCCTAGTCCCATAGCATCCCTTCTTCTACCGGGTGTCTTTGCCCCGCAACCTAACGCCTCCTTGGCTCTCCGCTCCGGCTCCATCGCTATGGCGCCTTGCCTCACCGCATCCGGTGGCCTAGATCCGTCCTCAAGCACCGACGACATGCCCTGTGTGTGCTTGACGGAGTTGAACCAATCCCGTTAAGCGTTGTTTGTAACGCAAAAAAAAAATCGATATGTTAGGAAAACAAAAAAAGGTGTAGTTGTTTTAGTTTTTTTTTTAAAAACCAATGTGTTGTTTCTAAATGGAGATGAAGGAGAACAACCCCGATGAGATGCAAACGGACCAGGCACCGGAACCTCCCCCGCCGGGGGACCCGGGTGGTAACAACTTGGAACAGAAGGGGAGCGACCCTAAAGCGCCGGAGACAGAGAGCAACCCAGAAGGGATGCAAACGGACCATTCCACGGACCCCCCACCGCCGGTGGGCAAGAGTGGAAGTAGGGATGAGAACAGCGGATTCCAAAGGAATCTGCAGACTGAAGTGCTCTCTTGGAAAGACAAAGTGGTTTTGGGAGGGATAGCGCAACAGAAGACAGGCATCAAGAAGGAGCTCATCCGGGACAAAGTCTCGATATCCTTCCCTAAAGGCCCGAGGGGCGAACCTACCATCATCGTGCAACCAGAGGTCATGGTGGCTCTTGCAGGTGCGTGGGAGAATTCCCTGATTATAAGGATGTTGGGACCTAGGATTCCCCTTTATGTGATGGAGAAGAAGCTCAAAGAAATCTGGAAGGAGTGTTGCAGTTTCCAAGTGATAGATCTCCCCCAAGGGAACTTCCTGGTGCGTTTTGAAAGAAAGGATGATTGTCTGAAGATCCTCACTGGGGGACCTTGGTCGATTTTTGGGCGGTGCCTCATCATCAGGGTATGGTCGCCGGACTTCAAACCGTCAGAGGTTATCAAGACTGCGCCGGCTTGGATTAGAATCCTCGACCTCCCTCTGATATTCTACCAAGAGGATGTTTTGATGAAAGTTGCGGAAGGTCTAGGGAAACCGATCAGAGTTGATCATCGAACGGTGTACACCAACCGAGGCAACTTTGCGAGGGTCTGCGTGGAAGTCAATCTCGAAGAGCCTCTCAAAGGGACGATCAACATAAATGGAGAGAGATACATGCTTGAGTATGAAGGTATACCTAATATATGTTTTGGTTGTGGAAGACAGGGGCATCTGAAGGCCAATTGCCAGTTTCGGGCCTCTGAAAAAGAGACAACTGCTATGGCGGGGGATGGGGTGCCCTCGACACCAAACTCGTCGGTGCCGGATCTAAGGGTGAACTCGGAGAAAACGGAGGCTGAGGAAAGTAACCATGGGCCTTGGATGGTGGTTGCTCGCCGGAAGAAAGTCAAAAATGCGATCCTAAGGCGCCCGGAGTACTCGGCGAACACGGCCGGAAATGAGAGACGTCAACCGGCGGGACTACACGTGCCTCAGAGGAGCGCGCCAACCGGTATGGAGGAGAGAGGAATTAAAGGTGCTAGGGATGAGCGCTGCAATAATGGCCGGTTTGAGAATGTCAAGAACACCAACGGTGGTTTTATTAATGGGAATAATAATAGTGGGGCTCCCAAGTCGGCGGCTCGTGTGAACGTTGTTAGTAAAGGGAAGAGTGTCCAGGGAGAACACAAAAATGGGCCTTGTGGGCCAAAGAACAAGGGAAAGGAGGCTGACCCAATAAGTTTTATGGTTGGGTCCAGCAGCAATCCAAGCCAAGGTCAAGTTGAAGCCCAAACTGCCCCCAAAAAGCAAGTTAAGCCCAAGATTCTTGGAAGAAAAGGGCAAAGTAAGAATAATAAAGGCTCAGGCAGTATGACAGAAACAGGCGGACCTAAGAAGAGGATGAGATCGAACATTCAAGACATGGCTGCCAGTTTCCGTAATCACATCACAGCAGGGGAGAAGATGAAGGAAAACAACTGGATTAGTAAGGGGGAGGAGAACCCCGCAACACCCATTTTCGGCAAATTTTGGTCCCAAGGAGAGGATAATGGGACAACAATGATCATCAACGATAGCGAGACCTACTCGTCGAATAACAGGATGGAGGGGCGCAGGCCCCAAGCTCAGGACTCTTAAACCCCGGATCCGTTTCTCCTCTTCAATCTATTTGATTAATTTGCTTATGGCTGATACAAATAAATCTACTAACATACTCCTTTGGAATTGTTTTGGCGCAGGAAAGAAGAGTTTCAGGAGAGCTATTCGGTATATTAAGAAGCAGTGTGCAGTGGATATTCTTATTTTATTGGAAACAAGGATTTCAGGCGATGAGGCTGATAAGGCTTGCGCCAAACTCAAATTTTCGGGGTGTACACGCATTGAGGCTTCCGGATTTGCGGGAGGTATTTGGGTCCTCTGGGACACAGATAAGAGCGATGTTACTGTTGAGACTAGAGCTACCGATTTCATTCATATTTCTTGGATGTCGGGGGTGGAGAGATGCAATCTGGTGGCTGTCTATGCCCCTCCGACGGTCAGCCGACGGGAACCATTCTGGACTTCTCTTCATAATCTGTTGAAAACTATTTCAGGTCCCCTCTTGGTGGGGGGTGATTTCAATTGCATTATTAACACGGAAGAGACTCAGGGAGGTTCGGGGGAGGTGCATCGTGACGCCCCGAAATTCCGTGAGCTGATCAGTGACGTTGGCCTCATTGATATGGGGTTCACCGGGCAGGATTTCACTTGGAGTAAGGTCTGTCATGGGGGTCGGATTATATCGAGAAGATTGGACAGAGTTCTCACGAACATTGAGGGTCGGATTCACTGGCCGGAAGCTAGGGTCCGCCATCTGCCGCGCTACTCTTCGGACCATTGCCCACTGCTTCTCGAACTTGAGCCGTTGCTGAGGAAGAAGAAGAAGCGGCGACCTTTCAGATTTGAGGCAGCTTGGATGACACATGAGGAGTTTCCGTGTTTTTTAGATTCTAAATGGAAAAATGACTGCCCAATGCCGGCGGCTCTTGACAAGCTGGGTATTGATCTGTCGAAGTGGAACAAAGAGGTCTTCGGGAGGATACAAGCGCGCAAGTCTGCTCTCATGGGAGCCCTCGATGATGTGCAACGTAAGCTCGCTAGGTGTCCTAACCCGGCTGGTATGGCTTGGGAAACTAGCATCCGTGAGAAACTTGATGCTACCTTGGAGCAAGAAGAGATCCTCTGGTTTCAAAAATCCCGTGAGAAATGGCTTGCTTACGGCGATCGCAACACTAAATTTTTCCACGCCTCCACTGTCATTAGAAGGAAACGAAATAGGGTGGAAGGTCTTAGGGCCGAGGACGATAGCTGGATAGATGGTAAGGAGGATCTGGAGGCTTTGGCGCTGGATTACTTTATTAATTTGTATAAATGGGAGGCGCCTGGTGGTTCTCAACAGCCCCTGCCGAACCTCTTCCCTCAGTTGCATCCTTCGGAGTGGACAAATATGAGTAAATCGGTCACTGACTCTGAAATTCATGGGGCTTTCTGCAGCATGGGAGCGTTAAAATCGCCCGGCATCGACGGTTTTCAACCGATTTTCTACCAAAAGTGCTGGGAGTTAGTGGGCGATTCGGCCTCGAGGTTTGTCAGGGACTTCTTCACGACATCAAAGATGTTGATTGGAGTGAATGACACTTTGATCGTCCTCCTGCCTAAGGTTGGGAAGCCCGAGAGCATAAAGCAATTTCGCCCTATCAGCCTTTGCAACGTCCTCTATAAGGCCATAACGAAGATTCTGACAACTCGTCTGCAGCCTCTCATGCCGAAGCTGGTCGGGCCTATGCAAGGCAGTTTTATTCCGGGTAGATTTATCTCTGACAACATTGTAATCGCCCAGGAAGTCGTTCACTCTATGAGGAGAAAGCAGGGAGCGAAGGGATGGTTGTGTCTCAAACTGGACCTTGAAAAGGCCTACGATAGACTAAGTTGGGATTTCATAGAGGAAACACTGAACTGCATCGGCATGCCTTTAGATTGTTTGAATCAGATCATGGAATGCATTAGAACTCCCAGAATGCACGTCCTCTGGAATGGTGAAGTCTCCGAGAGATTCACCCCTTCACGTGGTATCCGGCAGGGTGACCCGATTTCCCCATATATATTTATTTTATGTATGGAGAGGTTAGGCCACATAATCTCAGACGCTGTCGAGGATGGGAGGTGGAAGCCTATCAGGATCACTAGAGGCGGACCCAAGCTGTCGCACCTATTCTTCGCTGACGACATCCTTCTCTTCGCGGAAGCATCTATCTCGCAGGTTAAGGTGATCAAGGAGTGCATAGATAGATTTTGTGGTAAATCAGGGCTGAGTGTCAGTCAAGCTAAGTCGAAAGCCTATGTCTCTCGGAATGTTAGCAACGAGTTGAAAGGGAGAATTCAGACTATGGCCGGAATTGAGGTAACTGGGGACCTTGGTAATTATCTTGGGGTTCCTATCTTGCACAAGCGTGCGACGAAAGCGACCTTTTCTCCTATTCTCGAAAAGTTCACGACCAGACTCTCGGGCTGGAAGGCGAACCTTTTGAGTCTGGCGGGCAGGGTGACTCTTGTTCGTTCTGTGCTTGCTTCGATTCCTGTCTACACGATGTCGACCATGCTTCTCCCTAGCAGTGTGTGTAAGAGCATGGACAAATGCTGTAGAAGTTTTATTTGGGGCTCCAATCCGGAGAGGAGAAGGATGCATAAGGTTGCGTGGGAGGAGGTCACTAGACCAAGAAAGCTTGGGGGCCTGGGGATTAAGCGGATGGCTGATCTCAATATTTCTTTGGTGGCTAAGCTGAGTTGGAGACTTATTAATGAGGATGAGGGAGTCTGGGCTGACGTGCTCTTTCATAAGTATGTTAAGAAGCAACTCGGTAATTCCCCAGGGGCCTCCCTGGTGTGGAAGAGCATCACAAAGGCATCGAACACTGTCATTAAGCCCCATGTTAAGTGGCGGCTGGGAAACGGCGGAAGCATAAGGTTTTGGGAAGATAGGTGGCTTGAGGAGGCTCCGCTAAAGTCCTTAGCTAATGGGAATATTGATGGGGCCCCGATCTGGGTTGCGGACTACTGGGAAGAAGGTAGAGGTTGGGATTGGTTTAAGTTTGGCCACCTCCTACCTGCTGACACGACCCTCAAACTGGCGGCGAAGTTCGTGTTGGAGACCGAAGATAGAGTGTGCTGGGCCGGCAGCAGTGATGGGGACTACTCGACACGTGAGGGGTACTCGGCGCTCTGTAGGTTCGAGGACGATCGATCGGCTGATCACCTCTTTTTCAAAAGGATATGGAGGTTGAATGTATCGGAGAGGATTCGTACGTTTGTCTGGCTTGCCTGCAAGGGTGGAACCCTATCAAACGAGGAGAGAGCTCGAAGACACTTAGGTAACTCGGACTTGTGTCCTATCTGCCATAGTAATTGTGAATCCCTTATTCATCTATTCCGAGACTGTGTGGCTGTGAGGATCTTCTGGTTGCAGGTTGAGGGCGCCGAATGGGAGGAGGATTTCTTTTCTCTCCCATTCGCTGCGTGGATCCGGAGGAACATATCCTCAACCAAGACAGGCCTGGAGGGGTCGACCTGGAGCGATTTCTTTGCGGTTGCCCTGTGGAGGATCTGGACCAGAAGGAATGATGTGGTGTTCAATGGAGTCTCTAGCCGACCAATTACATCGGAAAGCTGCTGGAACGTTATTAAAGAAATCTCAGCAGCAAAGGAGCACTTGTTGGGGACGAAGAAGCTGGCAGAAAGGGTCTCAAGGGCTGTGATTTGGAGGCCACCGGGAGATGGATGGGTCAAGATGAATTCCGACGGAGCTGTTAAAGCCGACGGTACCGCGGCAGCTGGTGGAGCAATCCGGAACGAAAAGGGGGCCTGGATCAAAGGGTTCGTCTGCCATATCGGAAGCTGTTCGGTGGTGGAAGCGGAGCTCTGGGGTCTCGCGAAGGGGCTCGAATTGGCTTGGAATTGTGGCTTCAAGAAGGTTATTTGCGAGATTGATTCCAAGACAGCTCTCGATTTTGTTCTGAAGACGGTTAAACCGACGCACCCGTGTGCTAGCCTGGTGACTGCTTGCCATGGCTTCCGAAGTAGGGACTGGGACATCCAGTTCCGTCACGTTGTCCGCGAAGCTAACCATCTTGCCGATGGGCTAGCTAAGCTTGCTTTCTCGTTTCCTTTGGCTTTTCTGTGTTTGGACGAACCGCCTGAGTGCGTTATTCCTTGTATTGCTAGTGATTCTAGAGGGGTGGAGACATCCCAAAGGAATACTAACTGATGGTTTTACCTCATTAATAAATCTCCCTCCTGGGAGCGGGCTTCGCCCGTTTTGCTGACCAAAAAAAAAAAGGAAAACAAAAAAAGGGATTTGTGAGCCTTATTGGCTTATTTTCTATCCGCTCTCTGGTCTCCTAGTATGTGCTCATGTTGTGTGTTTATTTATTCCTGTCCCGTCTTATATGTTTCATTTGTTTTGCTTTCCTTGTGGTTGCCTTTACGGTCTTGTTATCGTCCTTGAGGGTGTGAGATGAGTTTTGGGATTTATTTTGGCAATAGTTTGGTTAGAGTTTTGGTCTGCGGATTGGTGTACTATGCCTTTCTTGTTGTGGTACAGGTTTCATGTGAACGGTGACTGATTTGTCGAGCTTGTAGACATCGTGGAAATGTGATGATGCCTATTGATTCTGTTTAGAGTCCATGTTACGGTGACTAGTTTGTCGAGCTTCTAGATCCGCCCTGAATGCATGCTAGTTTCTTTATAATATCATGGTTTAGTTTATGCTTACTATTGATTTCATTTAAGGTTAAAAAAAGGGGAGAAAAAATACATTAATTTGAGAAGCGGAGAAAAAAGACATTAATTTGAGAAGCAATAATATAGCGTTGAACAATCATCGATCTAAGAGTAAATTTACATCAAAGAAGACGAAGTTCTGGATAGAAAGTTAGAAACCAGAGGGAGTATAATGCTAAAATCAATGCATAGAGTCAAACCTTCTTAGAAGGCGATTTTCAGGCAAATCTGTTAGTAATGTAGCTTAAGATCATGTGCATTGGAGGGACTCTTCCCGAACCATTAATTTACTTTTTCACTGTCACATCAACTTAAAAACTCTTAGCCAACTTTTACTTATTTGCAGCTTCATTGGAGAGCCCCAACCCGGACCCTTAACTTACTTGTTGCTCATAATTTTTTTTTACAAAAACATATGCAAAATGGGTGTCTATAGGTAGAGAAAATTAATTTACAATTGAAAATAAATTATTTATTTATTTTTATTTATAGAAAATGGCTAAAAATCATTTTTCAATTGGGTATTTTATGGGCACTCTCACGTGGCAGACAGAGATTGGATAGACCCGTTAAGGGCCTCTACTCTCCGGCCTCTTATTTAAGCGCCCCAACTCCCGGGCCCTTACACTACTACCTTATTTTATTGTTTTTCTTGATGAGGTGGCATGACTAAGGGCCCAAAGACTCTCCATTGCACATGCTCTAAGTGTTGTTATGAAGGTTCTTAGAGGTTGTTAGCATTGCTGTATAAATAGCCTTCATGACGTTCTGTTTCATTAATTTAGAAGATGTAAGACATTCATTCCTCTCTTTTCCCTCAATGAGAGTGACATCTTCTTCTTCCTCTATTATTTACATTCTATCATCATCATGGTATCATTCGCTTTTTGATCATAGATTCTTCCTCTTTCTGGGCTCTGTTTGCTTTGGATCTGGATTCTCTTCATCATCTCCAGATCTGAAAGCTTGCTCTCATGGCGACCTCTGATGATCGCTCGGTTGAACATGATCGTCGTCGTTAGGATCTTATCTCTGCTGCTGATCTCTAGAATCTGTTGTTCATCCACCCCTTTGAGAATTCTGTGATGATTCTGACAACGATTCAACTCACCGGAGACAATTACAGGCGATGGAAAAAAGCAATCACCAAAGCTTTGTCGATCAAGAATAAATTGGGCTTTGTTGAAGGTACGTTGTCTGAATCACCGGAAAACTCTGCGATGTGGAATCGTTGTAACGATATGGTATGCTCGTGGATTCTGAACACTGTCTCAAAGAAGATCTATTCGACAAGTGATGAATTTGATACTGCAAGAGAGATGTGGCTTGATCTTGAAGAGAGTTATGGCCAACGAAATGGTCCTCTAATCTTCTCTCTCAAGAAGGACATCCAAGATTGCAGTCAAGGTAGTGCTTCGGTGACGAAATTCTTCACTCGATCGGTTGAAGGGACTCTTAAAGCAGTTATGTGGTCTGGTGTCTCCAATTCAGTGCACATGTGGGCATTGTGAATGCAACATTCTGGCTCATGTGGAGGCTCAAGATCGGGAGAACAAACTCATGAAATTCCTCATGGGATTGAATGAGGATTATTTGGCTGCTCGTCGTCAACTGTTACTTAGCAATCCTCTTCCCTCTACGAGTACAGCTCATGCTTTACTCCTCCAAGATTCAACGAGCTCCAAGCAAACTGGGGCTAAATATGTGACAACTGATTCCACTACTCTTATGGCTAAGCAAGGTGGATCACAATCTTCGAAAGATAAGTCCAAGAAGGACAAGTGCAGTCACTGTAATGGGAACCATAAAGCAGATAGGTGCTGGGAGATGTATGGCTACCCTGAATGGCACTACAAAAGCAAGTTCAAGCCTCAAATGTCCAAGATGGGATCTAATTCAACTGCTTCGTCCTCAAAGGGGTCATTTGCTAACAGTGGTTCATCTTCAGAGTCTATCTGCAACCTCTTACTTCTGAGCAGGAGAAGATGCTCTATTCTTGGATCAACATGATGGAGCAACATAAGCCACAAGGACAAGCTAGCTGAAATCAACTTTGCATGTACCACTATTTGCTGCAGTGCTTCTAATTTTACAGGGTTGCAGATTCTTGATAGTGGAGCCACGAATCACATTACTTTTGATACCAAATTTCTATTGCATCCCACCTCCACACAAAAAGCCACCTCCATTCACCTTTTTTTATTGTTGAACAAGTAAAATTGATCTCAAGGGTGATGTCAATCTTACACCCAAACTTCATCTATCTCAAACACTCTATGTTCCTCACTTTAAATTCAATCTTGTGCCCATAAGTAAACTGATTCATGACATTGGTTGCATTGTCTTGTTTTTCTCAAACAAATGTGTCATATAGGACCCTGCAAGGAAGATGCTGATTGGCGATTGCAGTTGGTAACCTACGGAGTATATAGCCCAAAACTGTCTTTATTCAATTCAATAGATATAAAGAGTTTGAAAGTGTTGTGTATTCATTGGTAACCTACAGAGTATATATAGCCCAAATTTCTCAATGTGTCAGGGTTTCAAATCAAAATCCCCATTCAAAAATCACACATTGCAGAACAATTTGTTCGAATTTAGTTAGGGTTTCATAGATTCAAGAACAAATTTATTTACTTGTGTTCGAATTTGTTTCGCCGGATTCTGTTCCTCCGCGCGGGATTCCTCCTCCATCTTCTGCCGGTTAAAGCTTCCTCCCGCCAAACTAATTCGCCTCCATCGATAGCCTCTTCCGCATCCTCCTCCTTCGCCTCTTTCTCTCTCTTTCTCTGATCTCTCTCCCATTCGACCCTTCCTCCTCCTGTCCGACCTGCAACCGGCTGAGCAAGTGGGCATTTTTTTCCAAAACTGTCATTGGGCTCACTGTTTGCAATTTATCAATTTGATGGTCATTTTTGCAAACCTTAGATTTTTTTTTTGGTATATTAGTGCAAATTGGCCTAATATCTATTATAGTACTAACTATTAAAACAAAAGTATTACCGATGAAGTGACGCCTTCCCCTTAATCCTAGGCCTTTAAGCCAATCACCTTAGCTTAAATTACAATTTTAGTAGTTTAAAAAAAACATCTATCTATCTATTATCTATTACTAACTATTAAAACAAAAGTCTTACCGATGACGTGACGCCATCCCCTTAATTCTAGGTCATTTAACCAATCACCTTAGCCTAAATTATAATTTTAGTAATTTTAAGAAAAATAATGAGATTAATTCAAAGCATAAAATTAATATTAGTAATCTGTATCTATACATATCTATATAATACTACTTTAATTGTCTTTTCAACCATCTATTACTTTTGCCTTTTACTTTTGCCCATCTATCTTATGAATAATACACTCGGTATTGAATATTGTAAGTCATCCCAACTGTTTTCTATTATCCTCATTTGCTAGGTTGAAATTACAAGAGTAGTTGTCTTGACGTAGCAGTTTGTAGGCGTTTACGAAATCATCACAACCGTTTACATACTACTACCTCCGTTCGGAAAAACTTGACACTTTACTATTCATGCACGTTTTTTTAGGAGATAAAAACTATATAAAATATCTATTTTTTTAATAATTTTTTTTACACTATCGTAGTTATTATTAATAAGTACAAACTTGTTAAAAAAATTTATAAAAAAATGAATATTTTATATAGTTTTTATCGTTCTAAAAAAGCGTGCATGAATAGTAAACGGCAAGTTTTTCCGAACGGAGGGAGTATGTATTATACACTTTACTTTATTATTTTCTAACCGCTAATATGTGTATTTTTGTCGGCAAATTTTTGATATTATTTAATATTCACAACTTTACTATTAAATTGCGCGTCATTCACGGTTATAAGACTAGTAGTATTAGTACAGTACTAGTGTAATACCCGTGCCTTGAAGGCACGAGAGCTTGATCCATTTTAATTTGAACATCATTTTATATATCGATATAATACTATATTAATATACATACGTGTTTACAACAAAAATATGTATAAAGTATTTTTTTTATAATTTCTAAATTAGTTGGAAAGAGATACGATACAAATTTGAAAATGATTTATTAAGGTAAAGTAGTAATAATACTCAAACACACCACACCACCTAATATAATTTGAAATAAATATATAATTATTATCATTAGCATAGATCTAAAAAGTAAAATATAAGCTCCCGTACAAATATTAAAAAAATCATAAGCACGTGATTGTGTGAATAATTTTAAAGTTATGCAGATATACATAACTTATTGATTATTTTCATGAGAAAGATGGTTAGAAAGAGAGGGAAATAAATAGTGAAAATAAAGGTAAGATGGTAAAAAAAATCCTTAAAGGTAGAAAAGTGATCTAAGAAGCCTCATCCAAGATGTAAAATAAGCATTAGTAATGCTTGTGAGTCTTAAAATATTATTTATTTTTCGATAGTCATTTAAGATGTCTTAAATAATTAAATTATAAAACAAAACTTTTTTGGCTCTAATTGATTTTTATAATTAATTTTTGAAATCGAATATTTACAAATTGATTATTACATGTTTGCTGTATGTATACATTTTGAGAAATATTGCAATTGGTTAAATATGATAAATCAACAATTTCAATATCCAAGAATAAAATCAGCCAAGACTTGACGCATATTCAATGTACGTAGACGATTAAAATAGATCACAAATTGACATACAACATATCAAGTTAAATTATATTTTAGTATAAAAATAGGAAACAAATATGTTTAAAATAGGAAACAAATATTTTAAATTTTCAGCAATAATATTGACCAATAAGAAAATACCATTTGAATAAAAAAATTCAAGTTTAATTGTGGGCGTGACACATCAGCAAAATGATAGTAGAATTACTATTATTAATAGATTACTTATTATCAAAAATAATTTATAAAAATTTGAAAAAAATAATATTTTATATAATTTTTACCATCCTAACAAAGCGTGGATGAATATTAAACAACATATTTAGCTAAACGAATAGAGAGTAGTAAATTTTAACACGATTGGGATAAATTTGATATAATAAACAAACATTTAAATGAATTCAATCCATTAAGACAATGAACGCAGGCAATCCGAGTACATCTTTGATTAATTTAATTGAAAATGAAATACTTGCATGGTTGGTGAGAAAATATGAACATATGTGAAAGTTAATTTATACTCCGTAGATGTTATAAGCTGACAATTGGATATGGGTCTATGTAGAGTATAAATTTTCAAAAATAAAATATATCAAGATTCAAATTTAAGTTCAATGTATGTAGACGAATTATGAGAATATTGCAATCAGAAAAAAAAAGGAAACATGTCTCAATATTTACGGCAATATAACCGAAAATAAAAAAAAGGAATGGATTCAAACCATATTTAAAATAGAAAACAAATATTTTAAAATTTCCATAATAATATTGACCAATAAGAAAATTCCATTTGAATAAAAAATTCAACTTTAATTGTGAGCGTGACACGTCAGCAAAATGCTAGCAGAATTAGTAATATTAATAGATAGATAGATTTTTGAAATCGAATATTTACAAATTGATTATTACATGTTCGTTGTATGTAGACATTGTGGGGAATATTGCAATCGGTTAAATATGATAAATCAACAATTTCAATATCCAAGAAAAAAATCAGCCAAGAATTGACGAATGTTCAATGTACGTAGACGATTAAAATAGATCACAAATTGACATACAACATATCAAATTAAATAATATTTTAGTATAAAAATAGGAAACAAATATGTTTAAAATAGGAAACAGATATTTTAAAATTTCAGCAATAATATTGACCAATAAGAAAATACCATTTGAATAAAAAATTCAACTTTAATTATGGGCGTGACACGTCAGCAAAATGCTAGCAGAATTATTATTATTAATAGATATATAATATATATAATATATATATATATATATATATATATATATATATATATATATATATATATATATATATATATATATATTGCAATCGGAAAAAAAAATGGAAACATGTCTCAATATTTACGGCAATATAACCGAAAATAAAAAAAAGGAATGGATTCAAATCATATTTAAAATAGGAAACAAATATTATAAAGTTTCCATAATAATATTGACCAATAAGAAAATCTCATTTAAATAAAAAAATTTAATTTTAATTGTGGGCGTGACACGTCAGCAAAATGCTAGCAGAATTAGTAATATTAAGGGAAAACTAATTAAAATATCCCCACCTTTGGGGGTATGGTAAAAATATATCCTCAACTTTTAAAAGTAATAAAAATACCCCGACCTTTGATAGTAGTGGTAATATATTACCACGGGTTTTCTCACTGGTTAAAAATACTGACAAGACATCATACGTTGATTTTTCACAAGGGTTTTTTTGAACGGTTTCCTTAGGAAAAAAATAAAGAGTTGGACCGGCTTCATACACCACGTCTTTTCCTCCCTCCTATCTTCTTTCGTGATCGCCTCTTGAGTTGTCTTCCGGTCTTCCAGGTAGCTCATAGTTCATCTTCAATGACAGTCTTCCTCCCTCGTGGTCGGCTATCTTGAGTTGTCTCTCTCACATCTTCTTTGTTCACGGACTTAGCTATATAAGATTTTTTTCCCTCTTTGTTGTTGCTGTTTTTTTCGGTTTAGTATTTTGTTGTCGGTTTGGTATTAGGAATAGTCATGTTGTTTTAATTTGAGACAATTTTGACCGGATTAGTTGCTTGGTTGACTCATTTTCGTTTTTTCGGGTTTAATTTTGTTGGGGGTGCATTTTCCCCCTAAGGAAACCGTTTAAGAAAATCCGATTTTAGTACTAATTTGTAAAAAGGCTTCCACGCAGGCTGCTTTGTCAAAAACAAAATCAACGTAGGCTAACTTGTCAGCATTTTTGACTCATGAGAAAACTCGTGATAATATGTTACCACTATCCTCAAAGGTCGGGATATTTTAATTACATTTAAAAGGTGAGGATATATTTTTACTATACCCCCAAAGATGGGGGTATTTTAATTAGTTTTCCCTAATATTAATAGATAGATAGATTATAGATTATAGATTATAGATAGATGTAAAAAAGTAAAAGATAAAGGGCGGAGTGGAATGGTACAGCTTTGGCGAACGGAATAAAGATTTAAGGACTGCGGTAGAAGCTGAAAAGTTATAAAACTGAAAACCTCACCTTCCCCAACCCTATCGCCGCCCTCAAACTCATACCCCATCAAACTCCTCCGCCTCTTCGCCACCGTTCTCTGTTCTTGCCTCCCCCGGAGCCGCAATTAATCATCAATTCTCGCCTCCTGATCAATCTTATATTTGCTGTGCTGTGCGCGCCGTCCTCTTCTTCCTCTAATTAGCGTTTCTGTTCGTTTTCCTCTCCGGCTACTTTTACTTCCACCGGCGCTGCGTCTCTCTCGGTCCTGGTATTTCCACCATTCATCCGCTCTTTTCTCTTCTTCTGCTTTGCCGCCTTTTGGTTTATTCTGGTTCCGGTTTTAGCGGTTACTGTGATGTGATTTAGGGATTTGATTTTGGGATTAAGGATTCAGGTTTTAAGAGGCAATTCGTTCTCTCTTTGTTTTGATCTGTGTGGTCGCAGATTGCATCTGCAATATATGGAGTTTCTTTGGTTTTTCAGCGAAGATTTTGTTTGACGAGTACATCCGTCGAACTCGAATCTGATTGCTATAGTGAATTTCTGATAATCGCGTGAATGCCTTCATCTATATCGCTCGCTCGCTGATTCCTTTCATCCTTTGTGATCAGATCTCACGATATGGAATAATAGTTGCATGTGGCTCTTCTCTTGTATTTACATAGTCTGAATTCCTTGATGTGTCTTCCTGGCCAATATTATTCTTTTGAGTTTGGCTTGTCTGGTTCATCTTTCTGGTATCAAGTACCACTGTACCAGTGCAGTGACTATGATGAAATTTTTTGGAACAATCTATCAACATATTTATTAGTCATTGTCGAGCCTTTCAAGTTGAAATCTTTGTCTGTGACTCTGTGCTGCTGTTCTATCTAAATTTGTTGTTTCTTGTAAAAAATTTGTTAGCAGGTGTGGACATCTGACTATACAGATACTTTCAAATAAGCAGTAGGGAGACATGGATGACTGGGAAGCAGGTGCTGTATATTGTGTGGACATCTAAAGATTTTGTGAATCATTAATGAATTTATGTTCCCTCGTCAAATGCATTAAACGTTGCCTGTGAAGCAGGTGGTGTTTATTGTGTTTATCATTCCATAGTGACATGGCTGCTTGTAGTTCCCATGATGGCTATTACTTGTGGTGTAGTTAATTTATGTAACCTGACTAGCTCAAGGATTTTTCTAATGGATTTCAGAAGAAGTGCAAGTGCCGGCACTCCAAAAAAAGGATCAGCTTAAAAGTAATTGGGATGATGAGGACCTTGATGAAGATGAAATAAAGGACTCATGGGAGGATGAAGATGAACCAGTATGCTTTGTCTATGCTTTTGTTTGAAAATAGTGTTTTATTTATTTATGGCATGGTCGGTTCACAACATATGAGTTGGGTAACAAGAAATGCAAAACATATTTAACTCGCTGCCCTTTCTTTCTAAATGCTTATTTTCATTTTTTATCAGGAACCTGCTCCTGCACCAGCTCCTGTTAAGGCCGCCAAGAAGCCTGTATCTTCTACTAAAGGAACAGAAAAGAAAGGGAAAACTGCAGAAGTAATTGAAGAGCCCCTGGATCCTCTTGCAGAAAAACTTCGGCAACAAAGGTAAAATTATGTTTTAGCCCTCCCCGATTTATGATTATTTTTGGCTGACATGATTTCTAATTTGTGTAAGCTAAGCAATTTGGGTACTTCTAGCAATGTGATTTTCATTACATTGATATTTTTGTGAAGACAATGAATCATGTGCCTAAAGAGGTTAATTTATCACTCTGGGATATTAGGCTTATAAAGGTTGTGGTATCAATTAAAGTTACAACCACCATTGGACTCCCCCCCCAACCCAACCCAACACACACACACAAAACGCTTCTTGTGATACTTCTTCTGGAAATGTCTCTGCCAAGGCACCCCTGTCTTCTGCACTTTTCTTCTACTGTGAGCAGCGTCTTATGTTGCAGGAATTGTACTAGCTGATGCCTGCATCAATGTGACGTCATTGACATTCACATACCTATAAGACTAGACTACTAGGGCATCTCTTAGATAAGTTGTGTTGCCTTCAACTAATCCACGGTGATTAGTTTTGCTTTCATACCCTGGTTGTTATTAAATACTAGATGGGTAGTAAGGGAGGTATTGTCTGATTTGTGAACTTTCTGTTCTAATTTGTACTCTACTTGAATCAATGCGCAAGCAAGTCTGATTCCTTTTCTATTCTCCAATGAATCTGCCGCTATCAAACAATGTGTATTGGAACATCACTGCATTTCTGCTTTGTTTTCTGTCTTCTGCACTCTCTTTTTCTGCGCAGAACAGCAAGAAAACTCTAACTAAGTCATCGTTCTCCCTGTTTGAAGCCCCTTCTTCCATTACCATTGTGAACCCTAGTTCCCTTTTGACAGTCACTTTCTTCTTCCTCCACTAATCAAAGACCCTAAGCCTCTCTTTCCTCTTGTAATCTCAGTCATCCTTCTTCAGTGTAGCAGCAATGATTAGAAACTGCAGCGACCAATGTTCTGTAGCAGTCTCCTTCATTGCTGATGCCAGACTCCTTCTTCTGGTCACTGCCTCCATCACTGTTGATTTTCAGCCTCTCTCCATCCACCCGCCCCTCTCTCAAATTCGGTTGAAAAATATGTTAAATAAAAAATTTTGGTTGAAAATGAAATGCTTCTTCTTGGATAGTATGCCTTACAATTGAAAATACGAAGACGCAACAAAACATAATTTGCAACTTGAATGTGTAGTGCACGAAGGTGCTTCTTAAAAAATTTAAGAAATAATATCTGGTTTAGAAGGGCCAAAACATGTGTCTTAAGCAGTAACTGCTCTATTGCTATGCTTGAAAGCCTACGTTCTTGCTTTGTCCAATTCCTGTTCCAGTGTGTTTGGCCTGAAAAAGCCTTTCTATGCCTGATTTGCTTTTCATAATCTTCTGTAATCTTGTATTCTGTATCGTATATTGTCCCCATTACAGGCTGGTTGAAGAGGCTGACTATAAATCCACCACCGAATTGTTTGGTAAGAAAGGTGATGAAAAGAGTCTTGACAACTTCATCCCAAAATCTGAAAGTGACTTTGCTGAATATGCTGAGCTCATTTCACATAAGCTTCGCCCATTTGAGGTTAGAGTAGCTTGTGTTTTTCTTTTTACTATCTTACCCTTTTCTAAGGGAATTGGAAGTACTTATAGTTATATATCTTTTGAATGCAGAAAAGCTTTCATTATATAGGACTTCTGAAAGCAGTTATGAGGCTCTCAATGACTTCCCTAAAAGCTGCTGATGCAAAAGAAGTTGCCTCATCTGCAACAGCAATTGCAAATGAGAAGTTAAAACTAGAGAAGGAGGCCAATGCTGGCAAAAAGAAGACAGGTAATGCATTCTTCTTATTGAAAATAATGTTTTAAAAATAAGTTCCGTGTTTGGGCTGTGAAAGGTTTCGTCGTAGCTCTAATGCTCTAGTTTCTACAGGAAGGTTTGTGCCAATATTTGCCGACGTGCAATTTCCCTTAGTTTCATATAATCTTTTTCCGTGGCTTATTTTCTAGGACTGAACTTATTGTGACTTGGCTCTATGCAGGTGGGAAAAAGAAACAGCTTCAAATGGACAAGCCAGACGATGATCTGGTTGTTAGCAGATACGACGATCCTGATGAATATGATTTCATGTGATTTCTTTCTGCTGGAGCCTGCTTTATACCTCCATATTACAATATCACCTTTATGGCATTCGAAGAGGTCAGATCTATTTTTATCTTTAAAGGCTTTCTTGAAATCCTGAAAGACCTGATGAGTGTGCGATTTTGCAAAGCAGTAGTTTAGAACGGTTTCAAGAGTGATGGCTGGTGTTTCTCCCACTGTGGTCATTATCTCAGACATTGTTGGATAAGTTATCCCCGAATACATTTTAGGTAAACATGTCGTCAAATGTCAATGGATTTTGAACTTGTTACCGTGCCAAAACGTTTTCACAACATCAAGCTAAACAGACTGTTAATGTCCCATTTTTTATGAGATGTGTAAACCCAGTATACGTTTGAAGTTGTCCTCATAGACGTTTTTATTGGTTCATTTTCACATTGAGGATTGGTTATTTCTGAGATTCACCACTGACCTGAATGCCCTTGGACTGTCTAAACACAACAAACTTGCAGGAAGATATAATTGAAGATGGGTGTTGTTAGATACACCCAAATCCGGATTATGCTAGTGCATATCATAAACCCTGATTTTCGTATTGATGTTACACCGGTCATATTGACGTGGTGCCCTAAACCCTGATTTTCGATTGTCCCTCATCTGGTTCTATATACATTCATAAGTTCGATATTGAATTAGATGATTATATGTATGTTTAATGAACAAATGAAAAATCATCACTAATTATTTAGCAATTCTCCACAAACTATCCCTTGCATTTCTCTTAGCCGTTCCTTTCCCTTTACTAAATTAGTCAATCGGCTTTCACACGTGTTGTAACCCCATAAAAACACCCTTTATTACTTTCACCCCCAAAATCAATTGGCCCTGCATCCCCCCTTCAACTCTTAAAATCAGGGCCTCTTAAAACACAAAAAATCAAGAACATCAAAACAAACAAAAACTAGTTGCTATTTTATGAAACAAACATTACAAGACCCTAACTAGTTCAAAATTGACACCACACCATGAATCTTTTACATCTCTCTCTCGCATTCCTCTCTCTCACGCATCCCCTAATCGCCTACGCGGCACCGGCATCGGAACATGGCACCGGTGCCCGCAGGTCTCACTATCACGGCAACAAGCACGGCGGTGACACCAAAGCACAGGGCGCCGGTGTCCGCAGCTCCGACGCCACTATCCCGAAGACAGGGCCTCCGGCCGATATTGTCAAGGCGTGTGGGCTGGCGAAGGACAAGGACTTCTGTGTCAATAGTTTAACGGGGAACCCGTTGAGCAAGGGGATGGACATGAAGCAGTTGCTGCTGCTGGCAGTGCAGATGGCGGAGGATAAGGGGATGGACGTGTCGGATTTTATCGACGGGAAGTTGAAGGGCGAGGCGACCCTTCCGGAGGGGCTTGATGATTCTTTAAATGATTGCGCTGATGAGTATTCCGATGCGCTCTCGAATATGGATGACGCGATTGACGCGTTGTTTAAAACGATGCCCTACAATGAGATGAGGAGTTGGCTTTCAGGGGCAATGATGAGCTCTACCGTGTGTCATAGCGCGATCGAAGAAGCCCTCGGAAAGAATGCAAGTACCTTCTTTGATGGCAACATGGATGTCGTCTTCTCGAAGATGTGCGATAATGCCTTGTCCATCGTCACTACAATGCAAGCTGATGCTTTGAAAACCGGGGCTGCCAAACCTCTAAGGTTAGGGTTTCGATTTCGATCTATTTTTATTTTTCCCCGAACTTCCCGATTGACAGGTCTAGAAATTTTGTGATGACCTAATTTATGACAACTTTGAACCAATCAACAAGATACGATTGGTTTGGTTGGTTTGAACCCGAGACAAATATAGCTTGTCACGGTTGTTTTGAGTCTCGAGGGTGACTACAACAACAACGTTCACTCGGGGTCGGACTACGAAGGGATTAGTCGAGTTCAATGTGGCTTGTATACTCATGAAAATCCAAAACCCATGAATTAATAGTAACGACTACAAATGAGGCTAATATTAGGTATCTGCTTACAACATCTCTAACATATTCCCTATTTTAGGTTTTTTTTTTGTCTAATAGATTATGTAAAAATAGAGTCTTCTTTAAATTTACACTCCAAATATCTAAAATAGGAAAGCCGTTGAAATTCAAACAATACTCATTTGAAAAATATATATTTTGTTTCTCATTTTAATGTTAAAAAGAAACTATTGTAGATGATCTTATTTGGATTAGTAAAATTTTGGTCCATTAAGGTACAAAATTTGAGGAGCTTAGCACATGAAGCCCCCAATCCTCTATTCAATAATCTAAGATCGTCTCGCTTCTTCAAAATGAGGAAATAAAATATATATTCTTTAAATTAATTTTGTTTATAATCCAATAACTTCTCCATTTTGAAGATTTGAAGAATAATTTAGTTTTGAAGAATGTTACAAATTCAGGGGAAGATTCTCTATTTTTTATGTTGATTCTTCATTTTGGAGAATGCGATGAGGAATTTGTTGAATGAAAAAAGAACCTTAATTTTTTTTAAAAAAAACTCCAAAATGGAGAATCTGTTGGAGATGTAAACCTTAGATTTAGTATCTGCTAGCACTAATTGTTTGCATTTTGGGTTCATTTTCTTGTTTATGAGTTGTTATATAAAATTTTTCAAACACTTTTAAAGCATAAATAGGGTTGTTGATTAAAATTTTCCTTTTCTTTAGATTCCTTGTCTTTTCTTTACTTGCTTTATTTTTCAGTCTTGCTTTACCTTATTTTCTTTATAAAGAAAACATAGCCTTTTTTCTTTATAAGTGTAGATAGGGGAGCAATATCCTCTGTCTCTCTTTATCCCCTCCCTTGTGGTGCGAACCTCTTTTCCACGAGTTTCGTCCCTATCCCCTCTCACAAAACCGGGTCCAAATCGTGTGTCCCCATTTATGTCCCCTCCGCATGTCCCTCCTCACAAAATCTCAATTTCTTTTTGTTTTTGTTTTTTTATTTTATTTATAATTTAATTTAACTTTTATTTTTAAATAAAGTTTGTGAGTAGGGGACGGGGAGGGGGACAAGGAGGGGGGACAGGTGATTTGGAGCCCACAAAACCCCCCTTTTTTTCTTTTTTCGAGAAGTGACTTTTAATTTTTGATGACGGTGTTAGAAGTATGACTATCCTTCGACTAAAATTTACATGGTATAAAGTTATTTTTTCACCTTAGTTAAAATGGTTTAGAACTAATTTAATATTTGATACAGTTGATGGTGGGACATGATTGAAGATTGGAAGTGACAACATTCGATATAAAAAAGTATAGAGAAGGAGTTGGAGACCCTCAAACATACAAATGTATGTATGTAATGGTTTTGTGCATGTCAAGATCTCTTTTAGTATATAATGTACACAAAGTATATAATGTACTGTGTACGTAGAGAGCTGCACTCTCTTAGTAGGCTTGTATTTTGTAGATATTTCTCTATTTTTCGAATCTAGAATTTTATTATCGTTATGAATTTTCATTTTTCGCCTTCAAATTTACCTATTTTATACATGGTAAATTCTTGCGACTAGTTTTATTATTAGATTTGCGATAAAACGCTCCCTCTGTCTCGAAATAATTATTGTCTCAAAATTCACCGGGACCATGATTAATCTTTCAACCCTAGTTGATTGGTGACATTTTGTGATCTTTGACAACTCAAATAAAAACAAGTTGTAAATAATTTTTGTTCTCTTTGTGTTTTGGAGATATGTTCTCTTATGTCCGGGTCGATGTTGAATATATGGGTTTGATATAAGATTGTCTCTTCCACCATTAGAAATAAGAGGGAAAAATGTCGGTTTATAGGAGTGGAGTGAAACCAAATAAATTGACTATGGTTTTGTGTGTGCTATGTACACTAGCAGCGGGTGCTAAATGCACTCCAACTGCGTGGATTATGGATTCGTTTGAACAACAATATGACACATGTCTAACAATAATTACAAATTGTTGAAAAAAATACAGACCGATCCTAGATCCATATGAATTAAAAAAAAAAAAATTAAAAGGACGAATCATATATTGATCCGCCCATGAACCATGAATCATAATTTTTTTTTGAAAGAGGGTCAAGAATATTCTTGACCCTCTTTATGATCCCCAAAACATGCATGGATTTATGATCCGTGCATATTTTTTTTTCTACAATTTATAATGATTGCTCGACAAGTGTTATGTTGTGATTTAAACAGATTTATGATCCGTATGTTTAGAGTGTTGTTCCTGGTGCCAATAGAGAAATAGAATACTCTCCTCCCTTTACATTTTTTTAATTAAAAAAAATAATCAAAATTGAGTAAATGGGTAGTATTAATAAGGAGGGTATAAAGTACAACCTTCAAAACACCACCATTTAAATTTGAAAATATTTGGCTCCAGAGAAAGGACTTCCGACTTGTTGTCAAACAAGCCTGGCGTGTTTCTTACCATGGTTCGGGCTTGTTCCAAATAATCTCTAAACCACGTCTCTTAAAACAAAAGGCCAAGTTATGGAATAAAACCTCCTTCAACAACATTTTTCGGCAATTAAAAGAGATAGAAGACAACTTGTTTGAGATTCAATCACAAAATGTCGGACATATCACCTATTCAGATAACCATAAGGAAACTAACCTTCTAAGGGAAAAAGAATAACGGCTTCTCTTTCAGAAGAATTACTGGAATCAAAGAGCTAAAACCAAACATCTCAAGTATGCTGACTCAAACACAACATACTTCCACCGTGTGGCCTCAGGAAGAAGACACAGGAAACAAATTCGCAATATAACATCAACAGAAGGAACTCTTATAATAGGAGAGGAAAATGTTAAGTTCGAAATAAAGCGCAATTTTGAGAAAAGATTCAAGAAGGAACCCTTTTGTGATGATCTTCTAAATGAGCATCTGCAACTTATCCACCCTGAAATCACTACGGAAGATAATGATTTTCTTATTAGACAACCTTCAAATAGTGAGATTAAACAAGCAGTTTTCAATATGGGTAACAATAAATCTCGAGGACCGGATGACTTCATAGCTGAATTTTATAAGACATACTGGGACATTGTGGGCCCATCAATTATCAAGGCGGTCAAAGGCTTCTTCTGCCCTGGCAAAATCCTCAAACAAATTAATCACACCTTTATCTCTCTACTTCCCAAATACGATAACCCAACAACCACAAGTCACGACCGACCTATCAGCCTTTGCTCTACCCTATACAAAGTTATATCCAAAATCCTGAAAGAAAGACTTAAAAAAATCATTGGCAAGTTGATTCATCCCCTTCAAGGGGCATTTGTCTCGGACAGAGCCATCCAAGATAATGTCCTTATAGCCCATGAGATATTTCACTCTTTCAGAACTCGTACTGAAGCGAGGGCCGGCTAGCAATAAAACTTGATATGGAAAAGGCTTACGATAGAGTCGACTAGAACTTTACAGAAAAAATTCTACAAAAATTTGGCTTCCATCCTACCTTTGTCTCTTGGTTTATGGAATGTATTACCACGGTCTCCTTCTCGGTTCTTATAAACAAAGGTCCTTCTGAGATGTTTACACTCTCTAGGGGCCTCCGTCAGGGGGACCCTCTCTCCCCCTTTTTGTTCATTCTTGGTGCGGAGATCCTGTCTCGCAAACTATCTCTTGAAGCAAGCTTGCTAAACAGTCCAGTTGGCTTCAAATTCGATAGAAATGGTCCTCACATACCCTTTCTGGCTTTAGCTGACGACATTATTATTTTTTCTAAGGGTAGTATAGCGGCTGGGCTAAAAATCAAAATAATTATTGACGACTACTGCAAAATCTCAGGACAAAGGGTTAACTACCAAAAATCAACCTTCCAAGGTACAAAAGACATATCGACTTCCAAAATCCAAGAACTTTCTACTTGCCTAAACATCACAAGCGAAAACTCCCTAGAAAAATATCTTGGATGTCCTATTATCAATGGAAAAGTCAACAAGAATACTTTTGAGGATATTATTTGTAAATCTGAAGAACAATTAAGTAAATGGAGGGCCAGTCAATGTTGTTAGGATCGAGATTCTAGATCGGATCGCTAGGGGTGCAGTAGAATCGGATCGTAGGATCGGATCGTAGAATCGTAAGATCCTACTGCATGTTTAAATTTTTTGATAAACTAATTACAAAATATTGCATATCACTTATATGTAAAGTTATATCAATGCTCAATAGCTATAACCACTTTATTTGTCTATCCATATATGAAAAATCCACACATGTGTATATAATAGCCCAAAAAATTCGAGCAGTAAGTCATAATTCTAGATTTTTTATATCCCTAAACAGAGAGTGAATCAAAACATTATTTTAAAAAATCAATATAACTATATCAATCAACATATTAATTCAAATTACCTAAAAAAATATTTAAAAAATCAAATTACCAAAAAAATATATTTAAAAAATCAACATATTAGTTCATGCGGTAGGATCTAGATTCTATTCCCGATTCTACTACGATCCTATGATCCTGTACGATCCTGCTACGATTCTGTACGATCCTGCTGCGATCCTGCTGCATCCGACTCTATACGTGCGATCCAGATCGATTGGGCCACTTTGGATCGTAGAATCGTAAGATCCCACGATCCGCCTTTGTTGAGAGAGGGCACTGGCCCGGCCAGTGCCCTCTCTCAACAAAGGCGCGCAATTCTTATTGGAACAAACTTGACTACTAAACCGCTCTATACGATGCAGAGTTTTATACTTCCCACTTAGGTACACAAAGAACTAGATCAAATAAATAGGACATTCTTTTGGAATAAAGACGTTCAACATCGCTCACTAATAAGCTGGGATAGAATTTGTAAACCTAAAAAACATGGGGGGGGGGGGGGGGGGGGGGGGGGGCTCGAACTGCGGAAATCTAAAGAAATGAATGAAGCTCTCCAGATGAAACTTCTATGGAAAATTCTGGCTGAACCAAACAACGCTTGGGTGAAAATATTAACACATAAATATCGCGGTTCAACCGACTTTTTGCATTATCGTAGGAGGGGTGGCTCATCATGGCAATGGGCTAAGCTTACACCCCCCCCCCCCCCCCCCCCCCCCCCCCCCCCCCTCCTAGGAAAGTTCAAGACTGGACTTATATGGTCCATTGGAAATGGTAAATCAATAAACTTCTGGTCGGACAATTGGTTGTCTACTTCCCCCATCACTTTTAGGCTTGACTGCCCGAACTCTTATGATGCAAACGAGTTTGTTAGTGACTACATTATGGGTGGTCGCCGGTGGACGGAAAAACTTAACGAAAAATTACCTCAATCCATTACAAAGGAAATTCTGGACATTCCATTGCCCGTTAACTACATTGAAGATCGTTTATATTGGTGACCCGATAAAGAAGGTTGGTTCACAACGTCAAATGCTTACAAGTTGGCGTCTTCACAAAGCCCCTTGAGTGTTGACACTAACGCGTGGATTTGGAAGCTCGACACTCCTCCCAAAGTCAAGAATTTCTTATGGAAAATTTCCCAGAATGGTCTCCCTCCTGTGTCTCGCCTAAATCAATGTGGTGTTGGCCTGCCGTCCACTTGCTGCTTGTGTAATAACGTAGTTGAAGATGACACCCACCTTTTAATTGAATGTCCGTATTTGAACCTACTTCATTCCCTATCATCTCATAATCGATTGAAGATAACCACTCTCATTGCTCAATCACGCGAAATAAAACCTATCTTCGAATTCATAGGTTCTACTTTCTCAAAAACTGATAAGGAGAATCTATCTTTTTCATGGTGGGCAGTATGGTCCTCCAAGAACCAACATCTATTCAAACAAGTGCCAATCCCTACTATCAATAGAATAAGACACATTATTAATACTCACATTACAAACTGGAAGAAAACTGCTTGGTTTGAGGAGGATCTTAATACGCCCTCCTCCTCTGCACACACTTCTAGTTCTAATCAACGTGGTAAACACAAAATCAAAAAACCGATCTCTTGGCGCAAACCCCCAATAGGTACGTTCAAACTCAACTTTGACGGATCTACCCTAGCAAACAAACAAAGCACGTCTAGAACAGTTATTCGGGATTGGAATGGAAAACCTATACACATTGGCTACCAAATTCTGAGTAGCCAAACCCCTCTTAAAGCTGAAGCTTTAGCCTTGAAACAAGGCATTACGGAAACCTTGCGGCTAAGCCTCAACAAAATACATATTGAAGGAGACTCTATCGTCATAATTAACCACTTGTTGGGCAAACATTCCTATCCCTGAGAAATTGAAATGATCATGACTGATATTAAAATCCTACTATCGACCGTCTTTAAGTCTGCGTCTTTCACGTGCCTCGATTGAGCAATACAGTTGCTGATAAAGTTGCACACATTTGCCACTTGCCCAGGGCGTCGATATCTCAAAAAACTATGTTCTTCTTGACCTCATCCGCAAAATGCTCTGGGGTAGAGTCCCTCTCACCCGAATTCCATACTAATAAAAAAAATAATAAAAAAAATGAGTGTATAAGAAAATTAAAAGATGAGATGTTTGAACAAGGAAAAAAAAAACGGTACTGAACACTGATGAGAGGCAGCTAGCAAGACTCGTTTGCATACGGCAACTGGGCCTTCTTTATTTGACTCAATTACTCGTTTTCACTGTAACGCGTGTTTTGTGTCTCAACACAAACAAAACCAACAACTTTCACAATCAATCGGATTGGGATTCAATGCATTATACATTCCGGTGGTTGATTTACTATCCCACGGAGAATTAATTGCATCATTTCGCAATCTGTTTTCTTTGATCGACGAGAACGTGCGAGACCCATTCTTCTCTCGCGGTGCCAAGAGGGCCGGTGCTGCTTCGATAGCGAGAGCTTTAGGGCTGCGGAGACAATGAGAGAACGCGGATTGCTTGTCAGTGGTAGATATGGATAACAACCATTCCGGAATGGCTCACCGGAAAGGACTTGTGGGTAGTACCCATAGGTCCCCGGTTCGAACCCCGGAATGACCGCTCTTTATTTACCTATTCAAGGTAGATCTGGGTAACCATTCCGAAATAGTTCAGCTGGAAAAGAATTACGAGTAAAACATGTAGATCGGGGTGGTTTGGGGGTGGAAGCTCTCTTGAAAAAATATCGGAATTTTTTTTATATTTTTTGTTGTAATTTTTATTAATTTTATAAATTAATAAGTTTAAACAGAATAAAAAATTACAAAGATAGTTTAACTCAATTGAGAATGAGAAGTAGTTATTATTTTGATGCCATGAGTTGTACAACTCTTTAATTAACTTCAGTTTTTTTTTTTATGACGAACAACCCATCTTTGGTGGCAAACCCCAGACACGTGACCCAGTCAACAAGAGCCACACACCAGGTAAACCGGCTTGTCCCGACCGGCTCGACCCACTGGAAAGGAGCAAGGCAAACCTTGAATTTTAATCCAAGGAAAGGGGCGGAGGTAGAGATTGAACCCAAGAGCTTCTGACATCCCCTCTTGCTCCCCACCAGTGAGCCATCCCGACTGGGGCATTTTTCTTAATTTTCTTCTATTGAAAATAACTAATTACTTACAAATTAAAGGTTTTTTTTATAGATCCACCAATGCTGAAAGTTCTAGTGAGAGGAGGAAGCATGTACATTGACGAGTTTATTAAGATAAGATGGGGGTGTGTTGTTCTACATGTGAGAAACAAAGAAAAAAATTGCATAACTAAGAAGATATATACAACACCTTCGATTGCATGCACTCACCAAGGATGATTAGAAATCTCATAGGAACTCAAAACAATTGTGTTAAAAGGAGAACACGATCAAAATGTTTGTGTGTTTTTTTGTGTGTAAATTGTCACTCAATTACTTTTTTTGAAAGAAAGAAATGTGGGGCAACAACACTTCACAATAGCATGAAATACGTCAATCAATCAAAACAATTATAAAGATCGAAGAAGAGAAATCCGAAAGTTTTGAAAATGTTCAAATGGTTTGAAAGCGTTATTGATAACTTTTCTGCGACGTATATATGATTCAAGATATATAATAAAATGTACGAGCTAGTACAAAAAGGTATCACACCATACCCTCATTTCTCAATTACTCTACGCGGGAAACTCTTAATTCATTATATGAAGTTTATCATGATGATCATGATCACCTTTCCTCCTTCCTTAAGCTTAGCTTCCTTAAGCTTCGTTTTACCTTGCCTTCCGTTGTAATAACAGTTAGCTGCTGCAACTGTCATTTTATTCTCCTTTTGTTGGTTTTCTTATTTTGGCATGTAATAAGCCCTTAGACATGGACATCACGTGAACTCTGTTGTACGATATATAGTCAGCTGTCACCTCCCAATGATGTAGATTTTTGGGATCATCAAATGCAGCTTTTGCTGCTAGCCGCCTCTGCAGCCTTCCATTTTGATCAAACACATTAATGAAACAGTGACTATGATTCACTGATTTTCCTTGATATAGTGTTGCCTTGTGTATGAATCTTGTTGTGTGCAGGGTGATTGAACCTTAATCTTACAGATTTCTCATGGTATCAGAGCCTCAGGCTCACGATCAGATCTTATTTCCGCTAAGAAGATAGTTAAAGAGGAAGATGTTTAGTGATAATAGTCAGACTCCAGGTGGTGGAGGAAATGGCAGTGATGGCAACACTCAAGGCAACTTAAATGATCTCTTATTCTTATCTAATTCAGATCATCCGGGATCTCAGTTGGTGGCTGTGTTTATTTGATGGAACTAACTTCATGTCATGGAGTAGAGGGCCAGAGGCATAATGATGGCATTAGGGGCTAAGTGCAAGCTTGGGTTTATAACCGAAAATTGTGTGAAACCAACTGAGGAAGGGATTGATTTACAGAGGTGGATAGGGGCTAATTTCATGGTCAGATGTTGGATCTTGAATTCAATGAATAAAAACATTGCTGAGGGATTGATGTTTGTTGATTCCACCAAGCAGTTGTGGGATGAAATCACTAAGAGGTACAGTCAGACTAATGCTCCCTTGATTTTTCACATCAAAAGAAACTTGAACAACGTGAGACAAGGAAATATGAGCTTAGCTGATCTATACAACACCTTGAAGAAGCATTGGGATGAGCTTCAAGTGTTAGAATTAAAAGATGCCAGAATGCTCATGTGGAGCTATAAGAACTTGCTCTTGTAATCTTGCTAAGCAAATAAATGAAATTGAGTCTAAGAACATGTTGATGCAACTGCTAGCCAGTCTAAATGATGGGTATGAAGCAGCTAGAAATTCTATCCTTGCAACTGATCCTCTGCCATCAGTTAGTAAGGCATTTTACATCTTGAAACAAGTTGAGATGGGAACTGAGGCCTTAGATAGAGCTTCAAGTGGAGTGACAGATGCTTGTGCTTTTGTTGCTAGCAAGAATCATAGCTCGGGACCGATAAATCAATCCTACAGTGGGCAAGGGAACGGAGGCTATGCAGGACATGACAATACCTCCTTTGGAGGACATGGCAACACTTTCTTTAGAGGACAGGATCAGAAGAAAGGCTGGAGAGAGCTGAAGAGAATCAAGCATGTTTCTAAATGCTCTCATTGAAAAATGAAGGGACACACAACAGAGGAATGCTTCAAACTCCATGGAGTACTAGACTGGTACAAGGAGTTGAAGGAGAGTTAGAGAAATAATTCAAATGCAAGAAGCTCAGCAAATGCAGCATGGACCATGAACACTCCATTGGATGAAGGCACATGAAATTCAGAGGGCAGATGGACAATGCTATGGTGAATGCATTTTATCAAGGAGTCTTGAGAATAATGAAGGGAAAGGGTCAGGCAGAGAGTGCTTTTGCAAACTTTACAGGTAAACCGTCTAATTATGATAGTTGTGTTAATCTATCTATACAAACATGAATATAGTGGATAGTAGACACTAGGGCTAGTTATCATATGATGCCCATGTAGCAATTTTCTCAATTAAGGATCAAACTGGATAAGCCTATTCATATAGGATTTCCAAATGGTAATGTGAAAACTGTTACACAATCCGGAAAACCGCAGTTAACAGATTCAATTTGGTTGAATGATGTGCTTCTGGTTCCATATTTCAAACATAGTTTGCTGTCAGTTGGAAGATTGCTTGATGAAAATGATCTGATTGATGTGTTCACTCGTTCTTGTTGTTATATTCATGTCCTTGGAACTAAGGAGGTGGCGCTGTCAGGACAGAGAAAGCATGGGCTCTATAGAGTATTGACAGATGATCAAGCTAGAAGCTGGAACCAAGTAAACAGAAGTAGTTGTTTTCCTTTTGCTCATTGTAACAAGGCTAGTTGTGACTTGGATTTGACACATGCTAGACTCGGACATAGTTCCATTTCAAAAATCAGACATTTGCAGTTTGTGAATCAGACAGAGCTGGGAAGTTTTCATTGTGACACTTGTGCTTTGTGCAAACATCACATGCTTCCTTTTGAAAGAAATGATAGTATAGCTAATGAACCTTTTGATTTGATTCATATGGATCCATGGGGTCTATACATACATCCTACTTATAATGGTTTTCAATATTTCTTAAACATTCTTGATGATTGTTCAAGAATTACTTGGACATTATTGCTTATGAACAAAATGCAGGTGTACAACATTGTGGCTGATTTCCTTGCTTATGTTAGGAATCAATTTGAATCCTCTGTGAAGTGCATCAGAACAGATAATGGCACAGAATTCACATCAAGGCAGTGTCAGGAGTTATTTGTTGAGAAAGGAATTGTGCATCAAAGGATTGTTCCATACACTCCTCAGGATAATGGGAGAGTGGAGAGAAAGCACAGACACTTAGTGGAGACTGCAAGAAGCGTGAGATTGCATGCATTTTTTACTGTGAAATTTTGGGGAGAATGCATCTTATCTGCTACTTATGTCATAAATAAATTGCCAACATAATTCTTAAATTGGAAATCACCTTATGAGGTGATTGTTTGGAAAACCTGTTGCCTATGATGAATTGAGAATAACATGATGCTTATGCTATGGATCCATTAATCAGCCTGATAGAGATAAGATGGGAGCTAAAGCTAGAAGATGTGTATTCCTTAGCTATCCACAAGTCCAGAAACCTTACATGGTGTGGGATATTAAAGCAAGAAGCACATTTGTAAGCAGAGACATAACCTTTCAAGAGAAAATATTTCCTTTCAAAACAATGAATGAATCTGTCATAGCAGATGATGCTCAACAGGTTCATTCTTTTTCATTAGTCAATCCAACCTCAGATGACTTCCAACAAACACAATATCCCATTACCCATTTTTCCTCATCCTCCGAATTTACTCCACATACTTCTCAGCAAATTGTAAATGACACAGAAGATTCCCATTCCCAACTAATCCCACCACAAAATAACCCACAAAATGACCCACAAAATGACCCAACACTTCCAAGAGTGGTTACTAGACCACAACACTTCCAAGAGTGGTTACTAGCTTTCTGGATGATCATGTTGAGTTTCCTCCCTTGAGAAGATCATCCAGAGTGGTTACTAGACCACGACACTTCCAAGATTTTGTATGCTCAAATAGAAAGAGGAATTCTTCCATGTCTCAATCTTTCCTGGCCACATGTCTTGATCCGTCTCATGATCTTGACTCAAAATATGTGACATCATTTGCTCTTATGACAAATTATCATGAACATGTGCATTACATACATGTTGTGCAAGAGAAGCACTGGATAGATACTATGAACAGAGAAATTGATGCTCTTGAATAGAATGATACATGGGAGCTCTCTGAACTGCCGCCGGAAAAGAAAGCAATAGGGAGCAAATGGGTTTATAAGATTAAATATAAACCAGATGGACCTGTTGAAAGATTTAAAGAAATGTTGGTGGCAAAGGGCTATAATCATATAAAGGGGAAGGATTATAAGCATACATTCTCACTTGTTGCCAAGTTTAGCATAATGAGGATTTTATTGGCTCTAGCCACTACCAAGAACTGGCATCTGCACCAACTTGATGTGAACAATGCCTTCCCGCATAGGCATTTAGATGAAGAAGTGTACATGGTGCCACCTAAAGGGTATGAGATGTCCAAACCAAATCAGGTATGCAGGCTGAAGAAATCTATTTATGGCCTAAAACAAGTTTCTAGGCAATGGAATGTTGAATTGTGCAAATTTCTTGTTAGTATGGGATATGAGCAGTGCTTAAATGATTATTCCTTGTTTATAAAGCATGTTGAAAAGGGTATAGTAGCAACTCTAGTTTATGTTGATGATCTCTTATTAACTGGAGATGATGAGGCATTCATTAGAAAAACCAAAACAGGCTTACCCAATGGGAAATGCGAGGTATTTTCTAGGACTGGAAATTTCAAGAAATGATATGGGGACACTTGCATCAAAGAAAGTATGTCTTGGACATCTTAACTAATAGCAACATGATGGAGTGCAAGCTTGCAACTTTTCCTTTACCTCGAGGGCTGAAATTGTCCATAGATACAAGTGAAGTTATGACAGATCCAGAGGTCTATAGAAGATTGATTGGGAGATTGTTGTTCTTAAATCTTACAAGGCCTAATGTTACTTATGTTGTTCAATATCTGATTCAATTCATGTCAGAGCCTAGAGTGCCTCACTACAATGTTGCTCTCCATGTAGTGAGTTATTTGAAGGGTACTACTGCAGTGGGATTGTTCTATCCAATGAATTCATCCATGAGTTTGATGTCTTTCTGTGATGCAGATTAAGGCACTTATCAATTCAGTGCAAAGTCATTAACTGGATTTTGTGTATTCCTTGGGAATTCTCTAGTCTCATGGAAAAGGAAGAAGCAAAAAACAATCTCAAAATCATCAGCTAAAGCTGAGTACAGAAGCATGTCAACCACAACCAGTGAATTGATATGGGTGGAAGGCATACTTGATGCATTGGCAATTCAAATTCCCAGGCCGATTCCCTTATATTGTAATAGCAAATGAGCTATTCACATTGCTGAAAATCCAGTATTTCATGAAAGAAGCAAACATTTAAAGATTGATTGCCACGTCATTAGACAATATTTGATCTCTGAATTTTTTCTTTCTCAGCATGTGAGGATAGGAGTACAATTGGCTGATATACTTACCAAGCCCTTAAGAGAAAAACAACACATGTTATTTGCTCTCAAGTTATCTTGAAATGGAGTTAAGAGTTGTCAACGCTCAATACCTTCGATCATCACTGGTACTACTTTGGAGTCATTAAGGTTAATGATTTATATATTGTGGAGGGCGTTGTTTATAAAGTGAGAAATCTGTAAGATTAAGGTTCAATCACCCTGCACACAACAAGATTTATACACAAGACAACACTATATCAAGGAAAATCAGTGAATCATAGTCACTATTTCATTAATGTGTTTGATCAACATGGAAGGTTGCAGAGGCGGCTAGCAGTTCTCAACAAGTCCAACTTGAAAGAGGGGGGGGGGGGGTATGAAGATTATCATGATGATCATGATCACCTTTCCTCCTTCCTTAAGCTCAGCTTCCTTATGCTTCGTTTTACCTTGCCTTCAGTTGTAATAACAGCTAGCTACAACTCTCATTTTATTCTCCTTTTGTTGCTTTTCTTTGGCATGTAATAAGCCCTTAGGCATGGACATCATGTGACCTTTGTTGTACTATATATAGTCAGCCGTCACCTCCCAATGATGTAGGGTTTTTGGGATCATCAAATGCAGCTCTTGCTGCTAGCCGCCTCTGCAACCTTCCATGTTGATCAAACACATTAATGAAATAGTGACTATGATTCACTGATTTTCCTTGATATAGTGTTGTCTTGTGTATAAATCTTGTTGTGTGCCGGGTGATTGAACCTTAATCTTACAGATTTCTCACTTTATAAACAACGCCCTCCACAATATATAAATCATTAACCTTAATGACTCCAAAGTAGTACCAGTGATGATCGAAGGTATTGAGCGTTGACAACTCTTAACTCCATTTCAAGATATAAATCATATAGCATCTCCAACCGATTCCTCATTTTTAAAAAAAATTATGGCTTCCTAAATTCTAGATACAAAGTCGTCATAGATAATTTTCTAAATACAATGCTTTTTAATGTGTATATATATACTTTCACAACTATATAGTAGAAAAATTCTTCAATACCCAAGCAGTCAATTTATTGGCCAAACAAACATAACGACAACCTAAGTATATCTCGCGATTAAGCGGGGTCAGGAGGTACACACTCTTTCTATGAACTAGTCGAGAGTGTTTTCGATATATCCAAAAATAACAAAACAAATGAAGAAAATGGCACTCCCTCCGTTTCAAATTAAAAGTCGTTTGTAATTTAGTGCACACATTTTGAGATAAAAACTCTATAAATTATTTTTTTTAATCAATTTTTTTAATAATTCTATACTTGTTATTATTAAGTATGAAATTGTAAGAAAATTATTAAAAAAACAATATTTTATAGAGTTTTTACCTCCTTATATGTGCCGAAAAAAAAGATGATTTTATTATGTGTAGGATATATGTCTCATGTATAAGCTCATATGTGTGTATGAGATTCAAGTGTGACAGCTTGAGGTAATGGTATTCGGCAGGGGTATTTCAGTAATTACAACATCAGTTTATAATGTTGTTAGGAGGTAGTTAGAAGTAAGGCTTGAAACATAACAAACACTGGTGAGAGAGAGCGAGAGAGGTTTTGGGGATCAACCTCCATTGTAGCTCCTTTCTTGATTTCGTTTTCTGTCAATCTCTAGTTGATCAATTGAAGTTTTGCTGTTTCCAAATGGTATCAGAGCGGAGGTGAGCTTCTTCGCTGCTACTGTGTGTGAATTTGGATAATTGTACTGTGTAATCGTCGATTGAATTGGCGATGGTGGGAAGAGGAAATCCGAATGCGAGTCCTCACATTCAAGGTTCAAGTGTTGGGGGAGATAGATGGACCTTCGTTACTCCTCCGGCACCAGGTGCTGTCATGGGAACGACGATTCCCACTGGTTTTTCAATTTGGGGATTTTGCGCAAAATCTAGGTAACATCCATTACAATCCATTGTTTCTATCAAATTCAGACCACCCTGGGATGCAGTTGGTATCCACACCGTTCAATGGAACGAATTTTGTGAGTTGGAGCCGCGGAGTTCACATGGCATTGGGCGCCAAGGCCAAGCTCGGATTCATCACAGAGAGCGTTGTCCGACCTGCTGAGAATAGTGAAGATTTCGAGAAGTGGATCCGTGCAGATTATAGGGAGCATTGGCCATGTTGGAGGCCATGAGTTGAAAGGGAAAGATCAGTTCTCCCAAGATTGTAATAAAGTAGTGAACCTAGATACTTTACATGCTAGATTTGGACATCTTTCAAGTTCCAAAATGAAACATTTATCTGAATGTTTTGATGTTGATTTGAAGGATTTTGTTTGTGATACATGTGAATTGACAAAATTTCACAAATTGCCTTTTGCTAGAAGTGAATCTGTCACTGATGGGTTATTTCAGTTGGTCCACATGGACTTATGGGGTCCTTATATAACTCCAGCTCTATGTGGAGCTAGGTACTTCCTCACTATCCTAGATGATTTTTCTAGGACAACTTGGGTTTATCTTATACAAGATAAGATGCAGGTGCTTAGAGTGATCACCAATTTTCTGAATTTAGTTGAGACACAGTTTCAGTTGAAGGTTAAGATTTTGAGAACAGGCAATGGGACTGAATTCACACAGAAGGGTTGCTTAGATTTGTTGCTGGCCAGGGGTATTATACACCAGAGGTCAGCTCCTGGTGTTCATGAATAGAATGGCAAAGTGGAAAGAAAGCATAGACATTTGGTGGAAACTACAAGGGCCATTAGGCATCATGCTGGATTTCCCATTCAGTTTTGGGGAGAATGTGTTTTGAGTGCTACACACTTAATCAACAAGATTCCATCCAGTGTCCTTCAATGGAAATCACCTTATGAGGTTTTGTATAACACTCCTCCCTCCTTAGATGATCTTAGAACCGTGGGTTGCCTTTGTTATTGCCTGCAACCCAATGACTATAGAGATAAACTTGGGATTATATCTAGGAAGTGTGTTTTTCTTGGTTATCCACCTGGCCAAAAGGCTTACAGATTATTTGATCTTCACAAGAAAAAGGTCATAATCAGTAGAAATGTGAAATTTGTTGAGCATGTCTTTGCGTTCAGAAAAACAATTATATCTGATGTCCCTCCCTCATCATCCATTAGCTTGCCTCTTACTAGGAATGATGATACTGAGATTTTTTGGAGTTATGCTTCTGACATTCCTCCTATTTCTGAGAATATTGAAACTAACAGTCACCCTGCCACCATGATCATGGATGACTCACATACTGATGCACTATCAGAAAATTCTCCTGCTCATGATTCTTATATCTCAGAGGAGAGTCCATCAGTTTCTGGGGCTCATGTTCCCGTGGTTACTAAAAGGTTGATCCACATACCTGCTAGGCCGAATGATTACATCTGTTCAAATCTTCCAACACGAATGTAGGGAGCTGATTCAGAGTCTGAGAGTAAATCATTTGTTGTCTTTTCTATGCAAAACTTGGCTCATCTATCTCCTGATTTCATACAGTCATTTGTCAATATGTGTGCAACCTTTGAACCTCGTTCTTACAGTCAAGCAAAGGGAAATGAGCAGTGGGAAAGTGCTATGCAAGCTGAGTTAGCAACACTTGAGAAAAACCATACTTGGACTGTCACAAGTCTTCCTATTGGCAAGAAGGCAATTGGTTCCAAATGGATATTCAAAATCAAATACAGGCCTGATGGAAGTATAGAGAGATACAAAGCCCGGTTGGTAGCCAAAGGTTACAACCAAATCAAGGACAAAGATTACAAGCAAACCTTTTCACCAGTGGCAAAGTTGGTAACAGTCAGAGTCATTCTTGCACTTGCTGCAGTAAAAGGATGGGTTTTGCATCAATTGGATGTGAATAATGCTTTCCTCCACGGGTTCCTAGAGGAGGAAGTATATATGCAGCATCCTGATGGGTATGAGGTCAAGCCTGGACATGTATGCAAACTCAACAGATCTCTCTATGGCCTCAAACAAGCCAGCAGACAATGGAACTATGAATTGACCAAGTTCTTAGTCAGGTTGGGATACACACAATCTAAACATGATTACTCTCTCTTTTTGAAGGCAGTTGGTTCTGAATTCACAATTGCCTTAGTATATGTAGATGATATGTTGATATTGGGCAATTCAGAATCTGAAATTGCTAAAACTAAGGTTGCTCTTCATTCTGCTTTCACCATAAAAGATTTGGGGATGGCCAGGTATTTTCTTGGGATGGAGATCTCCCGTCCATCTTCCGGTATTTTGTTGAATCAGAGAAAATACATCCTGGATATTCTTAAAGATGCTCAATTGGAATCCTGCAAGGTTGCTGCATTTCCTATCCAACATGGTGCTAAATTGTCTACTAACATTGGTGATCCTTTCGAGCATCCAGAGAGCTATAGAAGGTTAGTTGGGAGGCTCCTTTACTTAACATTAACACGCCCTGATATTGCCTATACAGTACATCAACTTAGTCAATTTTTGCAACATCCACTCAAGCCTCATTGGGATGCAGCCATATATCTTCTCGGATATTTGAAAGGTACCTTCCATATGGCTTTATCCTATCCAGCCATATCCACTCTTAATCTCACAACCTATAGTGATGCTGGTTGGGGGAATTGCATTGATACTGGGCGATCCTTATCTGGGTACTGCGTGTTTTTGGGTTCATCTTTGGTATCCTGGAAGACTAAGAAACAGAAACTTAAGTTGTTTCCAAATCTTCTACTGAAAGTGAGTATCGCAGCATGTCCTCTGCTGCTAGTGAGTTGGTTTGGATGCAAGGGCTACTCACTGATCTGCACATTGATGTAAAGTTTCCCATCAAACTACATTGTGACAATAGAGCTGCTCATTGCTTGGCTTTGAACCCAGTTTTTCATGAACGGACTAAGCACGTTCCTATTGATTCTCACTTCATCAGGGAGATGGTACAACAGGAATTCATTCAGACTATTCATGTGTCCACTACACTTCAGCTGGCTGATGTTCTAACCAAAGCTTTAGGGGCTCATCAACCCAAGTTTTTGTGCTCCAAGCTTGGACTTGTGTGTCCTGCCCATGTCCAGCTTGAGGGGGGTATATATGTAGGATATATGTCTCATGTATAAGCTCATATGTGTGTATGAGATTCAAGTGCGACAGCTTGAGGTAATGGTAGTCGGCAGGGGTATTTCAGTCATTACAGCACCAGTTTATAATGCTGTTAGGAGGTAGTTAATTAGAAGTAAGGCTTGAAACATAACAAACACCGGTGAGAGAGAGCGAGAGAGGTTTTGGGGATCAACTTTCATTGTAGCTCCTTTCTTGATTTCGTTTTCTGTCCGTCTCTAGTTGATCAATTGAAGTTTTGTTGTTTCCAAATTATGAAATAGAGGGAGTAACAAGTAGAACAATAAGGAACTAAGAGCCCGGAAAGGAGCATAAATGTAAAGAATTATGAATTTCTTGATCAAACAATTATGAATATAAAGAGTAATATAGTACTGTATTTATTTGGTGTTACATCACTTGTCAAAGAATCTATTAACATCAGATTTCAATGAAGACTATGGAAATACAACCAAATGTATATATAAATGGCAACAAAAACAAATTAAAAGTGGGAAAGTGAAATCCTAAAACGACATAAATGTATGTATCTATATTCCAATTTCTTTTTCCTTTTTGTTAGAAAAGTGTGTGAAAAAATAATTTGACTTGGTCAAACTTACAGCAAGCCGGTGAAGTATGGGACCCCCGTCTGCGATAACCAGTCATCGGCGAGCAGAAAACTCGACGCCGTGAAGTTACTCGCGTCGGTGGAATTCATAATATGGTAACCCGGCCACGTCACCCGGTTCGCCGTGCCCGAACCCGGTCCGGTGTTATTAAACTCGCCGTAGTAGAGCGTGTCGAGGGCGAACGTGCCGTTCCACGCCATCCAACCGGCGGCGTTGATGAAGCGGTCGATGTACGACTGGAGGTACACCGTCCGGGAGTACTGTTTCCAGGGGCGGCCGAGGTAGGTCTGGGTGGAGGAGTTGGAGGCGGCGAGGTCGGCGGCGGGGCGGATGGTGCAGTTGTGGAGGGAGGTGCCGGTGTTCTGGTTGGGGTCGGTGCGGCCCTGCGCGGTGATGGCGTTGAACTGGCCGGTCATCGGGAGCCGCGGGTAGAGGTTGCAGTCCTGGAACACGGCGGCCGCGTTGCCGAAGATGAAGTCCACCGTGCCGTACACGTCGCACTCCCGGTAGAACTGCCGGAGCGAGTGGGTGTAGAGGGTGTCCTGGTACGCCTCGAAGCTGCAGCTGTAGAAGGTCGAGAGGTCGGCGCCGTTTCGCAGCGCCACCGCCTGGTGCTTCGCCGCCCCGGCGGTGTTTCTCACCGTTATGTTCACCCCTACGAACCCCGTCCCCACCACGGCTGTTGCATCCAAAAGGGCAAAGTTGTAATTAGATTAAAATGTATCAAATACTAGTTGAATTTTTTTTAAAAAAAATTATATTTAAATCATAAAAGTTTAAGGATATATATTTTTCTAGGAATATAAATAATTCTACCTGCACAATTATTTTTAAATTCAGAAGTAAATTAGTTTTTATACGTTTAAATAAAGGAAAATATAATAATAAATAAATAAGAGTATAGTAATATATTGTGTTACAAAATTATTAGTGGTATTTTTAAATTATAAAAAAAATATTCAAATTGTAAATATATCAAATAACATATATTTTTGTATAACTTTTCTAATATAAAATAATGTTTTAAAAAAATAGTAAAATTAAAAGAGTCATTATGTTAATAGGATAATAACACTAATTTGAAAATGTTTTTAAAATTTTAATTAATTTAGTTTTTTTAATTAGATTCTTAGGATCAATTGCTTTTTAGTATGAAATCTTTCATAATTTAGAGTCTTATCTTATATATGCCCTTTAAGTATAGGATAGAAAAACTGTTATTAAAATATTATTTTATAAGAAAAAATATACAAATATATATTATTAAACATGTATAATATAAATATAATTTAATAACTTTTTTATAATTAAAAAATACCACAAAATATTTTTTTGTTACACTCAATAAATGTTATAGCGGAACCCTACTCTTATTAGATGTTTAAATAGTGTTGACTTTTGTAATACAACGTATGATTTACTGCGTTAACTAGACAAAATTTAAAGAAAATCTAATATCCAGATAGACACACGCTACACTAAATCCTCTTATACACATGTTATCCGGTAGTGTGCATTTTAATATAACGATTTTCTAACTTATATTTTAGAGTATAGATTAGTCATCCAATGGTGGAAATTATCATATAAAATTTGATATTTAAAAAAAGAAGTCAATTTCTATTTAGATTTTTTTAATCTAATCAAATAAACTTCATCTATAATTAATTAATTTTAAGCATAAATTGAACAAACTACTAATAATATAATTTTGTAATTTTATGATCAAGTCCAAGTAGAATCAGGTGATTAGACAACGAGATCCAATTAGGAACCAAATACCAGACAAATTTGAAATATTTATTTTATTTATAATTCTTCTTCCATCCATTGGGATATATTTTTCACTTAGGACTCCCTCCGATTCAAAATACATATCGTTTAATTTTTTAACACGTATTTTAAAAAGTTAAAAAATTATATAATATATTAACTTTTTTATTATTATTTTTTTACAATTTAATATTTATTATCAACAAATATTAAATTGTAAAAAATAATTTTAAAAAAATTGATATTTTATATAGTTTTTACCTTATTAAAATACGTGTTAAAAAGTTAAACAACGTGTATTTTGTATCGGACATTAGATTAGATATGTGAATCGAAGGTCAAAGAGATATTATTTTTTAATGTAATAATTGACTTTATACAGTACTCGGAATATATGATCTATTCAATCACTATGTTTTGGAGCGGCAGCGTCTAGAACCCTTGCTATACTATAAGTGCCCTGCTCCCAAATCAATTTTTGGTCCCACCATTTACTTTAAGATTCATACCTAATTCGCCCCTGTTCCAAAATTTATTGTCCTATAAACCTAATATTTTAAATTCAAAAGTCTATATATATAGTCCTACTATTTAAAATATTATTAAATATTGATTTTTTAATTAATTTTTTTTTTAGTAATTTCATACTCATTTTTTTAACTAAAACTTGTCGTTTACTATCTATGCACATTTTTTTTAGATTAATAAAATATTAACTTTTTAAAAATTTGTTTTCAGTAATAGGTACGAAATTATTTAAAAAGTTAATATTTTATATAGTTTTTAACACCTAAAAACATGAAAATGAATAGTAAATATCAAATTTTAATTAAGAGATAGAGTACTTATTAATCATAAGTAAGAATTTATATAAAAAAAAATTTATAAAGTATTTAACCTCGTTAAAATATTTGGAGAAAAGTCAAATGACCTTTTATTAGGGAATAGAGTAATTATTATTCACATTTTAGCGTAAATTAAATCGCTTACCAAGTGTTGCGGAATTGAAGGTGGTCCAGCCATCGACGACGCTGCGGTTGCCGGTGATGATGGTCTGGTTGATGCCGTCTCCGATCATCATGATGTACTTCTTCTTCTTATCGATGGTCACGTACTCGTTATACTCGCCGGCGGTGACGTATATAAGGTAGTATCCGCTGCTGCCGTCGGTGTTGTTGGGCGCCGTGGCCACCGCTTCCATGATGGTCGTAAAGTTCCCTGACCCGTCCTGGCTCACCGTCACAATGTCGCTGATCATCACCTCATTGTCGTCCGCTAACCTCCTTCCCACCGTCTCGAAGATCCGGCTATTCCTCGCCGACATCACCAGCAGCACCTTCCCGTGCCTGAACGCCGATTTCTTGCTCCCGCGCCTGAACGGCCCCTTCTTGTTCTTCGGCACCCATCCTATATATATCAATTTTAATTAGAATAAACCACTGAGTTCCACATTGAAAATATGAAAGATCAAACATTAGTATATAAGTCCTCTAATGGACTTAGTAATTTTGTTACAATAATTGAGTTATTAAAATATAGTCACAACTCGCGACTAATATATATAGATAAATCATCTATTTAAGTTATGTCGTGATCGAAGTCGATGTCAAAAGTAGATATGAAAAAGTGAGAAATAATTCAATCGAAAAGTAAAGGAGTAATAATATATATGCAATGATAGATGGATGGAGAGATAAGGGGGTCAACGGCGGTCAAATAGAAACAAATGTGGGTACCTTTGGTAATGAGGGCGAGGGAGACGCTGTAGAGCTTGGTGTCGTTGGAGAGGGGGGCGGAGAGGCCGTTACGGAGGCTCCAGGCGGAGGCGGTGGACTGGAGGCCGTCGAGGCAGGTCTGCTGGTTGGTGAGGAGGCCGCTGAGGAAGGTCTGGACGTCGTCGGCCTGGGCGAAGGGGAGGGTGCGGTTGGCGGAGGAGACGGTCTGGAAGGAGTCGGTGAGGTAGTCGACGTTGAGCTGGGCGAGGAGCTGGCAGTCCTGGAGGGCGCCGATGGCCGAGGGGGTCAGGTGGCGGGATTTGGAATTGGACAGGTACCGGTTCACCAGGTTGAGGAACTTGTTGGCTTGGGACAGGGATTTCTTGAACGAGAAGTAGCCGTACTCGTAGACGTTGGCGGAGGTGCGGTTGTCGGATTGGAGGACACCCTTGCAGTAGGCCGGGTAGAGCGTTGCGTTGCAGGCGGCGGTGGTGCTGACTGGGGCGGACGGGGGCGGGTCCGCGCCGACAGAGAAGGAGACATGGAGGAGGAGGAGGAGGAGGAGGAAGGGGATGGTGGTGAATGGAGAGATTGAGGAAGTCATTGTGATTTTGATATATGGTATGGTTTGAGGGTTATGTGTGGTAGGGTGAGTGGCGAGTACTAAGGTTTATATAGGAGGTGGTGAGGTGGGAAAGGTACTAATCAAGTATAGTATAAACAATTTAATTATATATTATTTTATTTGAAATGGTGTTGAATATATTGGTTTTGTATCATGGAGTGTCTCTTACATTGGATCAATAATATGAGGTGTAAAAATGATGTTTTTGTAAGGTGATGTGCTTTAGACTTAAAGCTTTTGTATAAGAAGTTGGATGATGGTTTTATAAATTATTTAAAATATATTGAAGTTGTAAACAGAGGCGGGTCTTCTTTGGGGTCGGGGTGACAATCGCCCCCTAATTAAAATAAAATTTAATATGCATATTTTTTTCATCGATGACTTCGATTTGTTATATTATATGCTCAAATCTAACACCTAAATAAAAAATTATGAACGTTTTAAGGCTGAATCTATATAAATTATTTTCCACGTCGATCATTTTAACAAGCTGATATACTTCTATCATAATTATCGTTTATTAACCTTCGTAACTTAATACTATAATTAAACTCAAAAACTTCAAGTTAGTATGTTATATTAAAATATTTGAAAACCTATAAATAAAGTATATATGCTCGATTTATGTTTTTATTCTAGTTATACCTTCGTATTGATGATTTTTTTTATAAAAAAAAATAGGATTTAATTTTCTGCTCTCTCAACTAACAGTTTTAGAATCCGCTATCGAAGAAGAAATTAATGAGAACTCGAAGATCGATAGGGTATGGAAAGACACAAACTAAAGTTGGGAGCAGAATAACAAAAATCTACGGATGAAGATCGATAGGGTATCGTCACTTGTATGTTAGTAATCCAAACATAAGCCGAGTGATATTCTATCGTAAAATCAATTCGAAGCCTATAAATTTATAGGCTAGAACGAGGAGGTGGAATAGGGAGTCAAGATTAAGGGGATGACTTGGAGGAAAGCGCGTGGGGTATGGGAGGAGTAGTTAATACGACGTCGGATTTGGAAATTTTAGGAGTCATGGAAATGGACAAGAAGAGTCCAAAGGGCTGAATTAATCAAAAACAGAGGTAGGGTAATAGGGTTGGACGAGACTTTGCCCCTGCAGTTTAGTGTGAGGATAGGATACCTTTCTACTTGGACTTGCAACTTTCATGCCGGTGCTAATTTTTTCCTTTTTTTAATAGATGTTAATTAATGCCACATCCATCTCAAAATATAGGTCGTTTAATTTTGTTGGGAATATATAAGATGTAAATCAAGGTGCAATTTGCACATTGTAATTCTGCATCTTTAGGAGGGGCAAAATGGTCATCTAATACAGATCTCCGAGCTCAGCTTGTATAGCAGGAGATATTGGCGCCATTTTCAGTTACAACTTGCTTTTGTAACAAACTCTTTCTAGAGCTTTCTGTAGCTTGTGAATGGAGTTTAGTATGTTTTTAGCTCAATCTGAGCTTCAGAGCACTAAGATCCTTTGCTCATGTTTTTCTCTGATTTTCGGTCGTGGATTATAGAGATTCTTCTCTGTTTCGGTTTTCGTCTGCGATTGTGTTCGTGTTTCTTGCTTTGATTGTTTTTCGATATGGCTGGACGAGGATCGGCGCCTCGGCAGGGGCAGAGCTTTGCGAATGGTCTCAATGGAGCAGGACGTGGAACGTTTGTCAGTGTTACTCCACATTAGGGTTACTCAACGGGCCCGGTCCGAACCGACTTAAACGGGTCGGGCCAGAACCGACGGCCCGATTTTTTGGGAGGGTCGGCCCGAAGACCGAACCGAAAACCGAATATCCGGTTACGGTTTTTTCGGTTTTCGGCCTGAAAAAACCGAAAAAGAACTGAAATGCCCTGCAGTGTTTATATGTTCGAAAAACTTCACAGCATTCACAAATTGATTTACAAATCTGAAATTACAACTATAAGAGAACAAACTATTGATAATAGAAGTAGATTAACACAACTAAAATGTGAAATTTTGCCAAAAAAAAAAGGAAATCGACCATGCCTTCACTGCTGCAGCGCTGCTTTGCTATCAGCTTTCCTGTGAGAGGCGGTTGCGGGAGAGGGAGCTCAGGGAGGCAAGCCAACGCCGGCCGCCGGTAGGGGCTGTGGGAGAGGGAGAAGACTGCGAGAGAGGAGGCTGGAGGGCCGAGGCAAGGCAACGCGTCTTGCAGTCTCGTCTCTCACTTCGCTGGGCGATGTTTGAAAACTGAAATTAAGAAAGGGACTCAATGACTCACGCCTCACAGGCTTAAAGCAACAGCAAAGGAAAGTTAGGAAACTAGGTTTTTTTTTATATATAAGAAACGGTTTTTTCGGGCCAAAACCGAAAATTTCGGTTCGGTTCCGGTTATTGGCCCGAAACCGAAATTCATAAAATCAAGGACCGAAGCCCGAACCGCAATATACCGGGTCGGCCCGAAACCGAGAATTTCGGTTCGGTTATGGGTCGGTTTTCGGGCCGGGCCACATTTTGAGCAACCCTACTCCACATGCACCTGGTGTCGCATGCAAAGGTTTATCTGGTGGCTTTAATGGTGGAATCCAGTTTAGGGATTTGGCTCAAGGTATGAACTTCGTTCATTACAATCCTCTTTTCTTGTCAAATTTTGACCATCCTGCAGGAATGCAATTAGTCACAACGTTGTTTAATGGATCTAATTTTACAAGTTGGAGTCGGGGAGTGAGAATGGCTTTAGGAGCAAAAGTGAAATTAGGTTTCATTAATGGAAGTTGCGTGAAACCTTCTGTTGATAGTGAAGATTATGCAAAGTGGGAGAGAGCCGATTACATGGTGATGTGTTGGCTCATCAATTCCATGACTAGTGATGTAGCTGAAACTTTCATGTATGTTGAATCTACTAGTGAGCTTTGGGCCGAGATAAAGGAGAGGTTTTATGAATCAAACGATCCATTGGTGTGTCAATTGCGCAAGGATTTGTGTAATGTTCGTCAAGAGAATTTGTATGTTGGGCGTACTATCGAAAATTGAAGAAATACTGGGATGAATTGCAACTGTTAGATGCAATTCCAGGTTGTACTTGTGGTGGCATCAGTGGTTGCAGCTGTGGTTTACTGAAGCGAGTCCTTGAAAGGGAAGAAAAGTCAAAGGTTATGAAATTTTTTATGGGGCTTAATGATGTTTACGAACCTTTCAGAAGCAACGTTCTATCTAAAGATCATATGTCTGGTCTTTTGAAGGCATTCCATATGGTTGTACAGTTGGAAAGGTCCAAAAGGGTGACTTTTGTGCCTACACGGCTTCACCTCATGTTGTTGCCTTGAATGTGAACATATTTGTGCAGACAGAAGTTGAAGCTAATGCTATATATAAATAGGTTTGGATCTAACAGGCATAATGAACAATCTCGCTTTAATCAAGCAAAGAGAGAATATAAGAAAGCTAAATTTGACAGATTGTGCTCTTACTATGGTGAACGTGGACACACCAAAGAGTATTGTTTTAAGCTTGTGGTTTACCCTGAGTGGTTTAAAGGACCTAAGGAGGAGGATAAAGGTATGCAAGCTGGCAAGATATATATATATATGGTTGCTCAGTTTGAGACACCATAGAGTGACAATCCTCTTGATCATGTGATTCAAGATATGAGGCTAGCTAGACCCTGCAATGGTCAATGTCATTTATAATGAGGTTGTGAAAATGATGAAAGGCAATAGTGTGGCTAATCATTCAGAGAGTTCTGTTAACCAAGCCATGGTGCATTTTGCAGGTACACTCAGTGTTTCCTTTCTCATTGGTACAAACAAAGCAAATAAGTTTGACTGGATTGTTGATTCTGGAGCAACAGACCATATTGGGTTTGATAAAGAGATTTTTTTCCTGAGATTATTCCTCTAAGAAATGTTATTTCCTTAGGGTTGCCTGATGGATCTCACATCAATGTGAAGTTTCATGGCACAGTGGTATTATTGCCTAATCTTGTGTTGCATAATGTGTTGTTTGTGCCTCAGTTTAGACATAATTTGTAGTCTGTCTCTCAAGTGCTTAAGGGACAACATTTGGAGTTTAGATTTGATGCCCTTTCTTGTTGGTTACATGACCCTATAACTAATGGGGTGTTGATCAAAGGAAGAGAAGAAAGTGGCTTATACAAGTTGACAGTTCATGTGAAGAATTACTTTTCTGCTCCAGTTCAGAATTGCTCTACTTCTGAGGTAGTTTGTAATAATGTTGACAATATTCAAGTTATCCATGCTAGACTTGGCCATATGTCTATGTCCAAGATGAAGCGCTTATCTGTGTGTAAGACTGCAGTTGATCGATCGTGATTTGAATTGTGATACTTGCTATATGGTGAAAATGCACAAACTTAAATTTCCAAGAAGTGAGTCTTTAGCTGCTACTCCATTTCTTTTGATCCACATGGATTTATGGGGCTCTTATAAGACTCAATCTATGTGTGGAGCTAGATATTTTTTATGGGGCCCTTATATGACTCAATTTTTTTAAGTCGGCCCATGAGTTAGCTGCCAATCCAATTTTTCACAAGAGGACCAAACATGTTCGAATTGATAGCCACTTCATTAGGGAGATGGTGCAAGATGGGTTCATCAACACTTCTTATGTGTCATCCTCAATGCAAATTGCAGATGTCCTGACCAAGGCGTTGGGCGCTCATCAACATGGAGTCCTCACTAGCAAGCTTGGTCTCGTTCTTCCCATCACTTGTCCAACTGCAGGGGGTATATGGGAATATATAAGATATTAAGATGTAAGTCAAGGTGCAATTTGCACATTGTAATTCTGCATCTTTAGGAGGGGCAAAACGGTCTTTTCATCTATACAAATCTCCAAGCTCAGCTTGTATAGAAGGAGATCTTGGCGCCAATTTCAGTTACAACTTGCTTTTGTAACAAACCCTTTCTAGAGCTTTCTGTAGTTTCTGTGAATGGAGTTTAGTGTGATTTTTAGCTCAATATGAGCTTCTTCAAAAAAAAAATTAGCATATTTTTAAAAAGCTAAAAGCTATGTAAAAATTACAAATTATTATAATTATTATATTTTTTAGATGGAGGGATCAAGTATATATATAAACACATTGTTCGACCAAAAATATATGTGTATATATAAATAAATTGTGAATGCAAATAACCAATATTAAATTCCCTAGATATTGAGGGATTGATCATGAAAAAGGAAGAATTTTTTGGAATGTGTTTGATGTTATATTTAAACGGTCTAAATTCTAATTTCAAGGTATTGGTTCTGAGGTTAATGTATTGAAACTATAAAAAAAATAAAATCAATCTCTTCCTTCTTTATCTTTTTAAAAAAAATATATATATATGTCATGAATATCTATATACCTTTAAAAATTGTGTCCCAAGACCTCTTTAATGGCTCTCAACATTAATACCTCTCTCACCAAAGATTAATTCATGTTTTTTGTTTTTCCTTTTATTTGAGTTGGATTTTTTACAATTGCTCATATAGTTACATGACCCATAAAGTTTATAAGGAATTTCAAAATCACATTTATAGTTTGAGCTTTTCATCAATTAAATATCATTATTACAATTTGATTTGAAAATAAAACATTACTTTTTTATGTTTCTTTTGCAATGCTTTCAATATTTTGAGCGTAATGATTTCTATTTGATTTTAAAATTAAAATATAGATGAGAAAAAAACTTAATGGTTTGATTAACAATGAAAATAAAGGCTTGCATGTCTGCAACATACATTGCCCTCATTTTGCATTTTTATTTGTTTCAAATTATGCTCAAGTCCATGAAATAATTTTTATTTTTGTAAAAAATAATTCTATAGTTAAAATTTAATAATTATTTTTGAAAAAAAAAATTATTTTATTTTCAATTTTATTGAGTTTTTTCCTATTATTTTTTTAAAAAAAAATATTTGTTTTCCTATTTATTGCTTATGTAAGGCGTGCGTTAATATAAATCTTTTTAAAAAAAAAAATCAAATTAAACGGAAAATAAAAACAACCTACATGAAGTTTTCTATTCTTGAAAATTAAATGTAAGTGGTCGCTTACAACATAAAAAGATTGACTAAATTCTTGAAGAAAAAAAACTCATAGAAATGTCAAGATTTAATAAATAACTTAAACCAAATTATCAAGTATATAAAACCAAGATTTACTATTTGTACACGTATACTGTTTAGATTAGTCAATGAGGATATATAAAATAAGCTCTTAAATAGACTTTTAAAATAGAAAACTTATATTTAAGTCCCGTGCGTAGCACGGGTATGCCTTGGCTAGTACATTAGAAAAACCATATTTAAAATATAAATTTTCTATAAGGTGTTTAAAAGTCACATGCAATTCAATGCTTTTATTTCAGCAATGCAAAATGCGTCTTTTTTCTTTTGTTTTGTTTTTGAAATCAATGCAGTCCACCAATGTAGATTGTAGACAAATGAAAATGAAGAAATTTCCCTCTTTTTTCAATTACCTTAATATATGCAATGCAATAATAATGTTTATAAGAAGAAATTATTTCTTTTTTAAGAGGCTTAGCCAAAAGAACGCGCCCCTTTCCTTCTTCACGCGCCCCTGTCCTCCTTCATCGTCTTCCTGTCTTGGCGCCTCGCTCTCCGGCCGCTTGGCCATGGAGCGGCGGCAGCGCGCCCTTTGGCTCCCTATCTGAGATCTACTCTTATATCCTACTCCACAAATCTCCATTTCTCAAGTAAACTTCATCTTAACCCTAAAATTTCAAAACCTAAACCCCCTCAAAATTTGCTTCAAATCTTGGTTTGTAGCCCCCAAATCGCCCGTCACCAAGCTCTCCGCGGTACATGCACCAGGTTACAAGGGCTTGACAGCCCGCTTACGGCCTCTCCGAGGCTCGTGGGCACCAATCTGGGCAGATCTCGCATCGATTCAACCAACAGATGCAACCCTAGGAATCGACTTCTACTATCGGCGATGGTGGGAGGTCGGTCCCTCATCAGGAATGTTTATACTCAATCCTCTCAGACCTTCTCTCCGCAGGAGCTCGGTCGCTGCAGCTGTTCACTATGGTGGCGATCTTCTTCTGTTGGGGGGAATCTGTTACTCATAAGCTTCGTCATCCAGATTGAGATAATCTCAGCCTCTTTCGTTTCTAGAAAGAATTACACCTACAAAACCAAACCCTCAAAACAAAAACTTTAATACAAATTGTCTACTCTCTGCAAGCTCAGGAATTCTCTATCCTCCAAGCTTGATTGCTTGTCTGCTGAAAAAGGTATGGCTCTCTTAACCTTTCATCATCAAACCATCCAGCTGATCCCAACCAGATTTTCTTTGGGAATCTGTGTGGGGAAAAGCTACACCAAAACTCCCCAACAACAGTCAATAACAAACCCTGTTCACAAACCTTATGCTACAAGCAAAATCCACATACTCAAAAGATGGAGTACATGCTCAAACAAGACACACAAGAAACTTCAAAGGAGCTCGGACACGCTGCACAATTCATCCAAGGAAATCTATACAGGTCAGTCTATTAATCACTCTATACAGAACACTATCTTTAGGAAGCCTACTATGTCTCATATCTTCAATAGAATATGGAAGAATTTGAGACTGAATGAATCCCAGATAGTGCTTTGTCTGTATACAGCTCATAAAACAAAGATGATAGCTAATCAAGGAATGCTAGTCTCTAATTGATGTTGTTGTTCCTATGTCTCTCCTTCTTTATTACTTATCTCTATCAAGTTTCAGGTAGTGCTTTGTATGTATACAGCTTATAAAACAAAAATGATAGCTAATCAAGGAATGCTAGTCTCTAACTGCTGTTGTTTTTCCTATGTCTCTCCTTCTTTATTACTTATCTCTACCAAGTTTCAGGAAATTGACAAAACTGAATATGTTTTTGCCAAAATACCCCAATTTGCTGAGCCTACTGATTATGAGGACGCTCTCCTCAATTCAACTGAAAGTATCAACTCTAATCGACGCCAGTGGAGAGTTTCAAGTGTCAGCTCTACTAGATGCCAGTGGATAGGTATGGCTCTGTCTCTTTTTTTCAAAACAGGCCTGCAAATCCCCACCGATTTTCACTCTAGAATTGGTGTGGGGAGAAGCAAAAACAACCATTACACCAACAACAACATTCACAACAATCATTGTAACCATTCAGTAAAATTTTTTGCTACAAGCAAACACTGCAGCTCAAACAATCTGGAGGAAGTCAAAAATTGGATATGGAGCAAAACCAGACGTCTTATGATATCTCATAAGAATTCAAATATGAACAACTGGACAGGTAAGCTATATCTCCTCTCAATCCAATTACAGTCCAATGATAACAATAGCATGCTTGCTCATGACAACGATGATCGAATAAACAAATACTACAACATCCCTAGAAATGATACCAATGAGCTACCTAGCATAGCTCTCAGAAATGCTTCATGATTAATATCGGTTACTGGAACATACGAGGCTCTAGGAAGCCTCTCCTCTGGCATGAACTAAACCACATCAGACACAATAACAATCTTGATATCTTAGCTCTTGCTGAAACTAAAGCTACTGAACCTCCTCTTGATAGTCAACTCCACATATCTGGCTTCCATAAGAATATCTTCATTAGCTCTATAGGTGCAAAAGGTGGTCTCTGGATCCTTCTAAAAAACACTAAAGCCAACCAAAACACTACTATTCTAGAACAGTGTAGTAGATTCTGCATGTTAAAAACCTCCATAGATTCTCTCAACTTTGCAATTCTGTTTGTCTATGCTCCTGTTATTGAACAAGAGAAAACCAGATTCTAGAACAATATTATAGAAGTCACTAACAAACACTCTTTACCGGTTCTTATCATGGGTGATTTGAACGACATTGAGAATGACACTGAGAAGGTGGGTGGCAACACCCCATCCCTTGCTAGATTCCGTAGACTCAGACACCTCAAAGACGAGCTCAATCTACATACTCTCTCTCATACTGGATCCCCTTTCACTTGGAGGAAACACAATGGTGACAGAGATAACACCTATGAGCGTCTAGACAGAGCTCTTGCTCATCAAGACATCATCACCAATTTCATGGACCTTCATGTCCAACATCACCCATTTTCCTTGTCTGATCACTGCCCAATCACACTCCAAATTGGTAACAAACAGAATCACAAAGGTGCCCCCTTTCGTTTTGAAATGGCATGGACTACTAATCCCATCTATGAAAGAATGGTGAAGCAAGTTTGGGAGAACAAATTCACTGGCTCTCAGGCTTACAAACTCATGAAAAAACAGAAACTACTTAAGAACAATACTAAACACTGGTGCAAAACACAATCTGATAACATATTAAAACAGCTTTCTGAAGTTGACAAAAAAATCTTAACCCTTCAAGCTAAGCTTCCCTGGGGAAGGCTCTCCGACTGGGATAACCGAAAGCTTATGAATTTAGAAAAGAAAAAAATGGCTCTTCTTGATTACAATTATAAATTCTGGAGACAACGGGCTAAGACCAAACATCTACAATTAGGTGATAAGAACACTAACTATTACCAGACGATAGTGAAAGTTAAGAACTTTAAAAACCATACATCATCTTTCACCTCCAGGGATGGTGAACACCTTACTAACCCAAAGGATATAGCTAACCAAATCACCATTGAAATGTCTGAGAGATTTATCAAACCAATGTACACAAACATAACCCCCGAACATCTCCTTCATGAACTCCCACAAATTACGGAAGAAGAGAACAACTCCCTGCTCACAATTCCTTCAAACCATGAAATAAAAAAAATCGTTACCAACATGGCTACAGACAAAACTCCTGGACCGGATGGCTACCCTCCGGAATTCTTTAGCAAATACTGGCACATAGTTGGTCAATCTGTGTGCAGAACTGTCAAAGCTTTTTTCCACTCTGGGACCCTACTCTCTGAGATCAATCAAACATTTATAGCCCTCATACCCAAAACGGATAATCCTTCAAACATAAATCATTTTAGACCAATTAGCCTATGCAATACCATTTACAAGATAATCTCTAAACTCATAGCAAACAGAATGAAGAACATTCTACCTAGACTTATCAATCCTTTCCAAGGAGCTTTTGTGGAAGGACGATCCATACAGGATAACACGCTAATTGCACATGAAATTTTCCACAATTTTCACAAACAAAAAGGAGCAAAAGGTTGGATGGCGCTCAAGCTTGATATGGAAAAAGCCTATGATAAGATCAACTGGGACTACATTAAAGCCACACTTTTTAAGTTTGGTTTTGACCCCCGCTGGATTAGATGGGTTATGAGCTGCCTAACTACTACAACATTTTCGGTTCTAGTTAACAATCGACCAGGCCCTCAATTTAAACCGGAAAGAGGCATTAGACAAGGGGATCCACTTGCACCATACATATTCATCCTTGTAATGGAGAACCTTGCAGCAGAACTACAGGAGGAGGCAAGATTAGATGATGCCTTAGTCGGTATTAAGATTACTAAAAATGGTATGTCTATTCCTTTCTTGACCTTTGCTGATGACACGATAATCTTTGCACCAGCATCCCACAAAAGCATCCATACTATTCGGAACATGCTCAACAAATTCTCTAATATTTCTGGTCTTACCATAAATTATAGCAAGAGTTCTCTCCAAGTCTCTGGTAACATCAGTCATTCGCTAGCAAACTCCCTAGCTATTGAAATGCACATTCCGGTTTCAAGAACTCTGGAAAAATATCTTGGGATTCCTCTTCTCCGTGGTAGAATTAAGAATGAGATGTTCCAAGATGCTATACAGAGCCTCAAAAAACAGTTATCTAAATGGAAAGCTTCGTCCTTAACCCAGGCTGGTCGTGTAACTCTGATTACTGCAAATCTTAGTTCAAAAACTAACTACTTAATGCAAAACTTTTTGCTCCCAAAAGGGGTCCTCCATCAGATTGATCAAGTTAATAAGAATTTTTTCTGGAACAAACTGGAATCGGAACGATATAACCCGTTAATAAGCTGGGAAAAAATTTGTAAACCAAAAGATCAAGGTGGTCTAGGCATAAGACTAGCTGAAGACCTCAATGTTAGTCTTCAGATGAAGCTCTTATGGAAACTGTACACTAACAATGACAATATATGGGTTAAACTTATTAAAGAAAAATATTTTCAAGAACAAAACATTATGAATGCAACTCCTACAAACCCCTCATGGCAATTTGGCCGCCTTCTACAACTTCGTGATAAATTCTTGGAAGGTTTACATTGGTTAGTTGGAAATGGGGAAACTATAAACGTTTGGAAAGACCCTTGGGTGGTAGGTTGTAATCTTCAAATCTACCAACTCTCACATGACCCTAATCTAAAAGTTTATCAGTTGATCAACCAAAATAAACAATGGAACCTTCAAGTTCTTCAACATCTTTTTCCAAATAGTATTGTCGACCAAATTCTAAAGATCAAAATTCCCTCTTGGGAGGCCAGTGATAAACTAATTTGGAAACTTAATGCGGATGGTCACTTCACGACCAAATCGGTCAAACAGATTATAAACACTCGCAATCAGAATGAGGAAAGAGGAAAATGGATCTGGAACCTAAATCTCCCTCCTCGTATCAAGAACCTCATTTGGAAACTAGCACAAGACGGGCTTGCAACAAAAGAAAGACTCAACCGTTTTTTCAATAGAGTTCCTTCCCAGTGTTGTTTATGCAATGACAAAGATGAAGATAGTGATCATCTTTTCAAGCATTCCACCATCACCAAAAGAATCATAGCGGCCTACGAACAAATAACTGGTAAATCTGTAAGTTATGTAAATAACCAGGTCACAACTCTTAAAGAACTCCTACACTCTAAACCATCCATACCGAACTTTGAGGACCTTTGTTTCATATGGCAAGCAATATGGGAAACCAGGAACAATGTAATTTTTAAAAACAAAAACATTGAATCTATCCCACAAATTGCGATTAGATCTTATGTGCAGGTGAGAGATTGGTTGATTGCCAATCCCAATAAGAGTCCGAAACAAGACAGACGGAGGAGTGTAATCAAGTGGAAAAAACCGCCTAGGGCCACCTACAAAATTAATGTAGATGGCTCAACTAAACCTACTGGTTTTTGCCAAGTATGTGGGATTCTTAGGAATTGTGATGGAACTGTGATGGATATTTTTCAGCAGCAAGTGGATAGTGGCTCCGCTATCCAAACCGAAGCGGCTGCATTTTGTGCAGGTACAAAATTGGCCTGGCAAAAAGGTTTACGCAGAGTAATAATTGAAGGTGACTGTTTGGAAGTAATCAAGGCTATAAACGGTGATGCAAGGCCTAGATGGGAGATATGGTGGCAAATTGAGCTAATCAAGAAGATCCAATCGGAATTTGAGCACATAGAGTTCAAGCATTGTTTCCGTGGAGCTAATGGCGCAGCAGATTTCATAGCTAGATGTAATGACATTTGTAATATGGATACTCTCCCTTTGAATAGGGAATTCTGTAACATCATCCGTAAGGATGATCAGGGTTGTGTTCTGTTTTAAGAACCGTCCCTTTTTGCCTACTAAAAAAAAAAAAAAAAAAAATGTTTATAAGAAAAAGGAACTAATACTTTTTTTAGATGTATCATATTATAGGATATATAAGAAGCACAAATTCTTTAACGGTTAGGCTATAATCCACTCAACCTCAATTTCTTCTAATTTTCACTTTGTACTTCTTTGAAATTTTATTTTTATTTTTAAATTTCATACATGTTTTTAATCTCAAGACAAACCTAAAAGTCAACCGGTCGAACAAATCACAAATAATACTCCGTAACTGGCAACACAGCCAACAAAAAAAAAAAAAAGAAATACACAATTAATAATAACAAGCCATGCATATATACATAATGCTAATTGCACCGAACAAAATGTTTGAACTTTAAAAGCACTGTAGTATTGAATTTCATGTTACCCCATATTTGTGCTTATAAATCATTCCACATTAATGTGTGTTTTTTTAAAAACTTTTCGATCTACAAACCGAGTGAGGTTACATTTTAAAACCAATTGGCAATAAAATGAGTAGTTCACCGACTCATATACTAGGGCTTGATATGTTCAACTTTTCGATGCGAGTCGACACTTTTGGTCTCATTAACATCTCTAACAGAAATATATACTAATATATACTCCCTCCGATCGGAAATATTTGATGTTTTTGACTTTTTGCACGTACTTTGAGGAGCTAAAAACTATATAAAATATTAATCTTTTAATAATTTTTTTTTTACAATTTAATACTTATTACTAATAAATATTAAACTATGAAAAAAAAATAAAAAAAAATAAGATTTTATATAGTTTTTAGCTCCTAAAATTACGTGCACAAAAGTCAAACATCAAATATTTCCGATCGGAGGGAGTATTGATTACTCGGTGTAATAATTAATTAAATAAATATGAAGGATGACGAGGTTCCAGCTAAAGAAACCAAACGTAAGTTAGTCAACTGTAAAGGCCTAATCATATTAATTATTTCATAACAAAGACTTTTTTAGCTCTTTAATATGACTAATAAATAATGTAGTAATACCAAATGTACATACTGTACTATTTTTGTATACGCTCGCAGTAGCAGACCACTTGCTTTGCGCGTCCATCAATGTCGATCATTTTATACGAGATGAAAGAATTTTTAGCCCCTAAATAATCTTTCCGGGATTTAAATTTTGTAAAATACGGAGTAGTATTTTTTTTGGGGGTGCTAAGACGAAGTGGTTTCTAATTTTGTTTGAGTGAGACTAGTGATAAGATGCTGAAATGGCTATAGACGAGACGAATTCTGCCAAAGTGCAAAACTAAGTCCTTGCACTCGATCTATCTACTCTCCTCTGTGTTTGAAACACCCACAGGCGACACCCTCAACCTCAATTCTCCCTCCATCCTGTTTCTTAGTTGTTTTTTAGGTCTGCCTTTGTATATTGTATTGTAGAACTTTGATTATATCACAATGAGGTTTACAGAGAGAGAGAGAACTCGAGAGCTAAAAGGAAGAAGAAGCTGTAACAGAAACAGTTGTGTTGGTTAGGGACTTCTTGAGCTTATATAGGCTCCTACCCTTCCCCTTTCACTAATTACACATAACCTCCCAATACTTACTAATTACAATAATATATCCTTTGTTCTTATATAGTCATTACCCTCCCCTCAAGTTGGAGATGGGGTCTCAAACACCATACCCAACTTGAGTGCAAGGAAGCGATGTTGTGCTTGTCCAAGAGCTTTTGCCATCAAATCTGCCAATTGAAGAGCTGAAGGGATGTGATGAGTTTGAAGGAATCCATCTTGCTATTGTTCTCTAACAAAGTGGCAATCAATCCTTAGATGCTTCGTTCTCTCGTGGAAGACAGGATTGGCTGCAAGATGTTCAGCTGATTTGTTGTCACAGTATAAAGGAACAGGACGAGGAATGTGCACTTTCAGCTGAGCAAAGAGTCCTTCTAACCATATCATCTCACTTGAAGCATAAGACATGGCTCTATACTCTGATTCTGTGGAGGATTTGGAGACTGTCTTCTGTTTCTTGGTCTTCCAAGAGACCAAGTTCTTTCCAAGCATCATGCAATAACCAGAGAGTGATTTGGCAGAGTAGGCACAAGAGCCCCAGTCTGCATCTGTGTAGGCCGAGATATCCAGTGAGGAATCCTTGGAATAGAATAAGCCTGCACTCAAGGTACCTTTGAGATATCTGAGAACATGGAGTGCAACTTGGTAATGAGGAGTCCTTGGAGAGCTAATGAACTGAGATAGATGTTGTACTGCATAGGAGAGGTCAGGTCTGGTCATGTTGAGGAAGAGAAGTCGTCCAACCAGCCTTCTGTAGATCTCAGGATCTTCCAACAAATCACCTTCATCTGGAGACAACTTCAGGCCTTGCTGTAGGGGAAACTTGGATTCCTTGGCATCCAGCATTTCAGTATCCTTGAGCAGATCCAAAGTGTACTTCCTTTGATGGATTGTCATTCCAGTTGCTGATCTTGATATCTCCATGCCTAGAAAGTATCTGACTTGGCCAAGATCTTTGATGGTGAACTTGGAGTGCAACTGTGCTTTTGTGTCAATGATAACTTGTTCATCATCACCTGTTAATAGCAAGTCATCTACATACACAAGAGCTGTCACAATGCCTTTGGAAACAGGTTTGATAAATAGAGAATAATCTAATTTAGACGGTACATAGCCCAATGAAACTAGGAACTTAGTGAGTTCCACATTCCATTGTCTACTGGCTTGTTTCAAGCCATACAGTGATCTCTTTAAGAGACACACCTATCCTGGCTTGGCTTTGACATAACCATCTGGAATTTTCATATAAATTCCTTCATCTAAATAACCATGTAAAAAAGCATTATTAATATCTAATTGATGAATAGGCCAATTTCTAACAGTAGCTAAAGCAAGTAGGCATCTAACTGAGGTAAACTTAGCAACAGGAGAAAAGGTATGCTTGTAATCTTTATTTTTCACCTGATTGTAACCTTTGGCAACTAGACGTGCCTTATACCTTTCAATGCTTCCATCTGGCTTGTATTTGAGTTTAAACACCCATTTTGATTCAATTGGAATGTGTCCTGGAGGAAGAGTTGTCAACTCCCATGTTTTGTTCTTTTCCAGTGCCTCCAACTCTTTATCCATTGCTTCAATCCATTTAGAGTCCTTCTTAGCTTGAGAAAAGGTATGTGGTTCTGAAAATTGAACCATGTTGACAAAAGAACTCACAAAATCACTAGAATAACAGTTAGTATCACCAAGAACATAAGACAGAAAACTCTGAGACATAGAGTTATTTTGTGGAATGGAAGAGCACAAAAAATCTTTGAGCTTAGTAGGTAGTTGATGTAACCTGTTAGATCTTCTTAGTTGAGCATTTATCACCTGTAATGGCTCATCATTGGATGGCAGTCTCATGAGGTAAAAATTCTGGTATCTCAACATGTGTAAAGGACTCATTTGAGTCACTACTGGTGTCACTAATGTGACCATTGCCAATTGGTTCAGAGTTTGAATCTTGACTGTCACGAGGTAAACCACCAATTTCATTATGTACTAAATCAGAGGAGTCAGCAGGACTTACCAAGGGAAACTGAAGAGATGAGGTTGAAGGTACATCAGTACCTAAATCACCATCTTTAAAAGGAAATTTATCTTCAAAAAATTGGACATGTCTACTCACAATAATTTTTTGTGTGTCCAAGCAATACAACCTGTAAGCTTTTTGTGCAAAAGGATAACCAACCAATATACACTTAAAAGCTTTAGAACCAAATTTGTCCATTTTGGCCATAGGGTTCAAAGCAAAACATAAGCAACCAATAGTTTTAAGGTCATCCAAAACAGGAAGAGACCCAAACATAACTTCAAAAGGAGATTTCCACTGTAAAACTGCAGAAGGTAACTTATTGATTATATGTGTAGCAGCAAGCACACAATCAGACCAAAATTTAATAGGTAGATGAGCATGTAAGCGGATAGCTCTAGCAGTTTCAATAAGATACCTGTGACGTCTCTCAACTTTACCATTTTGTTGAGGAGTATATGGTGCACTTCTTTGATGAATGATACCTTTCTCAGAAAAAAGCTTCAGGCAATCATTTTGAAGAAACTCTGTGCCATTATCACTTCTAAAACACTTGACAGTAACCTTAAACTGAGTATAAACATAGGAGATAAAAGATGATAATATCTGAAACACTTTAGTTTTGCCGGCCATCATAAAAGTCCAGGTAACCCTGCTCTTGTCATCCATCACAGTAAGAAAATAGGAAAATCCTTCAATACTTTTGGTCTTATATGGACCCCAAATATCAAGGTGTACCAAATCAAAACAATTCATGGAAACATAAGTACTAACAGGAAAAGGCAATCTATGCATTTTACTCAACACATAAGTTTCACAAGGAGGTAAATATTTAGCAGAAACATTAGGCAAATGTAACAATTTGCTAAGAGATGCATGACCCAACCTAACATGAAGCTTTTGCAAAAGCTCAACATCCTGACCAGTAGAAACACTTAAAACAGATGTATTATGTAAAGAACTAGAAACATTTGAAACAGGAAAGCATGGAAAATTGATCTTGAAAGGCAACTGCTCAGTAGTGCAGGAAGCCTGATCTTGTTGTAGCATGTACAGTCCATTCAGCTTAGCTCCAGAACCTATGACTTGATTAGTGCCAAGGTCCTGGAAAAACCAATTGCTTGTTGTAAAGACTGCAGCTAAACTAGAATCATCAACCAACTTACCAACCGACAACAAGTTATGCTTAAAACTAGGCACAAGCAACACATTTCTAAGCATAATAGAATCAGTTAAACACAAATTACCAATCTCAGTAACACAAGCAACACCACCATCAGGCATCCCAACACTAATAGGTTTAGCAAGTAATCTTTTATCACAAAGTAAATGATCAAAAGCAGTCATATGATCAGTAGCTCCAGTATCTATGATCCAATCAGTTTCTTTTGAAAATCTTGCAAGGAAAGCCAAATTATAGGATATTGAATTACCTGCCATATTGGTCACAGCACAGTTAATCTGATTTTTGTCTTGCATAGCCCTCAGAAGCTCTTGACAAAGAGCATTCACCATCGTTTGATCCATCTTCAGACCACTGCTAGATCCACCAGTGCTGGAGGAATTGAAACACAGTTCTTTGCTGCCACCCTCCTCCAATGGTGTCTCCAAGGTACCTTCAGAAACCTCATACGCATTGTTAGCTATAGGCTTCCCATCCCTAGGACCCTTATACCACTCAGGGAACCCATGTAATTTGAAGCAAGTGTCCATGATATGTCCCTTTCCCCTGCAGTGATAGCAAATCTTGTCTCTATTATCCTTCCTGGAGTCCTTTCTACCATCTTTCCCAGTTTGAGTTTGTGACTGGAATGGTTGCTGGGACTGAAACCTGTCACCCCTTCTTGCTGCTGCCAAAGCCATAGTATCCGATTGTGCCGTAGTTGACACCCCCTTCCCTCCTTCAACCTGCTGGACCAAATAATAGGCTTTGTTGAGCGTCGGAAGAGGATCTGTACCAAGAATGCTATTACAGACTTGTTCATAGCCATCACCCAAACCAACCAAGAACTGCATCAAGCGGTTCCTTCCTTCAATGTCTGCTACTTTCTTGGTAATCTGACAAGTGCACGCAGCCATTGCACCACAGCCACAACTCGGATAACCCTCCACGCTTTGCAACTCATCCCAAATACGCTTCAATTTGTTGAAGTACACAGCAATCGACTTATCACCTTTAGTAATATGGATCAATTCCTTCCTCAATTGGAAGATCAAGGGCGCATTCGCCTGGCCATACCTCTCAGAAAGCTCCGACCAAAGATCTTTGGCCGACTCAACGCACATAAACCCTTCCGAGATTGAACTCACCATTGAATTCAACACCCAGCACCGCACCATGTAATCGGCGCGAATCCATCGCTGTAAATCCACCGAATCCCCTCGCGGTTTCACACATGTTCCATCGATAAACCCAATTTTGTTTTTCTCCCCAAACGCGAGACGAATTCCTCTACTCCAACCCAAAAAATTTGAACCAGAAAATTGAAACGAAATCAATTGCGCACCTGGACTGTCCGAATTAGCCAACGCAAGCGGATCATTGCTGTTCGATTGAACACCAGTGTTCACGAGTCCCTCAATTCCAACTCCATCCGCCATCTCAAGATTCAATTGCTGAAGATCACCAAGATCCGACGCCGGAATTTCTTCGCACACAGCAAGCTTCTCGCACCAAGCAAGAAACCACCAATCCACCCAGGAAACCTCACCAGCTACGATCAATCAAAGCTCAGTTGCTCTGATACCATGTAGAACTTTGATTATATCACAATGAGGTTTACAGAGAGAGAGAGAGAGAGAGAGAGAGAGAGAGAGAGAGAGAGAGAGAGAAAACTCGAGAGCTAAAAGGAAGAAGAAGCTGTAACAGAAACAGTTGTGTTGGTTAGGGACTTCTTGAGCTTATATAGGCTCCTACCCTTCACCTTTCACTAATTACACATAACCTCCCAATACTTACTAATTACAATAATATATCATTTGTTCTTATATAGTCATTATGTATGGTGCCATGTACACAATATATGGCTCCTCCTAATTTAGCCTCTTTTTGGATCGGTCCTGATCTTGGTCAACCCGCGCGCCCCTTCCCTCCTTCTCCATCCCCACCGCTTTCCGCACACTTTACCGGTAGATCTTGCAGTCGGTCCCCATTAGTAATCAGCACGCGGCACCAACGTCTCACTTCATCAAGATCAAGAAACTCTACCTCCTCAATCGAGGCCTTGAGGAAGGCAATTCTGGGTAATAGATAGTGAAATCCGCTATCCCTAATTAGCCTCACCAACACTCCAATTACAGCATCTCAGAGAGTATATATCTTGTCTCGATGACTCTGTTGGAATGTGTTGTCGCACATCAGTAATATATAGAATGCTTGAACACCATATAAGGTTGGACTACTCCATCCTCTCATTGTCAATTGGTTTTGAGATATTTTATAACCTTTCAAAGTTTATGGTCTAAAATAAAACACGATATCAAATGGATCTAAAGTAGTAGTGAATCACATACCTATCTTTCATTCATTCTAAAACCAATTGTCAATATAAATGACAGTTGACTTATATACAATCAGCATGATATATTTTTTTTTGGGTCTCTTCATCTCAACATACGGGCAAGAAAACTTAGGAACCGGAAAATAGTTTACCCATTTATATATATATACCGGAGTATTAATTAAAGTAGCTAGCGTATGAAATTATTTTAGGCAATGACATGGATCGCCGAAAAAATGTTTTTTACAGTATATTTAATTAGACAAAGTCATAATTATAGGCCGGAAAACGTACAAAGTGTTATACAGGAATCCATCACCGATGATGGAGATACAAACATCTACGATTCCAACTGGTCAAATTAATAAGAGATCGAAGTTGGGTTGAGCTTGCGTTTTTTACAAGATAGTTTTAGGTTAACACAAATTAATTAAAGCTGTATATATAAAATATAAATGATTTAACTTTGAATCCCAGTTGGGGTTTACGATTTGTGTGCCTGCCGTATATACACATGTTGAAAGGTCAAATTAAATCAGGTAGGTGCACCACCAAAATCAACCTACTCAGTTCCCACCTGTGATCTGTACTCTATTAAATCCAAAACTTAAGTGTTCATCGATCCATTATATATTATTTGAAATTTCAGTACAAATACAATACTCCGTAATTGATCGATAATATTATATATATATATATATATATATAGTCCTAGGGAGTATGTAATTAATTAATCGGATTCAATTAACATGTACCAAACCACGACGAGCATTCTCAAATCCCAAGGTCAACCCGGTTAGGAGTTAGGGTTAACACATTACGGAGTAATATTAATTAATCACATAAATATATGCTTAGTTGTACATTTCTGCATACAAATTTTCCTCACTATGACTTGTTAGATGAAATACAAGGAAAATAATTTCCTTTTTTTTGGGGGGGGTTGAGATTAAAATCCACATTAATTTGGTACGCCCACTAGCTAGCTCGGTCGTAAATAGTTTGGTAGCGACCCGACTTTTATTTTCGGCAGGAGATTAAAACCCTTTTTGGCACAATATTATCATTATTATTTTATATATATATATATATATATATATATATATATATATATATATGTATATATATATATATATATACATATATACATATACATATATATATACATATACATATATATATACATATACATATATATATACATATACATATATATATACATATATATATACATATATATATATATATATATATATTTGTTTGCAGCCTATGTGATCCAATTGTATTTGTTGAAGGGATGACTGTACAAGACAATATTCTCATTGTTTTGAAAATTTTCACAATTTTCATATAAAAAAGGGGGGGGGGGAAGGAGTGGATGATATAAAATTAACTGAAATTTCATTGAAATTATACTTCTGAAAATGGGTTTTCACTCACTTTGAGTTAAGTGGGTTATGAAATATAGTGTATCACTCCCACCATATTCTCAGTACTAGTCAACAATATCCCTGGAAAACAGTTCGAATCAGAAAGAGGAATCATACAAAGTGACTCTCTAACACCCTACATTTTTGTTATAGTCGTGAAATTCTTAGCCAGAACTCTAAAAGATTAAGTAAGACTAGACGGCTCATTGATTGGTATCAAACTACCCCACAAGGAACCATAATTTCTCTCCTCACATTTGCATATGATACCCTAATCATATCAAGATCCTCAAATAAAAGTCTATACACGATTCAAATTACACTAAATAATTTCTCTAACTTGTCAGGGCTTGCAATCAACTATAACAAAAGCTTCCTCCAAGTCTCTGGCAACATTAGTGCAAACATGGCGTGATCTCTAACCCAACAAATGAATATCCCTGTATCAACAACAATGGAGAAATATCTAGGCATTCCAATCATTAATGGTAGAGTAAAAAATAGTGTATTTGAAGACGCTATAAGCAACCTAAAAGAAAACGACTTACAAAATGAAAAGCTTTGTTACTCTCCCAAGCAGGCCAAGGGGTATTAATAAATGCAAATTTGAGCTCAAAAACTAATTATCTAATGCAATATTTTATGCTCCCGAAAAGAATTCTCCAAAAAAATTGATCAAACAAACAAAATTTTCTTTTGGAATAATCTTAACAGTGAAAGATATACCTCACTAATAAGTTGGGATAAACTCTGTACACCAAAAAAGCTAGGAGGCTTGGGATTCAGGAAAGCTGAAGATACAAATATTAGTTTACAAATGAAACTGCTCTGGAAAATATATACTAACACTGATAATATATGAGTTAAAATAATAAAAGAAAAGTACTTACAAAATGAATCAATTATGGATAAATCCAAACACAATACTTCATGGCAGCTTGGAAGATCACTAAACTTACGAGACCATTTCCATAAAGGTCTTCTCTAGATCATTGGGAATGGTCAATCCATAAATGTATGGAAGGATCCTTGGATTGACAACCTATCCTTTGGAATGCTTCCGGGAAAGCCATGACTCAAACTTATAAGTCTCGGACCTATTAAATGACCAAAAAAATTAGAATGTAAGTATACTACAACAATCGTATTTGCAGAGGAAAGGAGTTGATCGCGCCTATTTAGTTTTTGGCATAGTATATAAAGTAGCATATTTAATATTTTTGAGACAAAGTTGTTTTCATTGAAAAAAAATATGTAGTGAGAAAAATCGGTACTTTTTTTTAATTACCTAAGAATTCGAGTTCAGGTGTACTTGAATCTCGAAGGCTAACAAGTTGTCTTTACTATTTGGTGGAAATTATGAAAACCCAAAACTATTTTACAATGTAAAAAAACATAAATATTTTTTATCAATATATATTATCAAATTAATAGCCACCTAAAATTTTTGGGATTTCTCAAAAAAAAAAAAAAAAAAAATTGGGGTTTACTTAAAAATAAGAGAAAATTTACCCTACGGTCCATCCAACTCGCCTAAATTAACACATTGTCCACCCTTGTGTCTAAATTTGTAAAAAGTCCATCCCATTTTCCCCTCTTATGAATTTGGGAGCGCCCTCTTCCATGTTGGCGAACATTTTCTCTCGCACAACAACTAAATGGAGAAGAGGCAACTCTTCCTCCGAAGCTACCAGTTGAGCTGGAAAAAGACCTTCTCTGAGTGGATCAAGAGCTTCTTATCTCAGTTCCGGCATCTCGCATCCTTCCACCTCCGATCTAGTCATAGCCACATGTCACAGGTCGACCCGGACCCGTCGAGTCACCCCAAATCAGTGACCTACCGGGTCTAGGTTGACGATCCGATGGGTTGTTCGGTTTAGGGTCAAGCCCCCAAGACCCATAAGGTCAACCATTTAAAAAAAAAACGTTGCATGTAGAGCCCACCTTGCTGGATGGGTTGTTTTTGAAAAAAAAAATAGCGGTTGGAGGCTATATTTCGTCTATAAAACGTCATCTAATATCCCTCTCCATTTCATTTTTTCTCATCCAAATCTCACTTCTCAAATTGTTAATTTCGTCATGGCAGACCAACCTTGATGTGAAGATGATGTTATCCGTGGTGATATGTTCACAAGATATTTCGAAAAGGAGATAACACCTGGCTACTTCAAAGCGGTTTGTAGACATTATGGTCATAGATACAATGTGAAGACCAATTTGGACTACAAGAATTTGAAGGACCTTAGGAGCAAACACCCCGAGAAGATCCAAACAACGAGTAATTAGGTCATATTGGAGGAAGGAAGTTGTTTTATATTTTCACTAAATTGGAACTTGTAAAATGGGTTTTATGTTTTATAAGTTGTTGCATGTTTCGAAGTTAAAATCATGGTGTAATAAAATTGTGTTTTATGACTTTTATCTTTTAATCGTTTTTTATTATTTTCTCTAAAAAATAATTATAACAAGATTTTTTAGGTCAGAAAATGTGTAAATATAAAAATATATAACATTTTAAAAGTAGAATATTACAAAACAAAATTAACAAATTCGACAAACTAAAAAAAAGAGCCAACGGTCGAATTTTTAACCGTTGGCCAATGACTCCTTTGGGTTTGTCCGGGCCTTTTCGCCTATAAATACCCACGCCATTGCCTCCCATTTGACCATTTCCCTCACAATTCAATCTCATCTCTCCTAATCTGCTAACTCTCTAATCATTCGCTATTTGTTCAATAATCGCTCGAAATCGAGAAGATTGAGGATCCAACGGAGCCAGCGTTATCAATGGTTCACTGGGACCCCAAAGATCACAAGAACCTAGCAACTACGGTTAAACTCAATCACTAGAACAAGAAATCGAAGAGGAAATTAGGGTGGACCTAACCTGAGGGTATGAATTCTCACTGTAGACTGGAACGGTACATGACCCAGGAGCGGGAAGCCACCCTTGAAGCCCATTGTTGTACATGGATCCAGGCAACTCGAAATTATTGTCAGTCACCTGATTATAGTTCATGGCGTTTTCTTGATAGTTGATCCCTGGTGGCTCTGGCATGCCTTTGCTCTCTTCATGAAGATTTATATTTCCATATGGAGTGTAAGGAAATTGCTCACCCATTTGGATTTCCAAGCATGTAGCGGTCAGATCATTTAAGCTATAACATTCCTGTGTCGTGTTGTCAATTTGTCTCGAATTATCCATTTCGAACTGTTTGCCTCCATTTCCATAGAATCCAGAATATCCGGGAGCTGAAGTATCTACAGAACTCTTAATGTCTCTGTAAGGAGAGGAAAACAATGGAGATTTTACTTTCCTGTGAATACAAGTTAACCATAGTTTGAATAAGAGATCTCTTCACCTGTGCTGATAAAGGCTTGTCTCATCAGGCCATAGGACTTGTTGATTCTCATTGTTCGAAAACCATGTTAACTGTTGTCCATCTTGCAATGCACCCATTACCAAAGGTAACTGCATTCCGTTCTGAAACTGAGGCAACCCAATTTTATCCATAAGCATTGCTCGGATGAAAAGAGAGGAGGGAGAGAGGAAACAGACTTACTTCAGGCAAACAGTTCACCACTTCACTACTGCACTCAAGGGACATGATTCGGTGCTTTTCCAAACTTTCCTGCGGATGTAAAGGCATATCCTTTATATCCATGTGACTGTTGATTCTCATTCTTGAAGTACCTATGAAAACCCGCTGGAAAATGCGCAAAGACTTTTTAAGGAAAACAAATTATACCTTACGTAACTGGATTCGATTAAGTGATTCCCTTAATGAGTCCTCCATCTGACTAAGAGATTCCACATTGTCAATTTTATCAGGATTGTTCCAGTGGCTGTAAAACGTAAACATGTATCTATTATAAGAATGCAATTATTATTCATTTCCCTAAGATGTACATCTGGAGTGATTGGAGAATATGTATCCAGCACACTAGAACAAAGATTTAGGAAATTAAAGGACCAAAGCAATACCTCAATCTATTATGAATATCTGTAAGTTGACTTTGTAGTACCCTCACTCCATTACTCAATTCCTGTCAAACGGAATAATAAGAAGATGAGTTAAGAAACCAGTTCTCTCTTCAAAATGAAAATGGCATTATATGTGTGTGCTTGTGGAAAGATAGAACATAGAATCGTCACATTATGTATTACAAATATTGATTTAAGTTATACCTCAATTGATTGTTTGCTGCAAGAGAAAAAAAAATATCAAATTAAACAAGGTTTATAGTAGTTATATACAACTTTAACCAGAGTTCATATGTAATATTATCACACACCCTGAACCAAGAAAGTCTTCAATATTTACATCATGGTCTAACTTCTTGAATGTCTTTTTCAAAACCTATATTCTCAAAACCCATATAATACATTTAGCATCAAAACAAGAAGCATTCAATAAAATTAAGAGGCATAAATGGTCGTGAGAATTTCAGAAGATGCATGTGGAGATTCTTACTTCAAGGCTCTCAACTTTCCTGTTGCAATAAGAATTGAAGAAATTAGCCCTAACACGGCAGTAGGTTGAAAGTAAACAAGTGAAATAGTCAGTTTGGTAACCTTTTTGCCCTTTCATGTGCCGGTAATTGAGCATACTGTGAAATTACTTGCTCAAAGTTGCTGTGAAATGAATTAACATGTGTAAGAACACAATAAAATATGGCAATTGACTGCTGCATCCAGAAACACAAATTTCAAGATTGGAAGGAAAAAGAGTTGTTGGTTTAGAGATTAGGGTAATGTGAGCAAATTGGTGATAGAATTGTTGCCATACCCAAATTGTCAGCTATTGTAGCTAGTCAAATGAGTAAAGAAAATTAAAATGAAATCTTATAATCATGGATAGACAGCTACACTAGTAGAACAGTAAATAAATGAGTACAACTTTTCAAATCATTTATATTCAAACAAGGCATCTTATTCCATTAACAAAAACTTAACCCAGTATAGTGATATTCATTAACCACTCAAACCCTTACCAAACAGTTAGCAATCCTTAACACGATTAGACATGACATTTGCAATTGTAGCTCTACCTGAGTCTCACTAAAATACTAAATGCTATAATCTTGAATTTGATATTTTCAATTTCTACTATTGAAAACATAGATCATGGCATGGACAAAGTCAAGCATTTCATTAGCTCAATCTCCAGTATCGAAAATATGTCTTCATGTAGCCAAATTCGCTTTGCAATTGGTTATAGGAATGAAGAAGAAGCAATGTACCTGCGTTGTCCACGGTATAGCGCAGGCTTCCCCGTGGGCGAGAACATAAGCAAGATAATGTCTATGTCACACAAGATGGATAACTCGGAGGCTTTCTTCAAAATCCCACTTTTCCTTTTTGAATAAGTAACTTGACGATTGGTGGTGCTTTCTATTCTTTTTATCTTCAGCTTAACCCTTCCCATCTTCTCAAAATCAGTAAGTAAAGAGCATCTCCAGTTTTCTCCTATAATCCTAAACAACAAACAACTTCTGAAATTTCTTCTCTTGTTCCCACCCCTTGAATCAATGAACAAAATTATCACAAGGTTAGAAGATCTACCGTCTCCGCAATTGATCATGCGCGCATTCAGATTGAAATCGAGAAAAACGAATACAAAATTCAATCAATTACATCAAGAAATCAAAACCCCCAAAATTGAAGGTCACAGCAATAAATTAGCCTGCATCTTCATACATTCATCAAAAGCACATAAATTGAAAACGAAAGAGAGGGGAAATAGGGATCGGAACGTACCCAAGTAGAAGAGGAGCCAGAAAAAGGACGAACCCGGAAGAGGGAATCAAGAGAAGCGATAAGAAAATTAGAAACCCCAAAATGGTGAAAGGAAAATCAATCGACCAAGGAGGCAATCAATTCAAACACCGAAAATGGAACATCGTCGACATATCTACAAAAAAAAAAAGAAAAATCAATCAAAGGGAGAGATGAAGGATGAAATAGAAACAAAGCCGACGAGAGAGAGAGATGGATTGGGGGAAAGGGGCGAGCTTAACGATGTGACAGGCAAAGCTTTGATTTCGGTTGTTAGGAAATTAGCGAGAGAATAGGAAGAAAGATCGAACGATGTCTGGGAGAGAGAGGGAGAGGGAGGGGTTGTAGCCGTAGGGAAAAAAAATCTTGTAAATTACAATATAATTTATATTTATATATTGGCATTAAATTTAGGGTAAATTACAGGAAACCACCCACTCAAGATTGATTGTTTCACTTTAACCACCTGATAAATTTAAAATTACAAAAAACCACCCATTAAATTCGATTTGTTAACAAATCACCACCCAAGCAAAAATATTCATCAAAACATTAATAAAAATGACTAATTTAGTCCTATTTTTTTAATTAAATTTTCTTTTCATAACCATTAAAATTGAAATACCTTAGACCGGCAAATAACTGAAAATAAAAGAATATTTATGTATCCCATCTAACCCACCATCATAATTCATACAACAATAAGACCTTGAATTTGTAAAATTTTAGTAAATATGCATCTAGTATGTACAAATGTGGATGTTCAATCCCTCAAAAATGGTATATTGATCATTTACAATTTGTTCTCAAAAAATCTCACGATCAATTTCCTTTTCAAATCCTACTACAACTGCATGAGCCCTTCTCGCGTGAGACGTGCCATAAATGACCTACGAATAGGAAGAAGCCTAAAACAAAATGAGAAGTAGCTAACCGGCTTCTAGGAGAGACGTAATTGACCGCATTTATCTCGGTAGCACGCCCCCTTCCCAACATAATTTAAGGCCCGGTTCCTAAGGGAGCATGGGTCATATATTCCGCAGGATGTCGTTCTTGCCACGACTCTATGTCTTCTTTTCAGTCGACTCAAGTCCAACCCATTCGGACCCTAGAGGTTCTAACCATGGAGCACACAAATCTCAAAAACGCATAGTTTCTCATCCAAAAATGACTTATCTGGTTGGGTAACGTGTTAGATACTTACCCAAACAACTAGGTCCTTCGGCGGATCCCATGTTAGCAGTGACGGAACCTAGATAAAAGTTTTTCAGGGGCCAATTTTTTTTTTTAGGAGTTGGAACCTCGTTAAGCTATAAGGCTCATCCCTATGCCTTTTTCATTTATACGGAAAAAACCAAGTATATATATAGAATTCCAAAACTCCGTACAAAAAATAAATTACAGCGAATTCTATCTAAATAGTATTATGTGTTCTTTCATCCTCTTCATTCTAAAGTAAGATGTTTGAGATATTCCACCGTTTGAATTAGGATTTGGATTATGATTTAGAAGATATCATTCTTTTCAATTAGAAGATAATATTAAATGGTTGATATATTAAAAATATGAAAGTTGAAAATAAAAATTTGTTATCGTGAAATTGGAAAGGACGTCTAACACTTGAGATTCCACGGAGTTGTTAAAATAACTCTAAATAAAGTTGCTTAATTCTTAACCACTCAATTCAAGATTTAAATTAGTTTAGCCATTTTTTAATTAATTTTTTAGGGTCGATAAATTGTTATAAGGTAATCCTTTCAAATCCATGGAGTTCAACTCTACGAGATCCTTACCGGAAATCTAAATGTTCTCAAAAAAAAGGAAAAAAAAAAGAAATTTGTTCCATAATTAATCAATGCTTCTATTTACTATAATATATATATACATATATTATTAAAAAAAAATTGTCAGGGTGGCCACAACCCCCACCCGCCTCTAACACCTTCCACCACTGAACGTTATCCCCCAAGACATTGGTCTCGGACTAGAAAAATAAATGCTTGAGCTTAAGAAGCTTCTAGTCCAGTTAGACCATAAAACTTACAAGGATAAGCGCGCGATATAGACAAAACAACAAGCAATGAAACTGAGGTGATTTTGTATAATTTCTTATTCAATGGGCGATTAAGTAAAAAATGTGATATTTAATGGGTGGTTTTCCATAAATTACCCTATTAAATGAAGTAACAAAGTCAAACCTTGTAAGTTACTGCTCGACAAAAATATTGACCGTGAAGCTCGGTTGAAAAGGGGTTTCTATAATTGTTGATGTTCAGAACAAGCTAGAGAGAAAGAGAGGAATGAAAGTGTTTCTGTATTATGAATTGTATTGAGTGATGAGTACAAGGGTCCTATTTATATGTAACTATTACATCCCGACTTACAATACAAGAGTATATACTAACCCTCCCCCCCCCCCCCCCCCCCCTCTCTCAAGTTGGTGGTGATTCGGAAGGGATCAACCCCAACTTGGGCAGGATAGAGGAGTGCAAAAGACTCTGTAAGGGTTTAGTGAAGATGTCCGCGAGCTGTGAATGAGTGGGAACATGTTGAAGGTTAATCAATCCAGCAAGCAATTGCGACTGGAATCCTTTGGGAAATCCTTGAGAAGATCATGAAGAAACTTGCGTTGAGTCATGAGAATTCCATTATTGTGAGAGAGGAATTCAATTCCCAGAAAATAATTCAAGGAGCCCAGATCTTTGATATTGAATTATTCATGAAGAGAACGCTTAAGGCAAGCAATTTCTGATAAATTGTTCCCAGTAACCAATATGTCGTCAATATAGACAACCAAGAACACAACTGAACTTCCATCCTTTTTATAGAACAAGGAATAATCGTTTAGAGATTGAGCAAATCCCTGACCTATCAATGAATTAGACAATTTGCTATGCCATTGACGAGAAGCTTGCTTTAACCCGTATAATGACTTGTTCAATCGACATACCTTACCTGGATAGATGTGCTGAAGGCCAAGAGGGACTTTCATGAAAACCTCTGTACGTATCAATATCACCATGTAAAAAGGCGTTGTTGATGTCAAGTTGTGATAAAAACCATCCTTTCTTGACTACCACAGCAACCAGACTACGAATGGGGGTCATCTTTGCAACAGGAGAAAACGTCTCCGGATAATCTACCCCTGCCTTCTGTGTACATCCTTTAATGACCAACCTCGCCTTATGTCTTTCTAGAGTTCCATCTGCTCTAAATTTCAGTTTGTAGACCCATTTAGAACTAATAGGTCGTTTGCCTTTAGGAAGGTCAACATGCAATGTCCCCAAGTGTTGTTCTTATGCAATGCATCCAACTCTAATTGCATAGCTTCTTTCCATTCAGAATAAGCAACAACATCCTCATAACAACAAGGCTCGACAAGAGGAGCTAAATTGGCTAAGAGTTGTTGAGAGGGAGCGGACAAAGCACTGAAGAATAAACTAGGCAATGAAGACACGAAAGAGTAATGGTAATCCTGAAGATATGCAGGAGGAACATGTTGTCTAGAAGAGCGTCTTGGTGGTGGTAATGTTGGATTAATAGCAGCAGGGGGAGGATTGGGAATTTGTATAGAATGGTTTTCTGAATTAAAATAAGTAGCTGGAACAGGCTTGTATGTATGAGAATTGGGAATCAAAGAGGATTTATGGAAAGGAAAAATGTGTTCATGAAACACCACATCACGAGACATGAAAATCTGATTAGTGGATAGACAAAGCAACTTATAAGCTTTCTTATCTGGTGGGTATCCCAGAAAAACACGTGTGGAAGCTCTAGGCATAAACTTGACTCTGCCAGCAGGAGATGTAGATGCATAGACCAAGCAACCAAAAGCTCTCAGATGAGAATAAGAAGGTGCAGCACCATAAAGCCTTTCATAAGGGGATATATTGTTCAACACCTTAGATGGAAATCGGTTGAGGAGGTAGGTAGTAGTTAATAAGCAATCTCCCCAAAATTTAATAGGTACAGATGACTGAAAGAGCAAGGCTCGTGCAGTCTCCAATAGGTGTTTGTGTTTCCTTTCAACCACACCGTTTTGTTGAGGAGAATATGCACAAGACGATTGATGAATAATACCTTTTGACTTAAAGAACTCAATACCAGCAGTGCTGAAACCCAGTTCAGGAGCATTATCTGTGCGAACAATTTTAACCAATCTACCAAACTGTGTCTGCACAAGCTGAATGAAAGATTGCAAAGTATGAAAAGCATCCCTTTTTTATTTCAACAAATGAGTCCAAGTGACTCTAGTAAAGTCATCAACAATGGTTAAAAAAGTACTGAAAACCATGGTAAGTAGGGGAACTGTTGTAAGAGACAATTAATCATCCTAGGTAGACAGATAAATTGGTTTGGGGCCCAAGTCAATTTATCTATAGCAAGTTTTATCTATATATAGTTTGATATATAGGTGTTTTATTATAGATGGTTTTATCTATAATAGGTTCTAGATAAGGTATGTTTTATCTATATCCAGGCTTATTTAGATATAATAGGTTTATCTATATCTAGGTTTATCTATAGGAGATCCTCTATTATAAATAGAGGCATGTAGGGTTGGAATTATGTATCCATCAAAGCACCACAATAATAAGAAACCCTAGCTGTAGAGAGGTTTTTCTCTGCAGGGTGTTCTGCGCGGTTCTTGCCAGAACACGGAAATCATTTTGTGTCCTATTGTTCATTCTCCTGCTCTTCAACGGTATTCACTTGGGAAAATTCACAACAAGAACTATAGGGGCCCCAAGTGTCTACATGAAGAAGATCAAAAGCACATGAAGTAGTAATGGAACTACTAGGAAATGGAGACCTATGATGCCTGGCCTTTGCACATACCTCACAAGCAGACAAAGCCTCTTTATTTATGTCACAAGAGAAGAGGGACCTAAGCTTGTAAAACTGTAAATGCCCTAGACGGCAATGCAACAAATTGACATCAGAAACAGGTAAAGAAGCAACAACATTAACAGAGATGAAGAAGATGTCTGTGTTGTGAGCAACTTATTCCTATGAATGATGGATGGAGGTGCCGAAAACGCATATGAGCGATTGTGCACTCTACCAAGCTCCAGAGGGCTCTTCAGAGAAGGGCCCTGCAACCAGCATAATGACGATGAGAAACAGACAATGCAATCAAGCTGAGCTGCCAGTTTAGGAACAAATAATAGGTTGAACTTGAACACATGAACGAAAAAGACACCAGTTAATGTCAATTCAGAAGAAATGCGTACTATGCCAACCAAAGAAACAGATACAGAACTGCCATTCGGGAGACTAATCTAAATAGGGTGTTGCAGAGGACTCAATTTCGTGAAGAAATCCAAGTTATGGCACATATGATCACTAGCACCCGTGTCAATGATCCAAGTGAATTTGTCAAAGAGAATACCAGATGAATCAGTATGCAGAGAAGAAGAGAAACATGATATACCAGCAAAGTTCCCCAAGCTTGGCGTAGAAGGAGAAGATGATGAAGACCGCTGAAGCAGAGTGAGAAGTTGATTGTATTGGTCAACTGACAATTCAGGAATAACCGAAGGAGATGGTGTTGATGAAGAAGGTGAATCAGAAGCATCCGTAGAAACTGAAGAAATGGCATCGCTCTTGTTCTTGGAACCAAGAGGATAGCCATGAAGTTTGAAACAACGATCCACCAAGTGTCCAGTGCGATTGCAGTGCGAGCAGACATGACACTGCTTGTTCCCATTGTGGCGACTCTGATTCGAAGAATCTTTAGAGGAATCGAAATCCTTAGTGGAAGATTGATTCGAATCCTTAGGAGTCTTGACAGTAACCGAATTTGCAGAAGCATCCACCGGTGATCTAGACAATTTCATAGATCTTTGAGTCTCTTCTTGAGAAAGAAGATAATACGCATGATTGATATCCGGAAGAGGCGAATTCATCAATATGCCACTGCAAATTGGAATATAAGAATCATCAAGAGCCATCAGAAATTGAAATAAACGACGATCTTGATCGCTTTGTTTGACTGCCTGAGAAGACCACATCCATTTGGACAACCATCCGGAAGCGCGCGAAGTGCGTCTTGCTCATCCCAACTTTTCTTGAGACGAGTGAATAAGCCAACAATTGAATCTGCACCTTGTGAAATCGAAGAAAGTTGCTGCTCAATTGCAAATCGTTGAGCGCCACTCGATTTAGAAAAACAAGCAATCAGATCAAGCCAGATCAAACGAGCATTGTGAGATCCCAAGAAACTCTCAAGCAATGTCCTTAGTCATGGCATTCAATAGCCAAGATAAGACCATATCGTTACACCGAATCCAGAATCGAAGCATAGGCGATCCAGGAAGAGGTCGAACAAGCTCACCGTCAATGAAGCCGAGCTTGTTCTTAGTTGAAAGTGCAATCTCCATGGCCTGACTCCAAGCGAAAAAGTCGGTGCCGTCGAAGACTTTCGTAGTCAAAATGCAACCAGGATTGTCCGATGGATGCAAGTAAAGAGGATCATTATGATCGATTGAAGGAGTCGTGGAATTATCCGCAGCCATGGATGAAGAAGAGGAAGCGGAAGCAATGAAAAATTTAGCCTGATACCATGTTGATGTTCAGACAAGCTAGAGAGAAAGAGAGGAATGAAAGTGTTTCTGTATTATGAATTGTATTGAGTGATGAGTACAAGGGTCCATTACATCCCGACTTACAATACAAGAGTATATACTAACAATAATTTCTGTGAGAAATTCATTCTTAATTACAGTAATTTACAGCTTTTGACATCTATCTACCTTAACAAATTAATTAATTAAATATTTTTACAAACTATCCTAGATTTATAACTCTATTTTTTCTCTTTCACTATTCACTACATCATGTTAATAGCCCATCTTATTTTTTCATTTACATTGTCATAGGCTCATAGCTACTTCGAAACGCTAGCGTTCGTGAAGACACTGTTAAGATGTTTAACGTAGATTGATCGCTAAGACGGCGTCAAAAAGCTTGACGTTTGACACTTAGATGAGATCCTCGTCGTCCACGCAATCAAGGCGTTAGTGAAGAACTCTAGGAGACCCATCTCATGGATGTTGTTACTGATCTACGCTAGTAGACTCCCCAACCCTCTAATGCGGGCTCCCAGCGATGATCTCTCCCAAGCTAGATCATCCAGAGGATATCCCAACACGACGTGGAGAACGGTTTCGTCCTCCAATCCACAACCCACGCAGGTTGCAGATTCTACCACGTGCCGGCTCACAAGGTTGGTCTCGACCGCAAGTGTCCCGGATAGAGCACGCCAAGCAAAGAGGAGAACCTTCGGAGGGGCTCTCAATTTCCACAGCCACCCCCAAACCTGATCCGCCTCTCCATTCAGTCACTGAAACCATCATTCCTTATGCCCACAATAGCTAGCCCAACCAATATGTTGATTTCTGTTTGGGCACCAGACACGGGTTTCCGAAGGTGCTCAGCGGGATCGAGAGGCCAGATTCGAGGAATTCCCCCCACGGTAATACTGAGCACCGAGTACTCACGCAACTAACGATGATCGTTCTTGCAACAACCACCATCCTTGTTTCGCCAACAGAGTCATTAAACATCCGTAAATCCATGAATCCCATGCCCCTCATCTGTGTTGGAGCACATAAGGTTTCCCATCGACACCAATTGATCCTCCGAGACTGCTCTGCCAAATTCGGTTTTGGATTGTATGAATATCATCAATCATGCTTTCTGGTAGCCGAAATACGACCATCGACATCGTTATGAAAACCTCATTGTTCCAAACTTAATTTTAGATTATTTAGTTTCTTAAAAGTTAGTCAAAAACCATGTAAAGCGGATGGTTTAAGTTTTTTTTTTCATTTGCGTTTAAATAAGTTCCCGTTAAGCCAATACAACTTTCAAAGAAATAAAAGTGAATAGAATGATAGAACGAATGCATTTGGTTCACTTTATGTATGTAAGCCAATATGAATTACCACATGTATATGGGTGGTAAGTAAATCTTTTTCTAGCTATTTTTTACTTATTAAATCTCCATTTTAATTTCTTAAATGATGTTTATTTTTATGTTACAACTTACAATGACAATAATTTTTCTTAAGAAGTAATTTTCAAGAAACTTGTATAATTTCAGCCTTAGCTTGGGCTCAAAATCGGATCAAAAAAAAAAAACTTGGGCTCAAATATTGTCTCATTTAGGTTGGGCCGTCCAAAGAAGTTGTCAAACTGAATTTTGTAAAGTTTGGGCCCAAATCATAATTTTGTCAAATAAATAAGGATGAAAAAAGACTAAAAAGTTTGAGCCATTAACGAAAGTTTGTACTTGACTGTTGTTATGATTTTGAGGTCAGTGTTAGATGATGGTTAATTCATTTGTCATTTTCTACAACCTCTCAATTTACCAGGGCTAAAGACAAGGATAGCTCCTAGCTCAAAGTCCGGTTTTAAAATATAGTCCAATTTTGCAGTTGAATAAGCTATGACCCTCTTTAGATACACGGTCTCGAATTTTTACCTTGATAAAAAAAATCATTTTCATTCAATCAAACATTTTTCAGAATCTGGAAGAATGGATAAAAAATATAAAACAATACAGGATAAGTTGGAGAAAGGCACAATCTGAGGAACAAGAAGCCCGCCGACGACTAAATACCCTCCAGAACAGAACGAAAAACATAAAACTGTAAAAAATGGAAAAAGCCCGCCGACGACTTTGTAAAACTCAATTTTGACGGTGCTATGGTTGGTTTGGGCATTGCTACCTCTGGATTTTTTATTCGTGATAGTCTTGGTTCAGTTTTCTCTTGTGGCGCTCAGGGCCACGGTATGGTGTATGCGGAGCAAGCAGAGTGTCTCGGTCTCTTGTTTGGACTCCAGGATGCTACGAAGAGGGGTTTCTACCGGATCGAGGTGGAGGGCGACTGCTTGATGTTGATCAACGTCATAAAGGGGATCTGGCGGTGTCCTTGGGAGATTGAGTTGATGGTCTCGCACTAGTAGAAATATAGTCATCAACGGCGTTGGAAAAACGCCATGGAAGACATTCTATGGCGTTTTTAAACGCCATGCCCAAACGCCGTCTATACGGATGTCATGCTTTCAAACATTATTTAACGGCGTTTTTAGAAACGTCATGAAAAATATATTCCATGACGTTTTTCAAACGCCATTGATGAATACGCATATTTTTTTAAAAAAATTGGACGAAATAATCCATGGCGTTTTTTAAACGCCATGGATTAGTTTGTATTTAAAAAAAAATTGGGAATTAAAATGCCTCTTAATTTTTCTGTATAAATCCCTGAGCTTCCATACCATCACACACCAATCCAATATACACAACATAACCAATCTAATCTTTACAAGAATTCATTCAAACTCTCTAATTTTTACACAATTCTCTAATAAGATAAGTTAGCAATAAGAGTATCTCTCTATCCCCTAAACACAATTCTCATAATGTCAACCATATGCCAGTATACGAGAAAAAGGAAAGACAAAGCAGCATACCAATGCAAAAAAAAACTAGAATTAAAATACAGGTGGAGGTGTCTCACATTTGGTCTTTCCAGATTCGGTCCTGCTTCAACACTGATAGTATAAGAGTAGCATTCATAATTTTGGCTATTGCCAAAACATTGCATATCTGCAAACAAAATTAAACTAACGTCAATTTCTAAAAGCAGCTTAGTATAATGATTCAACATCCATTAAAAGTTCCAACAAATAGCATACAATAACACATACCAATTCATTGACAACTCCCTTGATCGATTTTCTATTTGCTTGCAATGCACACCAATCCCTGATGTATCAAACCCACTTTGTCCAAACAAAAGCTTAAGGTTTTCTTCAGAAAAATTATATACCCGCTGAAAAAGATAAAGGTTATCAATTAGCACATCATCACAAGAAGCCACCACAATGAACTATAGGAATGGACTCTGAGAAACACACCATGCCATCGCCCCTAACATAAAAGTTTTTACTGGTTTTTTTATCCTTGGATGCCTACAAACATAAGACAGAGCAAAGAATCCATCAATTACAGTCATTATATCAGATTTCAGGTCAAAACTGGGAATCTTTTTAGTCATCAAATTAGCATTCCCAACAACTCTTAAAATCTTTAATCTCAATCAGTTAGATTGAATGAGTTGAGATTAGTCTCTTTTCTTCTCAATAGAAAACCTAGAATCAAATTTTAAGAGGCATACCAATCACAAGTCTATCTCCATCGATCAGTAAAGCAAAAAAATTTATAGAGTGACAGTAAATACAAAGAGATGAGATGAGGAAAGGAGCTTACAAAGTGAGAGTAAGTACACATGGTGATTGAGCCGTACATCTCTTGCATCTGGTTCCTGGTTTTCCGAGCGCGGATTGCAGCCCATCAGACCATCTAAAGAATAACTAGGAAAACCTAACAAATGCAAAGACAATCAAACATCAGGAGCAAGTGAATCGAACCCATGGAACTCTGAATTTTTCAACAACATTGCAAAAATAAACTCATCAAACATTGCAGCCAATATTAAGATTGTTAATTAGCAATTACTATTGTATCTGTCTAGGTAGAGAAGGTAATGTGCAAAGAAGGTGTACAGAAAACCTGTTACCTGCAAGACAAAGACAAAGAAGGCGTACATCAAACATTGCAGCCAATATTAGATAGACATTTAGACCAATTTGATATGCAGGAATTAACTTGTTCGTATCCTAGCTAATAAAGGTATAATTTTACCATTGTGCTCGAAGGGATATCGACATCAAAGTAATGTCTTCGGTATATCAAAAGCTTAAATGTTACCTGCAAGACAAAGATCGGACTTATTATGCACTAAAATAACACAAAACTGACACTTAACATTCACTAAGGGCTTGAAAACTTACTGAAAAATTATCCATCTAGACACCAATAGGACACCAAAGTGCACCGTTAAACCTGTGATTAAATCTTTTAATAAACTTCTTTGGAAACTAATATGAACAAACATCCATCAATCAATAAGATGTTTTATTATTAAACAAAGGATTTATCAATCGAATTGGTCTTAAGAGCAACTGAAATAATTCCCCTTAAACCTGTTCAATCGATGAAAACTCAAATAAAAAATCCAAAACATCTACAGAAATTAACCTTAGAAACCCTAAACCTTTGGAATGAAACAACTCCCCCTAAATCTTGACCAGCAATTGCAACCATCAAACCTTAATCTTTAAGACCATAAAGCATAAACAACATATGCCCTAATTTAGAAAAAAATCGACTTACCGGGTAGGCAAAAACAGAGGCGAAAACCTTGATAGATCGAAGAACAACGACTGGTGAACGGTTGACATCTAAAATGGAGAGTAACCGACCTCAAGCAAGGAAGAGAGGACGATTTCGCCGCACCAGTACTGCTAGGATGGGGCTCGGTCTTCGAACCATACGTGAGGTGAGTTTTAGCCTCATACAACTTGGGCAACAGACGGGGGAAGTTTAGAAGAGATTAGGAGAGACCCAAGCTTTCATGGAGGGCGGAGAGGGCAACAGACGGGGCATCAAATTGAGACTCAAATATGGTTTTTTTGAGGTGAGGTGAGAGAGACAGAGAGTTGAATTGGATCTAGGGTTTCAGAGAGAGAGAGAGAGAGATTAGGAGGTGAGAGAGAGTCAAGAGAAAGAAGAGATAAGAAATAGGGAGTACGTTTTTTCAGCTGTTTAAAATTTGTCCAAAATTTTAGCGGAAAAAGATCCGCTTATTTTATGGCGTTTTTAAAACGCCATCAATTTCATGGCATTTACAAAACGCCGTAAAATCTACTTTATAATTTGCAAACTAATAACACGGCATTTTATAAACGCCATAAGTTTTATGGCGTTTTGCAAACGCCATAGAAAAATTATATTCTACAATTTCATCTCGTTTTTCTATTTAAACGTCATTAAAGCTATTTTTAATGGCATTTTATTAAAAACGCCATCTTCTAAAAGTCATAAATGACTACATATGTAGTAGTGTCGGATGCCCTCAACTTTTGCCGCGCTTTTGAGAGGATCTTCTTTTCGTACACCTTCTGCGAGGGGAACCAGGTTGCTGATAGGTTGGCGCATATCGGTCTCTCATCTTCGTTTGTCGCTGAGCGAGCTCCTGTTGAGATTGCTGACGTCGTCCGCCTAGACGCTCTTGGATGCTGGGCTACTAAAGTACTAGGAGTAGTTTAATTGGGCTCTTTATGACAGTGGAGAAACTCAAACGGGACCTTATACTAAATGGAGCCCATAAATACATTTTTTTAAAAAAATTCTTCAAAATGAGAAAACAATATAACAAAATACATATTTTTTTTTATATAAAAATTTCCCCTCAGACTATAGAAACTCGTAATGATGTGGAGATTCGTGTAGTTTTGAAAAATGATGTAGTTTTAGAGAAGCTTTAATATGTTTTCTATTGATTTTTCTTTTTTTTTTTAGAGAAAGTGATAGAGAATCTGTTTTATTTTTGTGGGTGAGATAGAGAATTTGTAACCATTTCGGAATGGTTCACCGAAAAGGACTTGTGGGTAGTACTCATAGGTTTTCGATTCGAACATCGGAATGACCGTTTTTTATTTACCAATTCAAGAGATAGAGAAATTGTACGTTATACTTCAAAAAAATACTTAAAAATCTTTTATAACTCTAAAATTACCAAAACGAAGAAGATGACGGGGATACTCTTATAATCTAATTTGCATGAATTACTTGCATTTGTTAATGATTATTCGTTTCAGATGATTATTTGTCTATATAATTATGTAATTATTCGTTTGTACAAAGAAAAACATGTAAATTTTATTCTGACGAATAATCACCCAATATGACCGAATAACTTTATTCCAATAAATAATCAGAAGTGTTACTTTTAATTTCATCCGTTAATGATCCAGATTTATTAATATGATAGTCACCATAAGGGTTGTATATATGATTTATTATCTATATCACAAATTTTATATCCCTTTTTAATATAAATACACACACCTCCCTTCACTCAAACTCACCCACAAGATGGCCAATAATCAGTTCAATCTACCCATTATCATTCTTCTCCTTATACCCCTCTCCCTTTACCTCTACACCTCTCTCACCACCGCCCCTCTCCACCCCACAACTTCCGCCCACCACCACCGGCACCGCCGCCAGCTCCAGGCGCTGGCGGCGGAGTCTCATTGCGAGGGAACACTTTACCCCTCTCTGTGCGTCTCGACTCTCCTCTCCGTCCCGGACCTCCACAAGAAGTCCATCTCCGACGCCATCTGCGCCACCCTGAACATCACCGTCAAGGAGGTCGAGAACTCGGAATCCAACTGCTCGACGCTCGGCCACAGCCACGGCCGGGGGCTCCCGCGCGGCTTCTCCGCGCTCACGCTCATCCAGCAGCGCGCCATCAGCGACTGCATTGGCCTGCTGGATGACTCGGCCGAAGACCTGGAGGCGGCCGTCGCCGACATCGAGGGGAAGAACGGCGGCGTGGGCCACAACTACGAAGACATACGGACGCTGCTGAGCGCGGCGATGACGAACCAGTACACTTGCCTCGACGGGTTCGCTTCCGGGGAAGGGGCCAAAACGCTGCGTAGCAAGATCTTGGAGCCTCAGCTCGTGAGGATCTCCCGCCACGTCAGCAATGCCCTTGCTATGCTCAAGAAGGCTGCAAACCAGACCAAGTCGCCGGCGGCCCGGAGGCTGCCGGAGGAGGAGGTGGTGGCTTATCGCCTGAACAAGAACGGCTTCCCGAGGTATAAATTTGGACTATTAGTTGCACACTTTCGTTGCATTTGTATGCTATTTTTATTTTTATTGATTTAATTTCATGGATTTGAGAATTTAATTTGATGAATGTTTTGTCACCATATAAAGTTATAGATACAGCTTTTCGGTAGGAGTAATTTATACGATTTTTCGTACAATCACATGACCAATATGCAAAGTTATCCACAAATGTTTTTTTTAATTTTAAAATGGCTTTTATGTTAAATGAATATCCACATAAATAAATATATATTTTGTACTACTCTGTATTTAGGTACATTTTATTATAATAATAAAAATTATATAAAATATTAATTTTGAAAAAATGTATAATTATTTTTATCCGCTAAAATGTTTAATTTAAAAAAAAATCATAACTAATATTTTAAATTAATAATTAATCCTAGTAAACTTATAAGTTAATTATAATGAAAGTAAAGAATAGTCTATATATAAATATAAGAAATTTGCAACATAAATACTATATTTTGACAATTTATTTCTAAAATAAATTATAGGATAAATATATACATTGAGGAAAGTGGAGGGCATGGTCCCTTGTGGCCTTGTCCATACTACCATGCATATATATATATATATTTTATATAAATAAAATAAAATTGAAGTGGCAATTTATTGAAATTTGTTTTACTCTTATTTGAAAAATAAATGAATGTTGGTTAGTTAGGATATATCATAAAAATTGGTAGGAAAATGAATGCAGGTGGTTGAGGAAGAAGGAGAGGAGGTTGCTAGCGGCGGCGGCGGCGAACGGGACCAAGGCCGATCTGGTGGTGGCGAAGGACGGGAGCGGGAACTTCACGACGGTGCAGGGGGCGGTGAATGCGGCCCCAAACAAGACCACCACCAGGTTCGTCATCTACATAAAGGCAGGGGCCTACTTGGAGAATGTGGAGGTGGACAAGCACAAGACCTTCCTCACCTTCATCGGAGACGGGATCGGAAAGACGGTCATCAAGGCTAGCCGGAATGTGGTGGACGGATGGACCACTTTCAGATCTGCCACAGTTGGTAAGCTTTCTACCCTCCCCTCGATCGATCTGGTGCATTCATTTCCCTAAAATATGAAATTTTAGCCCCAGTTTGTTTTTTTGGTAGGAGAAAGTAATGATTACCTCATTAATATAGTCCATATTTAAGTTAAGATTTATTGATCTCTATTCTAATCATTCCCCTCCTTCTCCCATTTTCCATACAAATGTGTTACCCTTTTATTCCCTAATTTTGAAGGGGGTAACTAATACCTCTAGGATGGGCTAATATTCCACTCCATCATCTCTTCCAAGCTCACAAAAATTGATGATCATATACATTTTATGTGTAAAATTTAATACCTTACATTTTCTTTCCCTAGATATCTAAACAAACGAGCCCTTAGTGTTTCTGTATCCGGCCCCGGAATAGACCATCAGAATGAGATCATCAAATAATAAAGTCTACGTGGGATGCTTAATTCAAATATTAAAGAATTAATAAAGAACGAAACTTGAATCAGTACTAAATATGGATCGACTTCAATCACGGACCAAGAACATAAGATGATGCCAATTTTTGTCGGAAATTAAATACTTATTTTGGAATATACGTATGCTAATACACATTAGAGGTCAATATTTAGATGATAAAATCAAAATTGTGCCCTGTATGTTACGGTATGTAGGCTCGCATATACTTGAAATCTCACGGAGTTGTTAAAATAAATTTGAGTAAAGTTGAATAAATTTTTAACCATTTAAATTAGCCATTTTTTAATTTCTTTTTTAGAATCGATAAATTACTATATACATAAATACTTTCAAATATATGGAGTTCAATTTCAAATACTTTTCCTTACAATCCGGCCAATTAAGCAATATAAAGACAAAGTACGTTGCAGGATACTCCCTCCGATCGGAAATATTTGATGTTTTGACTTTTTGCACGTACTTTAAGGAGCTAAAAACTATATAAAATATTAATCTTTGAATAAGTTTTTTTTTACAATTTAGTACTTATTACTAATAAATATTAAACTATGAAAAAAATTAATTAAAATAAATAAGATTTTATATAGTTTTTAGCTCCTAAAATTACGTGCACAAAAGTCAAACATCAAATATTTTCGATCGGAGGGAGTATATGAGAATCAATTCTAGCTACCGAACTAATTAAATGACTTACAGAGTATATTATACTCCGTACTATTACTGTATTATTTTTCAAACCCATATATGAAAACATGTATTTGAATTTCCAATTTGGAATTTTTATAATCTTTTTATTTATTATTATTGAGATACTTAATTGAGTAGGACTAGAAATGGCTTTATTCTTCAAATAGCATGTTTCAATTCCCTTACATGAATAATCTGATATATAATTTGAAAATTCCAAATTATAGTACCATTATTTTGAGAATTATATGAATGGGATGCTTATACGCTCGTCTAATTAAAACCAATTATCAATAAAAAAAAATATCTTACTAGCTTATATAATATTTATTCATTTATATTTTCAACGTCCGACTCTCTTTGATCTCTTTACCTATAAAAATGACAAATTTTATTAAAAAAAAACGCTTACTCTGTGAGTAAATGATGAGCACCGAAAAATCGAAATGCAGAAAGTAGAGGCAATGAAGTTTGACATGGAAAATCAATTAGAAATGGAATCACGTGAAAAAGGAGAATGTGGAACCCTCAATCTCATCACCACATCCATAATCTATGTTGATGTTGGAAGGTGTCTTTTTTCCTTTGCCTCCTTCGGATGTCATGCCTTCATTTCGTCTCCATCTCCCTCTTTTTTTTTTTGAAATGTCGATTACTTTCCCTTTAGGAAAACACGGTTTTTTCCCTCTTACTGTATATGTTTCAAATACCCACCGACGAAATTAACTAACTATTAAGTCGCACATGTGCATTTTCAGCTGTCGATCATCGACTTGATAAGTCAGTGTCAATAAGTTTATAGTTTTATGACAATATTTATATCGCGAATATATCTTAACAGTATTTTTAACAATACGAATATTCAATGTATACCGATCAACATAAAGACACAGAAACTAGTAGGAAAGTGAATGGCTATTATTAGCTTTGGGCCAACCAAGTAGTAGTAGACTAGTAGTAGTAATTGCTAAGAAGCACCCCCACTAAACTGTTAGATGAAGTGTTTGGAGTTTTATGGCAAAATTTAAAGAAACGTTTCCCAAATTCCACGTACTTTGATATATTGTCGGCAGAGGAACTCAAGATAAGTGGTCTTGAATTAGTTCTCATCTACCTTAGCTATCAATATCTAACTGCTATGTAAGAGACAGTCTAGATTCAACACTGTTAATGCAGTGACGGATTTAGGAATTTTTTTAAAGGGCTAAAAAATTCTACGTTTCTCTTTTGAGTTAGAACTTCAGCTATCCCAAACACCCCATAGATCTGTCAGCGAGTTAATTTGTCAAACTGTTCTTTTTTCTTTTTAGAAAAAATACTAGTAATGATTTTTATAGGCGTGACCCTAAAGAAATGGTCAAATGTTTAATCATTTATTATTTTTTAAAAATGATTATAGGATGAAACATTTTATACATTCACTTAAATTTTTATATTAGTGATCGAGTGCATTTTTAGACCTTGTAGGAAACAAAATAAAAATCTTGATTTTTATTGATTTTTTTTAATTGATTTTAGAATGAAAATTAATAATTGATATATTTTTTCATTGGGTTCATAATAAACTAAAGCTTATGGTTTAGTACGAGACATTTAATTTCCTAATTATTTTAGGTTTTATTTATATTTTCGAGAAAAAAATATATATTCGTAATCAATTCTAAATTATTTCATTTTTTAACTTCAACTAGATTATAAATCGGTTATGTATCCCCGACTAATATACGCAAGTGTGTGTTACAGCGGTGTCGGGGACGGGGTTCATAGCGAAGGGGATAACGATAGAGAACTCGGCGGGGCCGAGCAAGCACCAAGCGGTGGCGCTGCGGAACGGCGCGGACCTATCGGCGTTCTACAAATGCAGCTTCGTAGCGTACCAAGACACCCTCTACGCCCACTCCCTCCGGCAGTTCTACCGCGACTGCGACGTCTACGGCACCATCGACTTCGTCTTCGGCAACGCGGCCGCCGTCCTCCAGAACTGCAACCTCTACGCCCGCCTCCCCAACCCCAACCAGTCCAACATCTTCACCGCCCAGGGCCGCGACGACCCCAACCAGAACACCGGCCTCTCCCTCCTCAACTGCAAGGTCGCCGCCGCCTCCGACCTCCTCGCCAACCAGTCCTCCGTCAAGACCTACCTCGGCCGCCCCTGGCGCCAGTACTCCCGCACCGTCTACCTCCTCTCCAACATCAGCGACCTCATCGACCCCCGCGGCTGGCTCGAGTGGAACGGCACCTTCGCCCTCGATACTCTCTACTACGGGGAGTACAACAACCGTGGGCCCGGGGCCAACACGTCAGCAAGGGTGACGTGGCCCGGCTACCGGGTGATCAATAGCTCCACCGAGGCGAGCCAGTTCACCGTCGGGAGCTTCCTTCAGGGCGGCGAGTGGCTGAGTTCTTATGAGATTCCGTTCTACCCCAACCTCACTAATTCGTAGAAACAAATCGAATTGATTGGTTGATAGTGATGAGTCGATCTTTATTAATTGTTGTTCATTTGCCGGTGGCAAATCCACCGGCCCCTTGTTGTTGTACAAGTCCGTTACATAAATTATTTCGCAAACAAATAATGGAGGAGATGATCTTCAAATTACAAGTGCAATATTTCAATGAGATAGGATTTTCACATTCAATGTTTTAAGTGACACTTCGCACATGTTTGATGGTGGTAGGGACCACCATGTATCAATACGGTTTGACAGTCTTATTGGCGGATAAAATAGATTTTTTTATATTCCATCGGTTCGGTAAAACATGTCATTTACTATTCACGTAAGTTTTTTAGAACGATAAAAATCAATCTCAAATTCTAAACAGACCATCATTGTTATATTCAAACATAAAATCACATACACATGTTCAAATAAACATCACAATTAGGCCTGATACGTGAGCCAAGTAGCTCGGGATCGACTCGGGCTCGGCTCGATAAAAACTCGACTTGGGATTGCTCGAATGTTACATGAGCCGAGTTCGAGCCTATAAATGAGCTCGATTCGAGCTCAAGCTCGAGTAGCTCGCCAACTCGTTTGGGTTATTTACTATTATACCCCTAGGGCTTTATATGTTCTAAACCCGTGTTCACTATCAACCCTCCTCGTTCATTTCCTCTCTCTGTCACTCGCTTACTCTCTCATTCTCTCTCGCTCGCCGTCTCAATCTCAGTCCCCGACTCCCCGGCGCCCCGCCCCTCGCCGTCCTCGGATTTGGGCCGCCCTCCGTCGCCGCCCCTCGTCGTCCTCAGATCTGGGTCGCCCTCCGCCGCCGCCCCACGCCGTCCTCGGATCAGGGTCGCCCTCCGTCGCCGCCCCTCGTCGTCCTCAGATCTGGGTCGCCCTACGCCGCCGCCCCTTGTCGTGCCTCGTCATCCTCCCATCGGCCATCGCCCATCGTCTTGACCTCGTTTCCTCAAATCTAGGTCTTAACTGTCGTCCGTCCTCTTTGCTCGCCGCCTCCAATCTCAGCACCCCTCGTCGTCCTCAGATTTGGGTCGTCCTCCATCACTTGCAGCGGCTCGCTTCCTTGCTCGTCCTCGGATGTGGCTCACCTTCGCTTCCTCTCGGCCTCTCTTGTTTCCACTGGCTGATCGATTTCCGTCCTCTCGTCCTCAGAAGTCAGATCTGACTCCCTCCTTATAGATTCAATCTACTTTAGGTTTTTTTATTTCTTTAGGTTATTTGATTTTAGGTTATTTGATTTCTTATCTGTTTTCAATTTGCATTTGATTTTAGGTTATTGTGACTGAAATTGAATGACGAAAATGAAAGTTGGATTGGATTGTGTATTGTATGTGTTACTGATTGTCAAAGTGTATTATTGAATGAGCTTGAATCAAAACCGAGGTTAAATCGAGCAATTAACTCAAAAACTGCAACCGAGCAAACGAGCTCACGAGCTCGAGTATAAGCGAGCTCGAGCTCGGCTCGATTCTAAGCGAGCTCACGAGCTCGAGCTCGAGCACTCTTCCCAGCTCGCGAGCCGAGCTTGAGCCCATGTCTAGGCTCGTTTCCATATGGAGCTCGAGCTCGAGCTCTGCTCGTTTACAAATGAGCCGAGCTTGAACACCGGGTACTCGAGCTCGTGAGCTCGTATATCACCCCTAATCACAATCCACAATATCTACATTAACAAACTAAAACAACAATAATCAATCTCAAATTCTGAACAAACCAAAAAAGTGGCATACGACAAGCATTTTGACGGTGTCTTGGTGGCTAGCCTATGCTAAGCGTCTTAGCGTTGTCTAGATGGGCCAAGAGCGATTTTTAGGACAATGGTTATATTTAATTATTTGTGGTATTTTTAATAATAAAAAATATATATTTATATTTTACATAGTCGATAAACTAAATATAATATGTTATAATTAATACTATTAAAATAATGATTCTTTTGATTTTAATTTTTTTTAAATACCATTTAGGATGAAAATTTTGTATAAATATATTTTATTTAACATGTAAAATGTATATATAATTTTTTGTTTATTAAAAAATACAACAAATAATTAGTGTGACACATAAGGTTACACTTGGTATATTGGAGATCTTATTTCCATTTCAATAGGAGGTTAATTAATGTTGGGGCTGTTTTCTTTTAGGGTGTTGGGCCATGGTGGTGATAGGTGGGGATATAACGTATGTAGGCCCATTCATCTCTCAGTACGTATGATCCATATATTACCCATTTGGTTTTTGTTATTTCACTGTTTGGATAGTCTATAAACATATTGATGATGTTAGAAAAAAGTGAAAAACTTTAATATAATTAAATGCTAATACTAGCTAATAGTGGAAAGTTATATTATATATTTCGCTTGTTGTTTGTATTTTTGTCTGTTTAGGTTATATGTTTGACGATTTGATGTCTGCCGATTTTGTCGGCCTCTCGGTGAGTCAGATATGTCTGACCATTGAATTATTACCTTATCAAAAAAAAAAATAGTGCAAAGTTATATGGGTTTATGCAGCAAAAGGATTAGGAGCAGGTAAAAATGAGAATTTTATATAGAGAGAAAAAAGAATGTTTTTGTTTAAATATGTTGGAGAAGATTACATAAATTTATATTTAATTAGGTATTTTTTTGTAGGAATAAAAATAAGAGAAATAGTGAAGCTAATGAGGTTTGAACTCATGACCTCAAGATAATAAAAACCTCTCCTTCCAAACTAAGCGCGTGTTCGGCATCCCAGATTGAGGGGATTATGGAGATTATGACGAAATACAAATTGGATTGTAGGAGAGGGGACGGTGTTCGGCGAGCAGATTGTGAAGAATCTCGGATGGGGATTGTGGAGATTTTGAGAGATTTTCTCACAATCTTCGCCCCCCAAGATTGTGAGGATTGTGTGTGGATTTCGCCTCATGAGATCCATAATTGCCCTCGGGTGTATCACATTTCCAGATCTGGAGGAGTGCGAACGAAGAGAGAGAAGGGAGAAGAGAGAAATCGCCGGAGCCCGTGAATCGCCACCACTGCCACCAAGTTCAGGTAAAATCCCTCCCTCTCCTCTCTTTCATTGCCAGTCGGAGTGGCCGGGGTGGGCTCGGTGGTCCGGCGGCGGAGATCTCCTCGATGGCAGGGTGGTCTCCGCTGTCGAGGGGGGTGAGGGGAAGGGAAACCGAGGACCGGCCTCTTCTCCTGTCGGCGGCCTCGTATGGGTCCTGTACAAGGCGTAGAAGCTTTGGCGGCCACTTCCCACCGGCGGCGGAGATCTCTCGGCTGGAGGAGATTTTCGACGGTCGGGAGGGGCTGGGTTTGGCTAGGTCAAACCGCTCGAAAAGCCTAACCGACGCCTTCTTCTACAAAAAATCCACAATTTAGGACGAAAAATTGCACATTTAACAGGGATTTTGAAATGGGTTTGCATTTGGTATGAACATTAGTAGTGCTGTTGATTTTTTGTTGCCTTATACCCTAACCAACGTCTCCTTAAACAGAAATTTCACAAATGAGGAAAAAATTTGAACATTTAACAGGGTTTTTGAACTTGGTTTGCATTTAACAGGGATTGTTTTGTTGAATTGTACCCTAACCAACGTCTCCATCTACAAAAATTGCTAAGCTGTAACAACTAACAACTAATGACAGTTAACAACTAATGACAGTTATAGATGGTGGTGTTAAAACTCATAATGGTGTGATAGCTTGAAATGAATATCCATCCACTAGATGAAGAAAGAAAATTTATACTTTTCTTCAATACCTTGCCTTTCTTTCCATTAGTTTTCTTCAATAACAGTTATAGATAGAAGTAGAATTAGGCATGAAAAATCCTAATCTGTTGCTTTTCTTTCCATTACTTTCCAAAAAACTGAAAGCCTATTATGTTATTTCTATTATGTGTATTTCATTGTGACAGATTCCATACACAGGGCTTATGTTCTGTCATCCCATCTCTCCCTTTCACTTTCTTGTCTTGCAGGGCTTTGTCATGGTTTCCTGTTTTGCTGTCTGTGTTTAGTTTCTTATGTGTAGTTCATCTTTGACAATGATATGTACTTCGTCTTTGACATTGCTATGTTCTTCATCTTTGACATTGCTCGCAGTAGTTCATCTTCAAATGTTTAACTTCCTATTCATTTCATGTTTGACATTGCTTTATATGAATTCTGGGGAAGTCCTATGTAGTTCATCTTTGACATTGCTTTATGTATTGCATTTTTGTTTTGCTTGATGTGTTTCATCTTTGACTTTGTGAATCAGGAAGGACAATCATGTTATTTCTATTATGTTATTTATATTATGTGTATTTCATTTCTGTTTGTCAGTTTAGTTTCTTATATGAAACTTGTTGGAACCTCATGTGAATTCTATTATGTTATTTCTATTCTTTGTATTTCATTTATGTTTCTCTGTTTAGTTTGTTATATGTAACCTTTTGGAACCTTATGTAAATTCTATTATGTTATTTCTATTTTGTGTAGTTCATCTATGACATTGATTTATGTAGTTCATGTCTTGTATAATGCAGAGAGTCCTTTTCTTATCTGAAATCTCTGTTCTATGAACTTCATAGGAAATCATGCCTTCATCCGGCAGCTGGCCAAGTGGATGTCCAGAGAAATACCCTTGGATTGGTGGGGAGGAGAGGATTCCCCCCTGGTACGAGCAGGTTTGTAATTTACTTATTCTTGGTTGATTCATATATGTTTCATATTACTTGATCAATTCATATGTTATGCAAGTTAAAGAGATGAGTTTGTACATTGTGGCATACCTACTTATGTGTGGTCAATTCAATCTGCAGGAGAGGGACTTGTGGGTGGAGCAAACCTCCAGTAATGTTCCGTCTGGCGACGAGAACAGGGCCCCCCTTGAGGAGATTCCTCAAACAATCCCCCCTGCTCCTGAGGATCCCAGAATTCAGCAACTGGAGGACATCGCTATGGACCTCACAACCAAGGTCTTCGTAGCTGAGGCAACGGCTCAGCGGACTGCGGAAGAGCTGGAGAGGGCGAATGAACTGAACAACCAACTGATAGGCCAGCTCGCTTCCCTCTCCAACCAATCAGTGCAAGTCTGGGGGGAGCTGCTTGGCGCAAGGTCCCAAATCGAAGCCCAGAAATGGATGTTCATCGCCATGACAACTGTTTCATTAGCGGCCCTGGCAAGGAACTGAAGCTCTCCATCGTGTGAAGAAATTTTTTGTGTAAATGCTATTGTAGTGTGAAATGGGATTCGAATCCCTCTCTGTCAGGTTTGATTGTCCGAAGACATCGTGTAGTATCGGAACGATAACCCCCCTTCCCTAGTCCCTTTTTGATGCTGTGTAGGAGGGCGCTGGTATGTTGCAATGTACGCAGACAAAGCTGGGTTTTCAGGTTGTTCGCACTTGTATGTGCGCGTGTAACAAACACTGTCGGTTTTTGCTAATGTAGGAGGTAAATGGTGTAGGTTCATGTTGAATTAGAAAACTTTGTCATTTTTTGGTGTATGTAAATGGTGTCGGCCAGTATTGGTAACAAATAATTTGTCATGTCCCTTCCAGTTTAGTGTGGATTATGGAACAAGTTCCTGTGATATATAACCGTTTAAGCATACCATTTTGAACACATTTCATGACTATGATGACAACTTCATACCTAACCATACCTATGAAACCCTTCGGCAATCCTTCCAAAAAGGTTGAGAAATACAACAGGATTTTACACCGCAAATGTTATCATAGTACCAATATCGAACTACGTTCGGAACGTCGAGGACACATATGATCACAACTAATCCACGTACTAGGTTCATACCCATGTCATACATATGAGCACCAGTAATCAAAAGGGTGCCATTACCTTCGGGACCACATAACGTCATGACTCGCCCTAACACCACTACCGATATCGCCTCCTATCGGCCCAAATTTGTCGTGCTATCACGTCCCGTAGTTCCTGCATTCCCTCGGGCTCCAGGTCCTCCCCATCGCTGTCAGAAAGGACGAGCTCATCATCGCTCTCGTCGTCGGATGCGACTGCTGCTTCCGTTACACCTTCAACACCGGGCTCGACAAACCTGTGATCCACTAAGCCGGTGACGGGCACCCCTGCTCCCCCCGATCGGCGGATGAAATTATGCAATGCCACACACGCGATGATGATGTCAACATGTTTCCCTACACGATACTTGTGCATTGGCTTGGTCATCCTCCACTGACTCTTGAAGATACCGAACGTCCGTTCGACGGCCCCGCGCAAGGAGGAGTGGCGCTGGTTGAAAGCTTCTTTCTCGTTGTCCGCTGGTTCCTGCATGAACGCCGCTCGATGGTACTTTGTCTTCGAGTACGGAATCATGTAACCCGGTCGCTCAGGGTATCCCTTGTCACACAAGTAATAACGACCTGCAGGGGGGTGGGGGAAATGCATACCAGGTGAGCTAAGGGCGTGTTCCAACACACGAGAATCGTGTGCGCTGCCCTCCCACCCGGCGGAAACGAATGTGAAATTCAGCTCGAAGTCGCAAACAGCAAGGACGTTGAACGTGGTGATGCCCTTGCGTCCCCTGTAAGGCAGCTGCTCGTCACGCGGAATAACAGCTTCAATGTGTGTTCCGTCGAGGGCACCGATGCATCCCTGCAGGGAGCAGCTGCATGTTCACATTCTATAACGACGAGGAAAGGGACATGAATAACAAGGAGGTAGTTATGACCTTGAAGTATCTGTTGTATCTAGCGCCTTCGCTTATTTGCTTCGGGACCTCAGAGAAAGTTGGGTCCACCGGTTTGATGACGTCGCGAGCTAGGCCATTCCAACCCCGGTTACGCCCGACTAGTGCTTCGAGGACGTCGCTTATTGCTTCGCTGAGCGAGGAGGTCGATCTTTGAAAGCACTCACAAGAGTCCCGAAGCGAGGCTCCCCAAGCCATGGTGTTCACAAATATCCCCACCTTCTCCATGACAGTCATGTGCTTCGATCCTCGCAATCCATATCTATCGTGAAGAATGGAGCAAAGGGAGGTGAAGACGTGCTTCCGCATTCTAAATACTTGGACACATCGGAGGTCGGTCTCATGGCCGAGAATGTCCTGAATCCACTGCTGTCCGATGTACGCAGAGGTGTAGCACGGCACCTTGTGTATGTGCTTGTAGTAGTGACATGCTAGGCGCATTGCCTTGACTACTAGATACCAGTAAGCAAGGAGAGCGCGCTTTAGCCTCCGCTTCCTCCGCCGTCGAACTGCCAAGGCATCCATTTGACCTACAAGTGGCATTAGAAGGTACGAAGAACACAATTACTAATGTCAGTACGTATGCAAGCTGTTTGAAAGAACGATAGAAGCATGCAAAGAGGCTACGAAAATCAATGACATGTTCATAGATAGAGAATAGAACTGAGGTTTCGCAAATGCATTCACATAGAGGCACCCAAGCTAAGGTCCTACATCTGGGCCACACAAGAAATCTAAAACGCAAGTGAAGGGAACTAAAAACGCATGCAAAGTTCCCGAATTATGTCTAAAACCTCACAACCATAAGTCTTCAAACATAAGTGCCAAACTAACCCATTAACGAAACTGTAAACGCAAGTCAAGGGAACTCAAGCTGTGGAAGGACAACCTCTACCCGACCTACACGTCACCGCCTCTCTGCCGGAAATTGGACTTAAGCCACCCTAGCCTTACAGCGTTGCTCCTACTCAGCGCAAGGAACATCCTTTGTTTGTCGGCGGCGGTGAGAAAGTCAATAGCGAACATCAACAACGGGCTCTCATCTTCTATCATTCCATCTGCCACAAGCTTGTCTAGTATCTTCACGCAGTCCACCTCCCGGGTTGCTTCAGTCCGGGAGAAATCATCTTCAGCACGCACGAAGTCCAATATAGCGTCACCGGTTTCCTCAACATAATCCATGCGCCTATCGAACGCAACTGAACTCGATGACTTTCGCGCACTCCTTTTCCTACCCGACGGGGTCGCTGATGAGCTTGTCGGACGCTTCCCAGACCGAGTGGGGAAGGTGCTACATCCAGGGGTGACAGCGGGTGGTACCTCCACAGGACTGACCGGAGATGACTGCGTGCCATCCCGGACTATGTCCGGAAATGTACGGAGGTCGAACTGATCAACATCGTCCACGTCATCCCCCAGGTTAACATCCCCAGGAGTCGCCTGGGGACGGTGATGGACACCTCCGTCGTCAGGCGTACAGGACATCGGCACTGGACTGTCGACGGGGTCCATACTAGGAGACACGCAGTGCTTGCCGGTGGCGACGGTGCCTCCGTAAATCTGGTCCCAGGCATCGAGAATGTCCGGAGGAATGCACTTGTTCTTCAGTTTGCCGAAATCTGCCTTCTCCTGCAAGATCAGTCCAAGCGAAGAGGGGTTAGATTATGAGAACACCGTCGTCTACAGCAACTCAAATAAATACATATCCAAACACAAACTCAAATCACCAGCATCTCCACATATGGCATTTATGATCAAACAACAATACATAACCAACAACAGCGACTCCACATATGGCCTTTATGATGAAACAACAATACATAATCACATGTAACAACAGCAACTCAAATCAGAAGCTGCAACAACAGTAATAAATATTTCACAACAACAAATGAATACATATTCGCATTTCTACTCTTCATAAAGTCACCAAAGAGTCATTCTCCAACACACATTTGTTACAATTGATATCGTACCTGACATTTCCGCTCCCACCACTCATCGGTGGCGTTTATGCACCCTTTTTCGTAGTCCCACCCCAATCCGGTCTCGCCGTGCATCAACTCTTTCCAGGCCTTCCACCTCTCCTTCATGGTCGCGTGCTTGTTCTTAAGGGTGTTGTTTCCACACTTCTGGCCTGTCTGCTCTTCGAATTGTGTAGTTAAAACCACCCAACTGAACCCCTGATCGCGGCCATATTTGCGCTGATACCCAATGAGCAGATCCACGTACTGTTTCGTTAGCGTCGGAGTCCACTGAAAGGGTGTTTCTTTCGAGCCCTTTGGTTTTTTTCCCTTGTCGGGAACAGGGGGCTTGGTACCCGATGACATGTTCGATACTCGTCCTCAACTGATCTCCCCCAACGTTCACAACACATGAAAACATATGCAACCATCAGCACTAGACAACGAAAGGGAAGGCCGATTGTTGGGGGTTCCTCCAATGTCGACCTTTTCTCGCCGTAACAAGCTAATTTGAAAGGGTTCAATCGGTCGGGAGCCAACAAATCGAATTCCCGAATTGAATATGCTATTGAAAACCTATAATCCCCAATTGAACATGCTATACCAAACCTTATCGGTCGGGAGCCAACTCACCTTGACAAGCTATGGGGAAATCCCCAATTGAACATACTATTGCAGACCTAGAATCCCTACATTCGACACTACCGTCAACAATTAACCACCCCCCAATTCAAGTTTGATATTTCGGGTTTCACGGGAACAATTTCGCGCACCTATATGCCTATTTCTACTGCTAATGTCAACTACAACCTCCAATTTCAGATAATCACATACCTGGAACCTCGTCCGACGGTGTTGCACGACAGCTTCCGAAGAGGGCTCTTCCGCCAACAGGAGGAGGTGCGTCAGGGTGCGCGGATGGCCGAGGGGGCTTCGTCAATCGTCATCACGGAGCGCAGGCAGTTGTCGAACCTCGTACCCGGAAATCGCCAGGCGGTGTCGGGGGGAGCTTGTGGGAGCCGACGATGGGAAGACCTCCTTCGCTTGCAAACTGTGGGGGTGGGAGGAAGGGGGAGGGGGTATGACCCTTTTTTTTAGGGGCAATTCCGACTTTTTCGTAGTTAATAATACACCCCAATCCCATACCTACCAAACACCTTTTACGAGATTTCCGACATCCATAATCTCAATCCCCACAATCCCATTAATCTACCAAAATAATCTCCATCTCCTAACATCTACTAAAATCCCCATAATCCCTATAATCTCCATCTAGTGCCAAACACAGCCTAAGGCTGTGTTCGGTAGGGTATTGTGGGGGGATTGTGGGGATTCTTTGAAAATACAAAACAGATTTTGGTTGGGGGAAGGGTGTTTGGCAGGGAGATTGTGTACAATCTGGGATGGAGATTGAGGAGCTTTCACGGGATTCTTTCACAATCTACTCCCCCCAAGATTGTGGAGATTGTGGATGGATTTATGTATTTGAGATCCCCATTTGCCCTTCCCCCATTCCAGATCTGAGACGGCCGCACGAGGAGAGAGAGAAGAGACGCCGGAGAAATTGTCGCGAGTTCGCCGCCACCGTCTTCAGACGTCCAAGTTAACTCCGAAAGCACAGCGTTGCCGCGCCTGTCATCTCCGCCCCCGCTCCCACCAACCCCACTTCTATGGTCGGCGGCGGTGTTGAAGAACTGCCGCCCCGTAACGGCGGCGAGTTCCTCCTCCGCTTAGTCCAAAGGCCCCAACAAATTCCACCCCAACCCTCTTCCTCTCTGCCTCTGCTCCAGCCCCATGGCGTCTCCCTCGATCCAGCCGTCGCCGCCGTCGGGCCCACCATCCCTCTCCCAATCAACGGCCGCCATTACCCCAACCCTCATGCTCCCTCCTCCGACACCTACTTCTCCCCGAACTTCCTCTTCCACCCGTCTTGGCCCCGGCAACCCTCGCAATCTCCGCCTCCGCCGTCCCTCTTCAACGCCGCCCCTCTCGTTCAATTCAACAGTATACAAGAGCAACTGCTCCATGAACGGAGCAAGGTTATGCTGGGTAGCATGCCTTTCAATGTCGTTTCTCCAGATGGGGCTTTGAGCAATCCGCGCCCCAAATTTAATTTTGATTTTGATCCTCGAGGGGACCTCCAAGTCAATGGCTTGCACTCGAGTTGGGGGTTCAACGCACCTGTTAATTCGGGATTCCGCGCCAGCACCGACGATAAGCGCCTGAGAAATGACGAACTGATTTTGTGCATTGGAAGGAGGAGGGGTATAAGGTTTTTTTTTCTAGGGGCATTAAAGTAATTTTGTTACTTTAAAATACATCACAATCCCCTACCTACCAAACACCTTTTACGAGATTTCCGACATCCATAATCTCAATCCCCAAAATCCCATTAATCTACCAAAATAATCTCCATCTCCTAAAATCTACTGAAATCCCTATAATCCCCATAATCTCCATCTAGTGCCAAACACAACCTAAGTTAAGCTATCTTTGTAATTTCTTGCTCATTTTATACTTTTTATCCCTAAAAGTAGTAAAAAATATAACAATCCACAATAATTAATTTTCCTCGGTTTTTCTTTCGGGCTAAGGGGGTTGCAATCATCCAAGCTCCCTAGATCCGCCAATGAGCCGAACAAACTTATTAGTATGGCTTGCTAATGTTCAATTCACCTAGAAACGAGTCATGCTCGAGGCGAGCCTACATTTTGGACTTGCACCCTAGTTGAACTTTTTTATAGTATTATGCAATTTCTCTTGCTCATATCATATTAATTTGAAGGAAAATTTCTAAACTCCACAAAATTAATTCAATCTATTTGAGCTTGAATTGAGTCTAGTCGAGTTTTTGATCGAAGTTAAAAAGTGTTGATACACGGCTCATTTAGTAAAAGAACGAGCTCGGTCTGATTTTTTTTTTATTAAGCCCATCTAAATCCAAACTCAAACTACTCGATTCATATAACAACCCTATCACTCCCTACCAGATGTGAGAAATTTACGGTTTAATTTCGGGAACGTTACCACGCCTAAACAAACGTGACTCCCCATAACTCTACTCAATTGAAATTTCGTTAATTGCTTTCACTTGAATTGATGAACGAATGAATTAATTAAATCACCTTGGAAGGTAGTAATTTAACACTTGAGAGGCATAGGAAACTAGACGCACCACCGTTACTACCTTCCAAGGTGATTTAATTAATTGAGAGAGCACAAGTCACGGGAAGTATAAAGGTAAACCCTAAAGTGGGGTTGAAATGAAATGTTCACAACCGATGAGGAAAAGCCAAAGATATGCATAATAACCAACACATACCAATGTCTCGTGCGCATGTTAATTAAAACTCTCCTTTGTTACACTTTTATACCGTATCTACCTTTAACTTTAAACCTCGTCCACTCCAATAAAGGTTTGTTTAAATTAAGTCTTGTGTTTGGTTTTCGTGTCTCGTTGCCCGATGAATCAGTTACAGTAGATAATGTTGTTTCAAAGCTTCTAAATAAGTCGGTTCATTTTTTTATTTTAACGAAAACCACAAGTTTTATTCTGAAAGCATAAAATCCTCAAAAATAATGTCAAACATAATCGAATTTAAATCATCCTCCGAAAAAACAAATATAGCAAGGAGGTCCCAATGTAGCCAGATAATGAGCAGCTTTATTGTCCTCTCGCTTAACAAAGCTCCATCGGCATTCTTGGAGCCCTTGAGCCTTCAGTCGTATCTCCGCCAGCAACGTCCCATCAACACCCCTTGTCGGCAGTCCTTGTTGCAACGCCCTCACCAGTTGTGAACAGTCATACTCGATAATCACCCTCTATAGACCTTTCTCATAAGCCATCTGAACATACCAAATCACCACTTCCAACTCGATTTTTAGAGTAATCGTAACATTTATGATAAAAAAAACTCTAAAATAGATATTAAAATATTAAAATATTAAAATCTAAAAAAACAAAAAAAACAAAAAAAAAACAAACTTTCACCCAAACTCGAAGAGTCCTCGGTCATAATCTCTTTAAAATGTTGGATGGCCCACAAAACATAATGTTGGACGGCCCAATTAACTGGAATCTTTCAATTGTTTTGATTAGGTGAAATTGCAGAGAAAATCTCTTTCAAATAGTGACAAATTAACTATATTCGATTGTGATATACGCACACAAAATACAATGTTGGACGGCCCAATTCAAATACTCTATATATATATAAAAAAAAAGCTTTGATCCGGTTCGTTTAAGAGGTACAATTGTAAAAAAATGATAAGTGTAGAATAATAGAATTGATGTAAAGTCATCCTTAGGGTTTCCATTCATTGATATAACATATACTAGTATTCGTTACCCGTCCGTTGTGCGGTTTCGTAATAAATAAATTTATATTTAATTTATATTTTCTTTTTAAATTTTAAAGGTTATAATATATAGTTTGGTTAAAAGCTTTGGATTTTTAATAACAATAAAATAAACTAATAGTATGTTTAGTTCATATCAATATACATTATATATATAAAAAAATATAATAGATAAATAAATTAGGTTTGATTAAAATTAATATACTTCTAATTTTCTTAAATAAATAAATAAGATTTGTTTAAAAAAACAGTCATAATTACTTTCATACTAAAGATAATAATCAATCTAAACTTCAAAATCAAAGAAAAAACTAACGCACTGTATAATAAGTTAACTTCTAAACATACAATAAAATTACGTGTATAATGTATATGCATAATAACTTTATCAAAATCAAAAAAAATTTAGTCAAGTTCTGCCCGTGGATAAAATATTTTGAAAATAAACCACTTTAAGGTAATTTCAAATTATTTTTTTTTGAGAGATTACAATTTTTTTTGGAAACCACTTAAGGTAGTTTCCAAATATTAAGATAAAATATAATTTTACCACATAATTTTCAAATTTCAAAGTTTTCTCATGAATATAACTTAAGGTAAAAAAAAATTGAATAAAAACTTCACGCAATATGTTTTTAAATTATGTGGTAAAATTACATTAGCTTATTAATACTGAACCAAATTATATTGGATAGATTATTGATCGAAAAAGATAAGTTCTTTACCTAACTATATTAGCTTATTAAAATATAAGTTATAACTTTATATTGAATAGATTATGTAAAAAGATAAGTTTTTAGCTAACTATATTCGTTTATTAATTGATGTGGGCCAGAAATATAATACAACTTTATTGAAATTATTCTCGCATGTTTTAAAATAAAACCAAATTTATATTATATGTTGAAAAATATTGGAGCACAAAATATTTAATTATTTATCGAAGTGTATCTATAATATTGATAATCTAAATTTTAAACTATGCCCCTTGTTTTATAGGTTAGAAAAATCAATAACTTAAATAGATTAATACTATAACATTCTACCAATTTTCAACATTTCTAGCTCTAGATTAACATTTGACATAGATATTATATATAATGGATTATTAAAATTTTGAAATTTTATCTAGTAGAATACGATTTTAATAGATTTTTATGATTAATTTCCAAATTTTATATAAAAAATTTGCACAATAGATAACTAATAGAATTTTTATATAAAGAAAAATATGTTCTAACCGGCCGTACATTAATAATATTCATACCATCCTTCCATTGATTTGAAAATTTTAGTTATCTATTGTGCAATATAATAGTAATTTTAAAATTATTTAAAAAAAGGCACCAATTTCAGAACACTTTGATAATGATATTTTTTTAGTAAAAAATTGGCTCAAAATCAACAGATTACAAATATTTTTAAAGTATGTCGTTTGATAAAACCCTATTAGCAAATTATTTGTTCAAATGTAAAGAAGATTTGTAAGTTATCTATTACTATTAATTTATCTGGATTTCCTCAAATAAAAGAAACTTACTTATATTATTTTATTTAATTAAATATTGGATGTCATATTCTCCACAGTTTAATTAAATATTTTTATAGCTATATTTTTTTCGTCAATTTTTTTTTTTTGTCAAAAATTTTATATCTATATACGTACATTCAAAATTCACATATACTATATATCATCAAATAAAATACAATAATAATATTAAATCAAATAAAAAATTCTTCATGAAAAATCACAGTAACTAACAATTAATTATAAGAAGATGATCAAATTATGGATCAAATTACGTACGTATAACTTTGAGTTAATTTTATTATACTCAAAGTTTTTAGTCAATTTTTAGTTAATTCATTTTTTTTTATAATGTTGACGTTTAAGTTTTCTAGCTTTGTAAAATTTTATTTTGATATTATCTTTGTAATAAGATAAAACCCCATTTATCTACCAAATTGACGGTGATAAATTTTTGATATTATCTATAAAAAATTAGTATTAGATAAATTTAACTAATTAAGATATAATGTTATATTTGATAGGTTATTTGATCTAAAAAGATAAGTTTTTTACCTAATTATATTGACTTATTAATTGATGTGGTCCAAAAATATAATACTATTTTAATTCAGAAAATGTTATATATGCAAAAATAATTCCGTTTTAATCCAGAAAATTACATGGATGCGAAATCCACCATTTTAATAAAAAAATGTTCATAAAAATTGGATTGTTTTTTATATTTATATATAAAAAATCAAACTAATGAATCCCAGCAATCATAGTACTAACTCACAATTAATTGTAAGAAGATGATCAAATTATCATGGATCAAATTACCTACGTATAACTTTGAGTTAATTTTATTTTGATATTCAAAATTTGTAGTTAATTCAATTTTTTTTATAATGTTGACGTTTAAGTTTTCTAGCTTTGTAAAATTTTATTTTGATCTTATCTTTGTAATAAGGTAAAACCTCCCTTATCTACCAAATTGACGGTGATAAATTTTTGATATTATCTATCAAAAATTAGTATTAGATAAATTGACGGTGGATGTTCCGGTAAACCGGTCCTTTGGACGGCTTGCCTTCCGCTGCCGGCACGCCGGGCTCCATCTCGACGAATATTTTATTTTGTTAATATATTCAATATTTAATACAGTATTTTTCCACAACTATCAGTATTCAACCTAATTAAAATTTTATTTTGTTCGGTTGTATTTAGTTTTTAATCCAGAAAAATGTCACGTATGCAAAAGTAATCCCGTTTTAATCCAAAAAGTTTCATAGATGTGAAATCGCACCATTCAAATAAAAAAAGTGTTCATAAAAATTGGATCATTAGTTATGTATATATAAAAAAATCAAACTAATGAATCCCAACAATCATAGTAACTCACAATTAATTGTAAGAAGATGATCGATCAAATCATGGATCAAATTATGTACGTATAACTTTTGAGTTAATTGATATATATACGTAGTAAGATTTATATATAATGAATAAATTTTCAAAACTATTATACCTCAATTGCAATTTGCTAATGATGATATTGAAAGTTGCGGCAAGTCTTGATTTGAATCGGCTAACAATGATAATGAAGGTTTGGTGTTTGAGGATGAGTCGTAGATAACCTCTATATATATATATATAGGAACTACAATATTCTATCTTAAACACTTAATCAATTATCTATTCAACATAAAATCTTATGAATATAAAAACTAAAACTAATTAAGATAGGAGGTTATATTGGATAAATTATTTGATCTAGAAAGATCAGTTTTTCACCCAACTATATTGATTTATTAATTGATGTGGCCCAGAAATATAATACCACTTTAATCCAGAAAATGCCACGCAGGCGAAAATAATCCCGTTTAATCCAGAAAATTTTGTGGCCACGAGGTCGCTCCAACGGTCTCTGCTTTAGTATTTTATATTATTTATATAGATATAGGTTACAAAGGTGGGCGGGTTGCAGGAGGGTGGGCGGGAATCCGGGTTGCAGGAGGGTGGTCGGTAGAGAGAGAGGGTGGTGCTTGGAGGCCGGATTTGGTCTCGCAGGTGGTTGATCCGAGGGCTGGTGGCCGGAGGTGCTCGAATCCCGTCGGTGGTGTACAGTTTCGGCGAGGTCGGGCGAGAGAGAAGGCCGGAGGTGGGCGGCGAGGGGGAGGTCGGAGGAAGAAGACCGGTGAGACGGGAGGATCAATTTAGGGTTCCGTTAGGAAGAAAAAGGATGTGATACCATGTAATCTATCAATTGATGTAAAGTCCTCCTTAGGGTTTCCATTCATTGATATAACATATATATAGGTTACAAAGGTATTGGGCCTTAATGGGCTTTTAGCCCACTATACAATATTAAGACCTATGTAATCTATCAATAAGTACAATTCAAGAACATGCTCTTGTTTACATTACACTCGTGCATAAATGAGTCCGGTATTTGTTAGTAATTTGAGGCCCAAAACAAGTGTAAAACCTAAAGATCGATAAACGAGATAGGCAAGTATGCGGAAGCGTAAGAAATCGAGCAAGAGATAACAGATCTGATCGAAGCAAGCAACTCAAAGAACGAACACAAGCGATTTACGTGGTTCGGCTATGCCTACATCCACGGGGCCTCAAGAGTTGGCCAAATCCACTAGATATGAGTTCGTACAGAGACAGATCAAGTAAGAGATACAAAACTCCTAGATCTAAACATGCATGAGATCAGAAACCAAGAGAGAAAGAAAATCCCCCTGAGTGGGAACCAGAGATCGAAGAGATCTTCGATCTCAAACCCTAGATCGCCTGGAGAAGGAGAGCTGATGCCCAGAGCTTGAAGCGCCGGCCACCAGAGAACCACCAGGGACACCGTCGGCCACCTTCTTCGCTTCCTCGCTCGGTAAATCTTCAGGCAAAGGGAGAGGAACACCAAACCCTAGAAAACCCTAGAAGAGAGAGCGTTTGTGTGGAAGATGAAGAGAGAGAGAGAGAGATGAACAGTACGACGGCAGGAAAGCTCCAAAGGAAGCTTATATAGCTAGGTCACCAAAGGAGAGCGCCAGCCAAGCAAAACGCAGCGTCTCAACTTAGGGTTTCAGCTGGCAGCGGGCTCAAGCTCATGGGCTTCCTCAATCCAGTCCGGCAATCATGGGCCTGTCTCAGTTAATGGGTTAAAGCCCAATAACGAGGTAAGCTCCTAACTCTTGGTGTATACATATTATACATATAGCTATATCATATGATACAAATGTATTATCACACCATACTTTATACATATATATTCGTTAGAGGATCAAGCTATATATAGCTCAATACGACTCAGTCGAATATACGATAAAGTATGCATCCATACATTGTATATATGTTACCTATATGTAATATGTATAATCATCATGTTCATACATGTTACAAGCATACACACAACAAGTAACATATAAAGGCATACAAGACATAGGAAATTAACACATATCATTACAAATGCCCCTGTAATTTTCTAAGTCTTGCACTGGGCAGACTCAGCTTCATATCAAAGTGGATTCTTATGCCAGGTCCGTCCTCAGCCCACACTCACACAGCAAATCAAGTGAGCTCCTCCAAATGGAGGAAGTTCATGCAATACAAAAACTTCTCATAAGGAACTATTTTTGTACCAAAATCTGCAGGATTATATCTACCATCAATTTTCTTAACATGAATCACATTATCTTCAACTTTTTCCCTTATAAAATGATATCTCACATCTATATGCTTAGTTCTTTCATGATACATGGGGTCACGACACAAGTAAAGAGCACTTTGGCTATCTATATGCAATACAGTAGTATAATGCTTTTTCTCAATCTCTTTCAGAATACCCTGCAACCATATAGCCTCTTTACAGGCCTCAGTGGCTGCAATGTACTCTGCCTCAGTAGAGGATAATGCAACTATAGGTTGCTGCTGGGATTTCCAGGAAACACAATTACCTGCCCATGTATAGACATAGGAAGTAATAGATTTCCTGGTATCCTTGTTGCTAGCATAGTCAGCATCAACAAAACCATGTAAATCATAAGATGAAGAATGTTCAGCATATAACAGGGATAAGTTCACAGATCCAAGCAAATATTTAAGCAGATATTTCATTGATAACCAATGCTTCTCAGCAGGTTCTGACATAAACCTACTAAGTGTGCTAATTGCAAATGCCAAGTCAGGTCTAGTACAAATCATGGAGTACATAACAGATCCAACAGCAGCATCATAAGGAATAGATTTCATTCTCTTAGACTCAACCATAGACATTTTCTCTTTAAGCTTAGTTAAGTCAAGATGAGGACCAAGAGGAAAGTTATTCACTTTATCTCCAGTCATATGAAATCTATCTAGCACTTTCTGAACATAATCACATTGATGCAACCAAAGCTTCTTATGCTTTCTATCCCTAACAATGGACATGCCCAGAATTTTCTTAGCCATGCCTAAGTCCTTCATGTCAAAGTGTTTTTGCAAGTTCTTCTTAATATCAAGGATGCAATCAGTAGACTTAGAGATAAGCAGAATATCATCCACATATAGAAGAACATATAACACAGGACCAGCATGCTTTAAACCTTTAAAGTACAAACATGTATCAAACTTACTTCTCTTAAAACCCAAGCTAAATCTCATACATCTATCAAACTTGATATTCCACTGACGTGGGGATTGTTTCAAGCCATATATAGATTTATTAAGTAAGCAGGCATAGTCAGGATGAACAGAATCAATGAAGCCTTTAGGTTGTCTCATGTAAATAGTTTCATCCAAGTCACCATGAAGAAAAGCAGTTTTAACATCCATTTGTTCAAGTTCAAAGTCATAGACAGCAGTCATAGCAAGCAACAATCTAAGAGTCTTATACTTCACAACAGGAGCAAATATCTCATTGTAATCCTCTCATTCCCTTTGAGTAAAACCTTTAGCAACCAACCTAGCTTTGTATCTAGGGGGGTCAGACTTAGAAATTCCCTCTTTGAGTTTAAAGATCCATTTACAATCAATCAATCTAGCATCAACAGGTTTGGGAACCAAAGTCCAGGTTTTATTAACTCTCATAGAATCTATTTCTTCATTCATAGCATGCTTCCAGAATTTAAAGTGAGCACATCTAAAAGCTTGTTCATAAGTTTCAGGAGTATAGTTTTGAACCACAAAAGAAACAAGACAAGCAAACTCAACAATGTTATTAATGAATCTCTTATTAGGGATAACAGTCCTAGGACTTCTATCTCTAGTCAATTGCCAATCAGTTAAATCATGTCTTAAAGCATCTGAAGAACTAGAATTGCCAGAACCAGAAGCAGACACAGATTCAACAACAGTTTCCTCATCCACAGAAACAGGAGTTACAGAAGAGGAAGAAGGCAAAACAGATTCATTAGTAGCTTCCCCACCCAATTGGTGAGGTTGCATAATCACAGAAGCAGGAGGGGCAGAAGAAGAAATAGGGAGAGGGGAGGGAGAAGAATAACTGCTATCAAACTCATCATCAGAATCAGAATCTATGTTCTTAGGAACATAAAACTGATCATTTTGTTCCTGTAAGTTAGTCTCATTGAGCACAGAAGCAGAAGCCTTTTTAAAATGGAATTCATGCTCATTAAAGATAACATTCCTACTCACAATTGTTTTGTAAACACCAGGTTGAACAATTAAAAGTTTATACCCTTTGACACCTTCAGGATACCCCAGGAGAACACATTTCTGGGACCTGGGTTCCAACTTACCTTGATTGACATAAGAGTAAACAGTACAACCAAAAGGTTTTAAGTGATCAATTTTAGGTATTCTTTAGTCCATAACTCATAAGGTGTTTTAAAAGCAATCACAGATGAAGGAGTTCTATTAATCAAATAAGCAGAAGTAACCACAGCTTCACCCCATAAACTATGTTTCAAACCAGAAGAGATTAACATGCATCTAGCTTTTTCAAGAAGAGTTCTATTTAACCTCTCAGCTGTACCATTTTGCTGAGGGGTACCAGGAATAGTCAAATGTCTTTTTATACCATGCTCATGACAGAAAGAATTAAACACAGAGTTGCAAAACTCCAAACCATTGTCAGTTTTCAAACACTTCACAGATAATCCAGTTTCTTTTTCAACTCTAGTTTTCCATATCTTAAAAATTTCAAAAGCTTCATCTTTAGTCTTCAACAAATACACCCAAACATATCTGTTGTAATGATCAACAAGAGACATGAAGTATCTTTTATGACCAACAGTGGAAACTTGGGCAGGGCCCCAAAGATCAGAATGTATATAATCAAGAGGAGTAGTAGAGACATGAACAGATGACTTGAAACCTTTTCTAGTATGTTTACCAAGCACACAGTTTTCACATAACTCAATAGTGCAAGGTCTAGAGTTAAGAATGCCAGATTTATGCAAGTGTTCTAAACTTTTATTTCCTATATGACCTAATCTATTATGCCACATAAGAGTATCATTTAAATACATGGTTTTCACAGAGTTAGCAACCGTGAGAGCAGTAGCAGAAGAGAAATTCATCACAGGAGTAGCAATAAGTTCATATAAACCACCCTTTTTAAGGCACTTTATAACAGGCTTACCATCCTTAGTGACAACTCTCACACCTGCAGAGCTAAACACATTATAATTCAAATCTTCAAGGGTACTTTCAGACATCAAATTTCTTCTTAAAGCAGGAACCCATTTAACATCATTAATGACTCTAACCACATTATCAAACATCTTTAATGCAATAGATCCAACACCTTTAATTTTGAGCACAGAATGATCACCAAGCATAACAGTGCCACCATCAAAGCATTTAAGATTCGTTTGACTATCACCTTGACATGTGTCGAACATTAAATACGTCTGACATTAAAAAACTAATGAACTGATTAAAGATCTGTTCATGTATTTTTTTTATAAAAAAAAAACAAGTTTCAAAATTTCTGATAAAAAATAAATGTACTTTGATCCGGTTGTTTTTTCTTAAGTTTCAAACTTTTTTTTATTTACAAACGGATCAAAAATCTGTTTGTCATACCGGATGAATCTTTGATCCAGTCATTTTTTTTAATGCCAGATATATTAATGTTAGACATGTGTCAAACTAAGGATCAAACGAATTTAAAATCTGATCAGATTAAATATATATAACACTTGTGTTGGGAGCATATAACAACGGACTTAGCATTTTGGAGATGACAATTTGCCTATGTGGGGTTTGTAGTGTGTGAATAAAGAATCATGATTCATGAGGAATAATAAATAATAATTGGAAGGATAAAGCAAAATAGATGGAGACTATAGGCTAGCCATTAGCCAATAGGAAGAGTAGAGCATGTGGTTTTCTTTAAAGTAGCATGTGAGAGGGAAGAAAATCAGACGAATTGAACACATCACCGCACATGATCAATTATCTATCATCAACATATGTGATCGATGATTAATTAAGGTCTTGTTTGGCTGCCTATGTTTTATATTCCATAATCCATACAAGTGTTCACTATGCAACAATGTCTCTCTCTTTACTGGTATAGAAGGATACAACCCAACATTCTTGAGATTATGAATTTGGGTATAATTGAGATTATGTTTTCAGAGATGGAGTTTGTTCATTTGGTTATTTTCATCATCGATTAGCCATTTTCTGAGTCGTTTGGTTAATTTATAGCAATATCGAAATTCCAATTAATCGAGGTTAAGCTAGAGTTCAACAATGGCTTTGAAGATGAGTATGTGGTGGATGGGCTTGTTGGATTCATATCATCATTTTGGATTGCTTGTTACTTTATGTAATATCAAAAAGTCCTTAAAACCAATCTCTCTCCATAATATTAATATAAGGTATGCATACATTTTGTTGTGTTTCATCGATCATGTGCAAAGTTGCAGTTCATGATGCTTCCAAGTTCCAAATCAACCGTATCTTTGATACATTGATCCTTTTGTACCACATACTGAAACTGCAAAGTACTACATATAATTAGAACTTAGCTACATTACAAATTAACAACATTAATAAATCGGTTTATGCACCGAATGGTCTTTCATCCGAATTCAACTTCAACCATACTTTGGTAGTTTGGTTCATTCGCCGTCTATATATCTTCTTGAGCTATGAGCAATTTGTGTTTTTTAGTTCAAGTGCAAACAATGTCATATATATGTCCACATGTGTTGGAAAAATCTCTCACCTTTGCATCCAATCCTAGTAGTGTCAAAAGCCGGTTATACCCTTTGGGTGATAAACAATACGCAAGTGTTACACAAGTATTATATCCACTCAATATGAACGAATTCTAGATCCGTTTGAACTCTAACTTGACATATGTCCAGACATTATTAAATAAATTTGCCATTAAAAAAGTAACAAACAGATCAAACATCCGTTCAATATAACAAACGGATGTTTGATCCGTCCATGTTAATTTTTTTTTAAAAAAAGTTTGAAACTTAAAAAAAAATTAGATCATTAAAACATTTGACACAATTTTTTTTTTCCCAAAAAATTTCAACTTATTCTTTTTAGAACAAACACCTGAACAAATCTATAATCCGTTGGTTATATTGAATGGATTTAACATCCGTCCGTTACTTTTTTAAGGTCAGATGCATTTATTATTGAACACATGTTAAGCTGAGGGTCAAACGAATCTAGAACCCGTTCGTGTTAAGTGCATAAAGCAGATGTGCTGTCTCGGTGCATATAGCCTTTCCACGTTCCAATTAGTTGTATCCAAAACGGCAAAACTTGAACTATTTTTTTCTCCTAAAGATCAATGATTAACATGTTAAAATGTAAAAAGGACGTCATATTTCACATCGAAAATATGATGAACTTAATCTTAAGTATATGTATAAGTTTGTTCGGCTACTTTTAGTTGATCCACACATTATCCTAACCCAAAAGACATCAAATTTTGGGTGTTGTTTTTAGTTGAATGTAGTGCTTCGGATTGGACATCAAAACAAACACAAGGCATGTTACAGCTTACACAATACATACCTGTAAAGCTTGAAAAGAATCCAAATAATGAGGGGAAAAAGTAAAGTAAGAAAAGTCCCTTTCAGAGGGAGTGGGGATGTACATGCATTTTACAGATGTAGTAGTTGTCTTACAACTCAAAACCTACAATTTCATTGCATGTGATATATAACCGTTAAGCACAAAGTACACCTCCTTAGGCCTCAGCTTCCCTTAATTTGCCGGCACTTCATTTCTTTGACACAACACAGGTGCTCTCAATTCCCTGTACTATATAGAATTTTAATTACATGAATTGTCTCTTTCATTTCCCTTGATTGCGTTATATAAAAGCCCTCAATCAATTTCATGAATATATATCAATATAGAGTTGTTATCATTTGTAAATAGGCATTACTACGTGGTTTCTGAGTAAATCTGGAGCGTCAAATTAGGACAATCAGACGGTTGAGAATAAAAATAATTTACGTACAGTGAAATTATTCGTAAATACTATGTGATTATTCGACTATTCGTATTTAGCAAGAGAATTATTCGTATGTACAAATAAGTGTGATTACAAACAAGTATAATTATTGGTACCGTGTATAGGAATAATTATGTTAAACACAAATAATTACACTTGTTTGTATATATGAACAATTACTTTATTATGTAGCCTAATTATTTAGTACTTATTACAGTATTATTTTTTTGGTAGAAAAATAGGGTCGAGGCCCTAGCTAGCTCCAGAGAGAAGCCCGGAAGGAAACACACAAAACAAAGGGGAGGGAATGGAGGGGTGGAATCTCACTCAATAGTGCGCATCTGGGTCATTGTGACCCCTTTGACATCATAAGAAAGAGTCCAATCGCACCCTCCGCGACACGGTCCAATATTACAAGGCCAAAAGGAAAAGAAAACGCAGAACAAGTGAGAAAGTTAGCAAGACAATTGTCCTCGCGAAAAGAGTGGCAGAGTTGGATCTCCCAGTTCCTACTAATGAAGCCACACTGAGATTAACCAAGTTAGCACATGGGTGGGGTGCGATGCTCCAAATTGGAGCCATCAGAGAGGCCAGAGTATATAATATTTTCTCAATCTTTTGTATTTTTAATTCAATGTTCCAGATTTGCTCACCAACTATTTCAGATTTTATGGACTTTAGTGCGTGTTTGGCAAACGGAAGGTTTTTTAGGGGTTGGAGTTTATTTTGGGTATTATGGAGGTGTAGGAGTTGGGATTTTTATTTTACAAATAACCTTATAAAAAAACTGATTGGTGTTTGGTTGGTATGAGGTGTAGGAAATGTATTTACGAGGAAAATGACCAAAATGCCCTTAATTAATTTACTCCCACCCTCATCCTCCCTCATCCTCTCTTTGGCGTGGAATTGCAGACGGCACATCATCTTCGCCCACCGTCCTCCCCCACCGTCTTCGCACATCACGGCCACAGGAATCCATGTGCCAACTGCGTCTCCCTCCCCCGTTATCCCCATCTCCATTGACTTCCATTCCAATTTCAATCTCATCCAAATTTCCCGTTTCAGATCATCAATTCATACCCAAAGCAAACAACTTTATCCAAATTCGCCTCTATAATGGCTTCAATTTCATCTTCCTTTCACTGTCTCTCCTCCTCCGGGGTCCTTAATGGCAGGCCACCGTCATCGCCGTTCCCACCGGTTGCGCGATTGTCAGATTCCAGAAATCCCGCCCGATCTCCGCCGTCTGCGTCGTCGTCGTTCCCGCCGGCTGCGACGTCGTTGTTCCCGTCGACTTCAATTTCATCTTCCTTTCACTGTCTCTCCTCTATAATGGCGCTTCAATTTCATCTCCGTTGATGTGTTGGGGATACAGAGAGAGCGAAGGAGCGAATGGGGCAAAATTGCCCAATTTTCACAAAACTGATTGAATAACCTACCGAAGCTGCCTCCCCCAAGCTTCTGAATTTTGTGAAAATAACCTGCAACTCAACCTTTGGTAGGGCTGTGCATGATTCGGTTCAAACCGAATTTTTGGGCCGAACCAACACAAACCGAACCGAACCGAACCTAACCGAAGTTTTTCGGTTCGGCTTTCGGTTCAAGAATTTTCGTTTTTCGGTTTCGGTTCGGTTTGTTTTCGGTTTAGGTTCGGTTTGTGTTAAACCGAATTTTTTTATACACTATGTATATATATATATATATATTTATATACTTTATATATACACTAGCTAATACATACATATATATATACAGTGTATACATACTTACTATGTATATATACATATGCAGTGTATATACCTACTTTATACTTACTATGTATTACATCATCAGTGTGTATTTATACACATACACACACTGTATTTGCACATACATTGTAATATTTGCATGTAACATATATATGTAGTATATATAGTATATTATTTGTATACTTTAAATTGGAATATGTGTATATATACACATAAATACAAATATAATATATATTTTTTTGTATACTTTAAAAAAATTTAATGGAAATTCGGTTCATTTGTGTTAAAACCGAACCGAACACAAACCGAACCGGTAAATAACCGAACCGAACCTAATGCTTTCGGTTCGGCTTTCGGTTTGAAATTTTGAGATTTTCGGTTCGGTTCGGTTCGGCCCGGTTCGGTTAGGTTTTCGACCGATGCACATCCCTAACCTTTGGCAACTACAGGGGAAGACGCTTCCAAACACATTGCAATCAGTTGGAAAAAAAATAACCTCTTATAACCTAACCTAAACCGCTTTCAAACACGCCCTTATAAGTGTGCTTTGAGATTATGAAAGATAAGTTTATATAGTCCATAAAATTTCATCATAATATGGTAAAAACAAGTTATTTTATACGGAGTAGAATATTTTCTTGTAGAGCTATTTGATTTGATGCACTCTGCTATACTTTACATATTCCTTGAATAGGTAAATAAAGAGCTGTCATTCCGGGGTTCGAACCGGGGACCTATGGGTACTACCCACAAGTCCTTTTCAATGAGCCATTCCGGAATAGTTTACTTTACATATTCCCCCGGGCACTTTGTTAACACAAATAGCTACTCCCTCCGTTCAACAAAACTTGTCGTTTACTATTCACGCACGCTTTTTTAGAATGATAAAAACTCTATAAAATATTCATTTTTTTTTAATTTTTTTTTAACAAGTTTGTACTTATTAATAATAACTACGAAATTGTTAAAAAAAATTATTTAAAAAGTCGATATTTTATATAGTTTTTAGCTCCTAAAAAAGCGTGCATGAATAGTAAAACGTCAAGTTTTGTTGAACAGATATTTGTAGAGTTGTAGGACAATCTAGGAGTAGAAACCACTGTAAATCTTTACCTTACCACAGTAAAAATGGGTAACGGCTATAAATTACCTCCTCCGAAAGTAAATATCCAGTGGCTGTGACATGTAAGAGGTTAGAGGTGGGGCTAATAATACACAATGACCCAACCAGACGTTACACCTTACAGTTACAAACATACCCAACTCCATAAAGGCATCAACTTTAACACCTTTTACTGTCATTCAACACTATAAATACCAACACAGAGCTCCTCTGCTTTTACTCTCCCTCTCTTTCTCAAAAACAGAGGTGGTGGTTGGTAGTTTTCCTCCAATGGCTTCCCCTGTTTTCATCTTCCTCCTGGTTGCTCTCACCGTCACCACCGCCTCTCTGTGTAACGCCTACCCTCATCCCTACCACCGCCACACCAAACCCGGACACTCGCCCTACAGAACCCCTCACATTGCCTCACACAATTACAAAGATGCCCTCACAAAATCGATTCTTTTCTTTGAGGGGCAGAGGTCAGGGAAGCTTCCCCCGAACCAGAGGATGACCTGGAGGAGGGACTCGGGCCTCTCTGATGGCTCAAATATGCATGTAATTTCCGTGATTCCTGAAATGGGTTTTGCTTCTTTTTCGGGTTTTAATCTCTGTTTGCGGAAATGCAGGTTGATTTAGTGGGCGGGTACTATGACGCCGGCGACAATGTTAAGTTTGGGTTTCCGATGGCTTTCACCACCACAATGTTGTCTTGGAGTGTGATTGAGTTCGGTGGGTTGATGAAGGGCGAGCTTCAGAACTCCCGGCAGGCCGTCCGTTGGGCCACTGATTACCTCCTCAAAGCCACTGCCCATCCAAACGCCATTTATGTTCAGGTTTTGATTTTTGGGGGTTTTTAGAGGGTTAGGGTTTTCCCCCCAAATTTGGTCTTGGAGAGATTAATTAGTCTGATTTTGGGCAGGTGGGAGAGGCAAACAAAGACCATGCCTGTTGGGAGAGGCCAGAGGACATGGATACACCGAGAAATGTGTACAGAATCGACCAAAATAACCCGGGCACTGAGGTTGCTGCTGAAACTGCTGCAGCTCTTGCAGCTGCTTCTTTGGTCTTCAGGAAGAGTGACAGAACCTACTCCAAGCTTCTCCTCAGCAGAGCTATCAGTGTAAAGATTGAAACTTTATTAACCTTTTTTTGAAAGCACCCATCTTGATTTTATGCCTCTAAAATGTGGGGTTTAATTTGTTGCAGGTGTTTGGGTTTGCTGATAAGCACAGAGGATCCTACAGTCAGGGACCCCTTAAGTCCATTGTTTGCCCATTTTACTGTTCATTCTCAGGCTATGAGGTACAAAAAAACAGATAAAGATTCAATCTTTAACAGTTAATCACATAATGTAATTGTTTGTCTTACTGGTTTGTTTGATTTGGGATCCATAGGATGAGCTGTTGTGGGCAGCTGCTTGGCTGCACAGAGCCACCAGAAACCCAATGTACCTGAACTACATTCAAAGGAATGGCAATGTGCTTGGCTCTGATGAGGCTGATTACACTTTTGGTTGGGATAACAAACATGTTGGTGCTAGAGTCCTCCTCTCAAAGGTAGTTTTATAACAGATCTTGCTTTTGTTGTGAGCAATTTCAAGAACTTGTTATTTATTGATGGGGTTTGATCTTGATAAAACTTGTTGCTTTCAGTCCTTTTTAGTTCAGAGGATTCAAGGTCTCCATGACTTCAAGAACCAAGCAGACAACTACATTTGTTCCCTCATTCCTGGGGCCCCTTCCTCCCAAACCCAGTACACCCCAGGTGACCCTATCCACTAATTAAATTTAATCCCCATTTTTTAAAAGTCTTAATTATTGGTTTTAGATGCTGATTGGTGTTACAAAAAAAAAAAAAAAAACAGGTGGGCTATTGTTCAAGATGAGTGACAGTAACATGCAATATGTGACATCCACCTCATTCCTCCTCCTAACCTATGCCAAGTACCTCAAATCAGCCCACATGACTGTCACCTGCGGCGGCATCACCGTCTCCCCTCGCACCCTCCGAACCATTGCCAAAAAACAGGTAAAGATCCGATCTTTTTTTGTAAAATTTCATATTTTCACTATCCAAAGGTTACCCAGATACCAATTATTAACCATCTTCCAAAAATTAACTTTCTTTTTTAATAAACAGGTGGATTACTTACTTGGGTCCAACCCATTGAGGATGTCCTACATGGTGGGATATGGGCCAAGGTACCCAGAAAGGATCCACCACCGGGGCGCGTCCCTACCGTCCGTTAGAGTGCACCCTCAGAAGATCCAGTGCTCCGCGGGGTTCAGCTTCATGAGGTCCCAGTCGCCCAACCCCAACCTCCTGGTGGGCGCCGTCGTGGGCGGGCCGGACCAGCACGACCGGTTCCCGGACCAAAGATCCGATTACGAGCAATCGGAGCCGGCCACTTACATCAATGCCCCCCTTGTGGGCTCACTGGCTTACCTCGCTCACTCATTCGGCCAGCTGTAAACGCACCACCGGGTTTCTGTGAAGGGGTGGGGCCCGCAAGAACATGGACCCTCCAACTTTTTAGGGTGTCATGGGCCCCACTTATATACATATATTTTATTATATTTTTATTGCTGTGGGTTAGGGTTTAATTAGGGTTTAAGATTTTAAGACAAGTAGCCCCAAGAGAGACCTTGGTCCAAGTGTGTGAAAATCGGCCAAGGCTCATACGGAGGCTATGGGTTTAATTATTGAATTTGATGGGGGAATTTTTAGGGTCTGGTAATTTAAGAACTTTTGTTAAAGTTTAATGCCTTTGAAATCCCCAATTTGCCTGAGGGATGGATTAATTAAGTCTTTGGAACTTGGAATTGTGTCCACTTGGCTCTCTAATCTCCCTATGAATTCCTCTAATCTGAATTGGTTGCGTTGGTCGGAACGAGATGCGCCATGGAAAGATGTGATTAAGTTGGCTTTGTTAATTTCATAGATTCGGAGGAACAAAGTTATTACAGTATATTTGTTCATAGTTTTGTACTGTATAATGTTGAACAATAAAACATTCAATTCAATCGTAGTATTAACCATTTCCGGATGAGTCGGAGGAACAAAGTTATTACAGTATATTTGTTCATAGTTTTGTATTCAATTGTGTGTTCTGGAGATTCCACCAAATACAATATATATAGAAGGAATTTCCTTTGCCTCCAAGAATAATATCCTATCTAAAAGGTAAAACTCTATCTAAGCTCGTTACTACAAAGATATATATGAAATAATTTGCAAGTACAAGATGGAATCAACAATATCATCTTAGCTCGTTACAACAAAGATGAGGCTAATATTTAATCGATGCATGATGACGTTATTTATTCATCAACTTAGATATCATTTATCATGTATCCGTTCAATATATGGTCAATTTAACCAATAGTCATATCTATATGCATCGTCAACCCCAATTCGTACATGATTTACCAATGCTCTAAATTCTCATATATCAAAGTATATTAGCACTATTGCATGATTTATGATATAAAATCTATATGTGCAATGAATAACGTCATATTGCAATTAGCAACTAAATGGTAAACCATATTTAATGTACGAGATGAACTCATAACACACATATACAATCACCTATAATCACTTATGATCAAGATGCACAAAAATCATAACTCAAATATATGATGTTTAGGCTTACCTGAGCGCAAGCTCGATCGCATATACCAATATTTAGAAATTGGTCCAACTCCATCATGAGCCTTAAAGTTGAGCCTAACCCAAATAGGCTCAATATACCAAGTAAAGTTTAGTCTTCTAAGGTTCGGCTCCTTTTACCATGACATCCTAGTGTGGATCCGTGGACAAACCACTCGCATGACACCATACATCACCAAATCAGAATATTAATAAATTATAATCATGGTTTATTTAAAACACATACTATATAACATAATTCTATCAATCCTTATGTATAAGGCCTTAAACCTTTTGAAATTCTAATTAATCAAGCAAGCAAGGAAAGTCAATGTACCTCTTATGTGAGCAACGCGTACATAATCACACTCCAAAACATTGAAAGATCTATCTTTATATACAAATAAAGATATGACTTTTCATCTACTTCAGAAGATGATGATAAAAATATAATATATAAATAAAACAAAACAAAATAATAATCATTAATATACATGGATGATACTCATTGTTTCATCACTACGGGGATGAAGTTTATCGATTACATGAAGTGATTCATAATATCAATTTCTTTACATTCATCCACTTCAAGGGATTTAATATTTTCTACTTCAGGCGACCTATTAAATTATTTATAAACAAAATAATAAATTAGAAAAATCAAATAGCACTTACCTACACTTACCTCTACGACGGCGTAGAACCGGAATTGATATAATTGACGTATACATCCTCTTCGGGAGATGTGTTTATCTACTTCACTCACTAAATCTCATCGCTTCACTCGCTAAATCTCATCGCTTCTGGGAAGAGATTTTCCACTCATCGGAACCTTTACTCAGGGACAAAAACTTGTAACCCTGGAAGTTTAGGCCTTTTCTGTTATTTATCAGAAAAGTACATGCCAATCCGAAATTTTGATAATTTCAGGGTGTATGATTTGCAAGAACGAACGGCGACGCGGGACTCGGGTGCTACTTCGGTCACTTCGGACTACCGGTACAGGGGGACGGCTTCAGGCCGGCAACCAGCAATCGACCGACCGGCAACCTCGACTCCGCATCCAACCATGGATACAGTCTCGTTGCCCTTGAATCTTGCCGCCGGAATCGAAGTATGAACCGCCGACGACTTTCTTTCAGACTCCGCAATTGATCGTCCACCGCCGGAATCGAAGTCATGAACCGCCGTTGCGTCGTCCGACGGTGGAATTGGTGAAACCGAGCGACGGCGTGAACGGGAGGTTTCCGGAGATCGACTCTAGTGACGTGGATCGTGATTTAAGATCGAGACCGCCGCCGGCGTGGGTTCAGAGAAGTCACTCGCAGACGCCGATCATATGGAAGCCATGGAAGATGCTCTCTCCCTCTCTCTTCTTTGTTGATTTCCCGCAACTCAAATTCAAGGTCTATTTCTTCGATCCAGAAAACGTCAATCCTTAATTTCCACCTCCATACGCCCGGCACTCGAGCAACCGCTAAATTATGCCCGGAATTATCTCACCGACCTCCTCGAGCCCTGCGTCCGGCGGGGACAAGCCCAAGGATGCTTTGCTTGTGTGAGATTGGGAATTGCGGATGGATGGGCTCTCTTCGGGGAGCTGACAAACACCAGAGTTTGGATTTGATGTTTATTGAAATTTCTGGAGTTAATCTGATTGAGAGGCGGTGGATAGTGGAGCCATGGCGGCATATTGGAAAAGTTAGGGGTTTTAGAAACTATCTCGCTGATAACGTATAATAAAACAGAAGAATCAATGAGAGATTGTGTTCAATTGTGTGTTCTGGGATTCCACCAAATACAATATATATAGAAGGAATTTACTTTGACTCCAAGAATAATATCCTATCTAAAAGGTAAAACTCTATCTAATTAAATATACATATATCTTGTACATCCATATATAATAATATTATAACAGTATTGGTAATGCACAAAACATCACTTTGTAAATATTAACCATTTATGGATAATTCAGCTTATGTTAAGATTATCCCATTTATAGTTCGCACCCTTTTGTAAAATGAAACCACTTATGAGCAGAAGGTTTCACCCTTTAAATAAGTTTTACTTTATACGATCAAAATATAAAATGTACCAGTCTAATCGAATTAAAAAAAAAAAGATAATATGATGAAAAATGAGCATGAGATATGTTCGGGTATGTGATGCCTCGTGTGGTTTTGCCGCAAATGTAATGACAAAAGTGTTGCACCGTTGTTCAAGATTAGTTGTGGGAAATGAGGGTAACGAGGATTGAGATTGAATGGGAGAGTTTTACGGTTATCAATTGAATTCATTAAGATTTCGTAGATTTGCACACATGAGATCGAGATGGTGACAATAACTATCCTTACTACAGTATTGCCCAAAAGAATGCTATTTGGTGGCAAATAAAGCAGCCAATCCTCGATTATTGATGGACATTGCTTCTCTCGTTGCTCGTATAGAATTTCGAAAAACATTGAATGATGGATCAATATAATCCGATACTACCCACATCTTCTCCTCATTGAAAAAAAAAAGTAGTAAACTTCCGTTTGACAAAACTTGTTATTTTAGACTATTAATTTTTTTCAGAAAAAAACATACTTATTTTAGGTATTTTGACATTTATTGTACAAAAACGTCTATGTAATTATTAATTGATTGTTAGTTGTAGTTTTCGTTAAAGTTAAAAAAATAGTGTAATAAATAAGGGTAAAATACTACATCCGTTAATTAAAATTCATCATTTGATAAAGCAAATTTTGTTAATAAAAACTTATCATTTTAGATATTTTATCATTCACTTTAAGAAATTGTCATTATAATGACAAATTTTAATTAAGTATATTTGCAAAGGTTGGACTGGATTTGGGCAGAAGAGAGAAAGACGGGCGCCCCCCGGGGCATAGCTCACCGATTGAAAGTTCACCCTACGCTGGGCCTAGAAGCTTCGGGTGGGAGGTTCGATTCCCAGGAGGAGCATTATTTGTTTCGCTTGTGGAGTGAGCTTTCTGGAGCCAAAGGGTATAAAGGGGGTTGGTTGGACCATTGGTGAGGCACATCCCGCGGTTTACCTCTCCAAGTCGATGAGGGGCCGGAGACTTGGGGTTCAGGACTAATCTAAGTGTAAACTTGGGATACCTGGATTTAAAAAAAAAAAAAAAAAAAAAAAGGGGCAGGCCAGGGGTGAAAAAGTAAAAAAGGGAGGATGGGGAACACGTGATAAGTAGGTCCCCACTTAATCCCTAATCGTCTATGTGTAGTCAACACAAACTGAGTTGGTTGCAGTGCAGTTCAGAATTCAGATGAGAGAGATTGATTGAGGGATGTGTCAGCCTGTCAGAACACACACCCACAGGTCACAGGGTAGTAGTAGAACCTACTGTATAAAGTAGTAGCCTTACTAGGGAGTGACAGCTAAAGTTCATTTGAGTCCAATCTTCATGGACTGTAACAACACAACACCACACCTCCGGTCGGTGCATATAATAAAGATTCACGGCCCTTTGAAGATAGGAAACGAAGACGATATGAATTTACTACTACAAGGATTTGTTGTGGCGGGAAACGTTAATCCGCAGTGGCAGTGGGGTAACTTGTGCAGTGCTACAATGTGTTCATACTACAGTAGTACCACCACCATTGGATGCTACTCCTACTAAATAGCTACTGACAACAGTTGTGTTCTGTTGCAGGCAGCTGCTTGGTTAGTTGGTTGGTTGAGTACGTTTGAATAAAGAATACACTACTCACTGAATATATGCAACTGTGCAGTTTTTCATTTACCATTCAACGGCTTTCTATTTCAAGTGAAGTAAATTCACACCTCCACCCTCTAATTTCTACTCTGCTCCTTTCTTGAATTTGGTTAATATAGAGCGGTCATCCTAAGTTCGAACCGACTTTGCTCCTTTACTTGCAAGTTATTGGCATATCACTATTTTACTAAATGATCGCCAAAGAACTTACAATGTGTTAATGTTTTCGGGTTTCATTTTCTTCTTTTTTTTTAATCTCGTAGTCGTTGGCCTTGATGTAACTCGATATACTTAAAAATACTTTGTAACAACCATGGGACTCGAACTGCCGAATCAAGCTCACATTTGGCTAGTCTTAAGTCCTAACTCCTAAGTGCCTTTTCTAATTAGTTGAGCCATGATCCGTATATTGTTAAAATCTCTAATATTGTTGAAACACTGACATACAATATGATAAACCAAGATAAGGAGTATTTTAGATATACACACCTCCTGTAAGCTGTTGGGTCATTTAAACATGTGTGTTTCTTGAACCATTGACTGGATCTTTGTTTTCGCCAACAAATTGTGCAAATTTATTTGATTCCTGAAAATTAGGGCAATTTGTAAGTTCTTTTGTAGTCCATCTAACTGGTCAAGTCAAAAAGCTAAAGCCACTTTTCCATTGTTTGTCCCCCAAGTCCACTTACACGACTGTACATATCATTCTTATTATCTACTCCCTCGTTACAAAATAAATGTCACCTTTTTTTTGACACATTTTTAAGAGTTTAAAAAGTCTGTAAAATATTATTTTTTTAATTAAACTTTTTATATAATTTCATAGTTATTATTAATAGGTATAAAATTGTATAAATTTTTTAACTAAAATAATAATATTTTATAAGTTTTTTAACTTATTGAAAAACGTGAACTAAAAGATAAACATACTTATTTTGAGAGAGTAATTAAGTAAGGACATTTATTTAATGTCCCGGGGCGTTTGATTTCATTCCTATTTCTTTGATAACAAAGTCTTATTTTCATATTTGTCCAATGGGGTTAGAAAAGAGAACCTAATTGAAAATTTGGAGAATATTGGGGAAAAGAATTAACAAATTTATGTGGCACTTTTTTTCTTTTTTTTTTCATACTATGATTGGATGTATACAGTATAATAATCCATGTCAATCCGAAAACTACTGTAGACTCGGAAAGGAAACAATTTCAGGTTGGGCCAGCCCAACCCATGGCCCATTGTTTAGAGGGAACATCCAATAAGTGACACGTAAAACAAAAAAAAAAAACTAAGAAACGCGCCGTCTGTGGGAATCGAACCCACGACCACGTGGTTAAAAGCCACGCGCTCTACCAGCTGAGCTAAGACGGCTTGTTTTGGTTATTGGCATCTTATAATGTATTTAAATAAATTCTGATTAATCAGTTACAAAATATGTTAGATTTATCGCGATGTTTATTATTACTCCTCCAAACTTTGACGAGAGAAGTTTGATAAGAAGAGCTAATCTCACACTAACCTTGTTTGTTTTTAAGTAAAGAAGAATAAACATTACCTTTCTAAATCTAGTAAATTTTTAAGTTAAAGTTTATTAATCAATATTCTAAAAATTACACTGCTTTTCTCGTTTTCCATACAAAATTTAATTTCATTTCCCCAGATTACCTAATTTGAGCATAAGATAACCATATCCCTTACATGCTCTAACTATTTCCATCATCTCTTCTCCGGACTAACAAAAAAAAAACCGATGATCATACAAATTTTATACATCAAATTTGATTCCTTTCTTTTCTATTCCTTCATACTCAGACAAACAAGGCCTAGTTTCACACTAAAAGAATGTGAGAAAGCCATACAAAATCACGGTTAAGAATAACACTAGAGAATCCCTTTGGAAAAATGAAGTCATTTGTGAGTGTGAGGGTCAACCCCTTAAATTGACCACACAACACCCGATCCAGATGTAGAGCGATCAAGTCGATCGAACTGAACCAAGATCAAAAAAATAACACTAGAGAATTTATAGATATGATCTAAACTGGCTTGATATTTTGTTCCAATCTTGATTGAGAATTCGAATTGGATATTCACTTAACATAGTGTATATCTCAGGCATAAGATAAGATAACGCCAACCTTATCTTATATGAGTATAAACCCACCAGTGTTGAAACCTTGAAAGACATATGGTATAGTTCATCTATCCACGGAATCATTTGGTAACACAACTTGATCTAGAACTTCCGATAAAAGTGGGGAAAAGGGTAAAAAGAGGCTTCAAAGAATCTCATGACTAAGCCAGGAATCTAATCTTATCATCTTTTATGCACATCCGATCCTCCAAGAAAATTCCCGGTTCATCTGATATTTAATTTCTATCTCAATGATTTGGTAGTGTGGAAGGAATCGTTCACAAAGTGCACTTGCTTTAAAGATTACTAAAGTGCTCATACAGATTGATTCACCAACTAGCTAGTCCGATCCTATATATAGAGGCTATGCATTTTTGTTCCGAGTATAGCACAACAAAGCATCTAAAACTTACATAGTGATAACAAGTGGTCGAGATGTCATACACTCCTAGTAGCCTCTCGCAAGTTGCCCTCGAAGCCATCGTGCTGATGGATCGCTTAGAGGAGCGCACGGGGAGGAAGACAAAGCCAACAATGCACAGCAGCATTTACCTTAACCAAGCCCATGTTTGCCCTCCTCCTCCAGAGGATCAGTCTATTGACTGTTTTCGCGCTGCGCGTAAGTATGGTGGCTTGCTCATCTCTGAACAACGCGCCAAGAAATCACCTCTTGACCATCTGTATTGAGTTAAGTATAGGCTTTTTGGTGTGTCATGATGCGTGTACTGATCTCATATGCACTTGGTATTAGTAGTGCAATTAGATCATGTGTCTTGTTGTTGTCTTCGGAAAAAAAACTCGGGTTTTGTTGCGAGTATAAGCTAGCAACAGTGTAATTTCAGTGTTTTATGTAGACATGTGGTTGGGTTTTGTCCTCCCTTGATGTGTACTTTGAAGTTTCCCTGTGAAATGAATCAACTTGTGTTTCATATAGAGACTATGCAGCATTTACCTTAACCAAGCCCATTTTAGCTTGTCTTTCATATTCCATTAAAATAAACTTACCTAAGCTTTCTGAAAAGGTAAATGTATAGACAGGTGATCAAAAGATCTAGTTACAAAAGAGTCAGGCAACGCATCTGACTACAAAATGGCCACCAAGGGCTGTATATACTACTCTAGTTATCTCCAAAAACCTAAAAGCTCACTCTACTCTATAACTTACCTAAGCTTCACTTATGATGAAATTAAAGCATTTGCTGCAAACATGAATAATATTAATCTTAGTTTAACTCGCCATCTTTGTAGCAATTTGTCTTTCCTACGATGGGTGTCGTGCTGAAGACGACATTGATCATCGATTTAGTTTTAGACTTTTAGTCATGTTCACAGGGAAGGTAATACTGTAACTCGCGCGCGATCATTATGTTAATAGGCTTAAGCTCGAATCTATTGATGAAGATGGCATTGTACTTGTTAGTCAGTTCTGCCAAGTTGTTCTCGATGTGGCGGAGCTTGACCTAATAAAGCATCACTGCCTTCATTAAAATGGAAAGAAATTAAGCAACAAGAACAAAGGTCGAGTTATATAAGCAGAATAGCTCGAGCTTGGCTTCTCATTCAACTTACTAAACAAGTCAAGCAAGAATACATTTTTAAGCTCAGTTCTATGGAATTTATAAAATTTCTTTGAGGTGAATATGCCATGAGTAAATAGATCGAGCAACGAGCAAATTAGCTCAAGCTCGTTCACCAAGTATAAGCATATTTTAAAACTAACCAAAATTCGTAGGCTCGTTTCTAAAGATCAGGTAATTAAACATGAACAAGTAATGCTCGGCTCATTTATGAGTAGAATATGAGCAATCGATATTCAGCTCGAATAACAGTCTTGCCTAGCTCAGACGACATTATATCATGCATTCTTTTAGACTATTTCAGTTTTTAAAGAAGATAAATTTAAAAACTAGAAAAATAGAATACAGTAATGGACGCTCACCAAACTTATTCCATGATCAAGATAAGTTATAGGCCGGTGTTTAAAGCGGATTCAGGCTAATTTAACTGCACGATTCGACGCTAAGGGGAGATAAATTTGTTCATCTAGTTATTGTTTCTGTAGAATAATTTCGGTACACCAACTTTAGACTAAGGTTGCATTATTGAAAAAGCTTTACCTAACTTGTTCTTCGTTGGGCATCTTTGGTGGGGCTGCATATATAAAGTACTATCTGTTTAATGAGTTCCGAAAAATCTGAAGCGAATTTGATTCAAAGGCGAAAGTCGAAAAGATGAGTTACACTTTGGATAAACTTATGGAACAAAAGATGATATTTTAGGCCACGTAGCATATATATGATATCTTGATATGTTGATATATCTATCTCCATTGAAGTACATTATAGCTTCTGTATGAAGATATCTATGAATCATATTCTAAGTTTGAAAAGCAAATTAAAGTTGGGAATCTTTGAAGCTTTAATGTGTATATAAAAGGGCTAAGTGTTAGCCATCAAAGGCCTCATCAACCAACTAACATAACTACTTAACTAGTACAACTACAAAGTGTAAGTGTTAAACCAAGAGAGACATGGCACCTAAGACTGATCTCCAGAAGGTAGGAAGAGAAGCGTTTGATCTTCTTGAAGAGATGATTAGACAGAGGAAGTGGCAACCTCAGGCTCCGGCAACACCTATGGCCATCAATGGCGAGGAGGCGGCCAGGAAGTTCAGGGGAATGTACGAGTTCGTAGATAAGAAAGGTGCAAACAGGGTTGTGTGGAGTGGTTTTTGATTCATAAGCCCTTTAAATAGTTTATGCATACTTACATGATGCTACTCTCTACTCTTTCTAGTTTTCTTGGTGATGATGTATAATAGCTAAGGTGTATGTCGTCGTCGGCTGGTTACTTACTAGCTAGCTTGGCTTTCTCTATGTACTTGGGCTAATAGCTAGTAGTACGTGTATATATCCCTATACTTTGATCAGCTTGTATGATGTTTGTGGTAAGCATGTAAGATGCAATTGTATGTATCACATGGTTTGCATCCATATATACAAACAAGCTTGTTGTCGATGATCGATCGTCTTGTTGCCTTCTACTCTCCTTTTGCAGGGGAAAGTTCATTCTTCACTCTTTAGTGTGTTCAATTAGGCACTTGTTTAGGCCTCTAGGGTCAAGATTCACATATCACAAACCTGCAGAGTGTTGGGATCGGAAAGTCCCACATCGGTTCCTTTGCAGTGATTTAATTGTTTATTTAGAAAACTAATCACCTTATAACCCACATTTTGAGATGAGATTATGCCGGGATTGGTGTCCTAGGGAGGCTGATTGAGGTGATGAAGGCCAGAAGAAGCTTGCCTTTGATGAGGTTGAATGGAGACACATCAGTAGAGAGGGCAACAAACTCTTTGTTTTTATCTGTTCAATTTTTACATCCGAGTGTGTGTGCTTTGGTGTTGGATGATATGGTTTGAATGGAATTGCTGTTTCTTCTCAAAAAAGAAAAACAAAAAAAAAGTGACCCTTCCAATCCAATTTAGAACACCTTAATAGGGGTGTTAAGTGAACACGAGTAGCTCGAATTCGACTCGTACTCGCTTGATAAAAACTCGAATCGAACTCGTTCATTTTTTAGACGAGTCGAGTATGAGCACATTTTTAAGCTCGTTCCAAAGCTCGGCTCGAACTCATTCATTCCCTAAATGAGCCGAATATGAGTATATTTTTAAGCTCGAGTAAAAAATATGCCCCCGCAAGTGGGGCACTTTTGGTCTCATTCACATCTCCAACACGCCCCCGCAAGTCCAACTAGGAATGACCATCTAGTTGAATTGACACTTGGACCACTGGTAACCCAGACCAGGATCGAAAGACGGGCCGTTAGGCTAACCGCTCTGATACCATATCAAAGTCCGACTCGGACCGATGACTGGGGGTCGTGTGCACAGGCGCACATGCGCTAGTAGCCTAGCACACAAGCCGAGTGAGGTTCCATTCTAAAACCAATTGGCAATAGAAGGAGTAGCCCACCGATTCATATACTAGAGCTTGATATGTTCAACTTTCCGATGTGGGACACTTTTGGTCTCATTCACATCTCCAACACGCCCCCGCAAGTCCAACTAGGAATGACCATCTAGTTGAGACTTGGACAACTGGGTAACCCCAGACTAGGATCGACATGAGCCGTTAGGCTAACCGCTCTGATACCATATCGAAATCCGTTGGAACTCGGGATCGGGGGTCGTCTGCACACGTGCGCCCTTGCGCTAATAGCCTAGCACATAAGTCGAGCGGGGTTCTATCCTAAAACCAATTGGCAATAGAAGGAGTAGCCCACCGATTCATATACTAGAGCTTGATATGTTCAACTTTCCGATATGGGACACTTTTGGTCTCATTCACATCTCCAACAGCCCACGCCCTTGCCCCCGAGCGGAGGCGACGTTGTCTAATGGAGGGGCAGTGTCGTACAGAGCACATGTATCCGCTTCGAGGTTATTTTCCTCTTGAAGCAAGAAACCTAGCAGATCATCAGTGGTCATCGGGTCCGTCCGGAGCGCAATGGTGGAGCGGAACAAAGCATACTGAGAGCCAAGACCAAGAAGGATGTAGGAGACGAGATCATCATCGGAAACTTCATGAATACATGCTGCCAATTCATCAGCAAGGGCTCTCTTTTTCTCAACATAGTCAAGAACAGGGAGAGAATCTTTGGTTATGGTTTGAAGTTGATGCCAGATATGCATCTGTCCAGCCCGAGTCTGTGCATGGAAGATGCGCTCATGACTACCCCATGCCTCAGCGGTGGTGGTAGCACGGGCGACATGGGCAAGCATGAGTGTTGTTAAGGTAGAGCGAACCCAAAGGAGAACAAGATGGTCCTTGCGAACCCAAGCCTGATAGAGGAGATTTGGGTATGCGAGGAGGCTGCTGCGCATCAGAGAAGGCAGCGAAGGCCGCCTCTAGAGTGAGCGGTGAGGCAACGGAGAGCAAGGCTGTCGGATCAGCGATGGTGGCCGACGGTGGGGATGCAGGGGTACGATGGTCAAGAAGGAATCCAAGTCGAACGGTTCAAGGATGGAATGAACAGTGTTACACCAAGTAGGATAGTTCGAACGATCCAGGCGGATCGAAAAGTTGGGAAGATGAAAGTTTGGGGAAGACCATTGGTGGAGGAAGATGCAGACAAGAGAATTTGAGTGGGAGAGGTGGGTTGAGAAATCATTGATATAGGATTTAGACTGTTACCATGTAAAACTATTAATTTCGGAGGAAACAGATGATCTTTCATATTGATAGATGATTACATATATAGTTATAGGATTATGGATTCCTCCTTAATTGGAAGATAAGTTAGGAAATTCTTATCAAAATCAAATCAAATCTAGGATAGATATTCCTAAATAAGATATATACATATTAACAAATAACAGCCCTACACCTCAAACACACAGTCCGATTAATGTCTTGCATTGTACATTGCCAAATAGAAATTCATCTAGCCCCTTTGTATGATTATTGGAATCGAGCTCGTTCCAAGAACGTATATCAAATCGACAATCATGCATACTGAGTTGGGTCGTTGGGGGCATCGTGGCATTTCTGGAATTAATTCACTTGGCATTTTGCAACCATATCTAGATTGAGAGTTGTTAAATCATTTACTCGTTTCACACTTTCACATGCCTTTTTTTTCCCAACCAATAATCAATTACGCCAATTTTAAGACTTTCCATCGTATGCTCTTTTTGAATGTCAGAATTTCTAATCTTACCTTTCCATTTCCTAGTTATCTAAACAAACGAGCCCTAAGATTTGGCCTTTTGTTGCTTTTATGTAAAATGAATAACAGAGGATTGTCAAAAAAAATGTACAATGAAAAAATTGTTGGAACAACCATCCCAATGTGAAAAGGAAATTAGAATAAACTAGTGGAATACCCGCGCCATGGCGCGGTTGCGATGGAAAAAATAGATAAATGAGAATATAAAATATTTATTATAAGAAACGACCAAAGCTGACCGGTGGATTGGATCTGGAATTTCTGCAGATATGACTCTATCAATGTCATCTGCGGTAGACAACTTGTCATCTTTATGCAGCCACATAACAATATGAGCATGGGGTAGTCCACGTTTTTTAAGCTCTATAGTATATAAAATTGTAGAAATAAAAAAGTTGTAAGTAAAAAAAGTCAGTGGTGAGAAACCCATACAGTGACACAACACAATCAATGAAAACTGTAATAAAAACTAAAAAACAAAAAAATAGGTTTTGTATTTGATCGAAAATTGTTTAATTATTGAATTAGCGGAAAGAACACATAGTCAGAATTGTTCCAACTCCAAATTACATAAATACCAGGACGCTGCTATATTTTCACATGGGGATATAAAATACCAAAAAAACACAAAATCAAATCCATGATTCCAAATCAAATAAATTCAATAACATTTGGCAAATATAGGAACTACAGAAAGTTGACATACCAATGTGTCAGTTTAACAAATATCAGTTTAAGTTTCGATCAGCAAGATATAATTTCAGGTCAGCAAAAATTGTGGTTTATTTAAAATGTAATTTGAATTCACCAATCTGAAAGTTGTTGAGCAATAAAGAAATTCAGAATAAAAGAAAAAAGAGAATTAAAGGAAAAAGAAGAAAAAAAATAGAATTAAAGAAAATCAAAGAAAAATGGAAAAAAAAATGATTGGTCGAGACTCCTAAAATTTCTCTAAGCTTGACACATCATCCTAAACTCTTCTAAATTAAGAGTTTATATAGATATAGATTATACGTAGTATTTACCAACTATAACTCTATAAGTCAATAAGTCTATATGTGTGGATCAAGCTTATCTTAATCTTTTTTTTTTCAAACTAAAATTAATTTATAAATCTGCTTAGATATTCGACTATGTTTTATTTTAAGGAAAATAAGTACAGGTACATTAGATAAGCCTAGTATATTGAAATAATGAAAGAATGAAAAAAAAAACAATGATGGACTAGCCACAAATAATGCAGTGAGGATCCCCTGTAACACCGGGTGTTACCCTCGATGTTACACTTAATTATTTTATATATAAATTTATATTAAAAAAATAAAAAAATATATATATTTATATTATATACACTTATATTAACATGTTTATAAAATTTTATTATGAAAAATGATTTTATAAAAATTATGGATAATTAAAAGATTGATTATTTTATAAAATAATTTTTTTTATTTTTCTAAAACATATATTTTCAAAATAAAAGTTTATAGACATGTTAATATAAGTATATAGGGTATAAATATAATTTTTGTAATTTTTTAACCCTAAATTTATACTCGAAATAATGAGTGTAACACCGGGTGAAAGTGTTTACAGGGGATTTCAACCGCAAATCTTGATAAGCTAGTTGTACCAAAAAGCATAGAGGGAAAGAAAGGAGACGAAAAGTGGAGTAAAGATCTCCTACACCCTACAATGAGACCTTTGGTGTAACACAAAAATATTTGAGGTATTTTTTAATAATAAAAAAAATTATAAAAATTATATTTACATTGTACATACCCAATAACATATATTTGTATATTTTTTCCTTTCAAAATGATATTTTAATAAATATTATAATTCATATTATAAAATAATGACTCTTTTAATTTTAATATTTTTTAAATATCATTTTATATTATAAAATTATATAAATATATATTATTTGACATGTACAATGTAAATATAATTTTTATAATTTTTTTTTATCATTAGAAAATACTTTAAATATTTTTGTGTTACACCAAAGGTTTTTTTTTTACAGTATGCAAACAGTTGGAGTTTGCTACGAGAAACGTAACAAACTACCAGGATCATTCTTAAAGATGATGGTGTTACACAAAGGTCTTACTTGTAGGTTGTAGGTGATCTTGACTCAGAAAAGTGAGTTTTCGTGAGGAAGCTGGGACAGTTTTACCTTGTTACTTTGTTAGACAACTTAGACCAACGGTTCCAAAAACTCAACAAAATCCAACTCCACCGACATATCCTTGAATTTTACTATTTTACCTAATATGTATAGAGTCCTAGCATTGTGATTTGAGATATTTAAAAAAAGAAAAAAAAAGAAAAAGAAAAAGAAAGTGATTTAATTATCTAAACATATCAAGATTAATCGAAATAATCGATAAATTGGTAGATTTTTTTTTTATCTTAGTCAGTTCGATCGACTCAGTCGCTCTACATCTGAATCGGGTACGGTGTGGTCCATTTAAGACGGTGCAAATCCTCTACCCTAAACCCCCGTCCCAACTCCCCGCCCCACAAAATTATTTGACATCTAAATTAATATTAAAAAAATATATGTAGCCCCTTAATAATATAGACTTTTTTAAATATATAAAACATCAATTATATTAAATTTTCATAAATTGTTTTTACTAATAAGTATGATTTTTTCAATCTTTTATAGAGTTTTTTACTTTTGAAAAACATGTTCAAAAGTTAAAATTAATACTAATTGGTTGGAGTAAAATAATAATAAAAACAAGGGATATAATTGACTTTTCACGCACTTTAACATTTAGTTAACGAAAATTGGGTGATGGGTGTGACTTTGCTAAGAAATGGTTTTAACGAGTGATTTTCTGCAACTTTAGTTTTAAAGGGTGGTTGTATACAAAATACCCTATTTAAGGGGTGATTTTCTGCAATTTTTCATAGAAAAAATATTAAATTTGTGATTTAAATAGACATTTTTAGTAGAAGAAAATTAAGAAAAATATATTATAAAAAAGTAAGATTAAAGGGGTTTGAACTTTGAACCCATGACCTCAAAGTAATAATTTTTTTTTTATCAATTAAGGTAAGCTATTTTTGTAAATTTTAAAACTATTTTATCCCAAAAATTAGTCAAAATTGATTTTTTTTTTCGATTTTTCTTATAGATTATGGGGCTTTAGCAGTCCCGAATCCCTTAATTAGATCTACCAAATGCAAGTCATAAAAGTAGCAATACGGAACCGAAAAATAAAGATAATTCAAACAACTAATCAAGAGATGCAAACAAAGAAGTGAAATAACTCTATAATTACATCTCAAATTATGGACTCAAGATTCGTACAATCACACTTCCACATAAAAGAAAGCATATTCTTCATGAAATTCCTCATTAATAATCAATTGACTATGCAAATCAAATACTCTTATGTATTTTTTTAACACGTGTTTTAAAACTAAAAACTCAATAAAATATCTGCAAATCAAATACTCTTATATACTCCCTCCGTTCAACAAAACTTGACGTTTTACTATTCATGCATGCTTTTTTAGGAGCTAAAAACTATATAAAATATCGACTTTTTAAATATTTTTTTTTAACAATTTCGTAATTATTATTAATAAGTACAAACTTGTTAAAAAATTTTTTTAAAAAAATGAATATTTTAGATAGTTTTTATCATTCTAAAAAAGCGTGCGTGAATAGTAAACGACAAGTTTTGTTGAACGGAGGGAGTATTTTTTTAACACGTGTTTTAAAACTAAAAACTCAATAAAATATCAACCTTTTAATTTTTTTTTTATAAGGTAATAATTCGATGGTCAGACAAGCCTAATACCTCGAGAGGCCAACTTTGTCGACAGACGGCCAACCGTCAAAACATACAAGACAATAACAAAAGGTGTAAACAAGGCAACAACAAATAAATAAATCCGGCCGATCAATCAAACCTAATCCCACAAGTTGGATCAACCTTTTAAAATAATTAAACACTCATTACTCATAAGTCACAAGTATAAATTTATATAATATTTTTTATAGAATAAAACATGTTAAAAAGACAAATAATAGGAAGGGAGTAAAACTTTATTATAACATTTTTTTGTGAAAAAATATGGTTGAAATTGATGGAGATTTTGTAACAAAATAACGTTGGATCCTCAAAATATTCTGTGAATCCAGACTCTCACAAAAAGGAAAAAAAAATCTTTTCTTATTATGAAAATTAATTTATAAAAAGAAAAGATAATCATATCTTCTTTGATTATCGGCTCGCCGGGGCATTTGTGTGGCCTTCACACACTTCAGTCCTTCATTTCATACCCTCTTTCTCTTTCTCTCTCTAGATTATCTCTTCACCATCTTCTTCTTCTTCTTCTTCGCTCGTTCAATCCCACACGCCCCTTTGCCCCTCCCTGGGACCCCTCACCAACTCTTCACCTTTCAATTTCCGCCTAAACAATCCCCAAATCCCACACGACCTCTCATCCATCCATCCAATCCATCGATTTCATCTCCGCACCCTCTCTCTGTGTGGCCTTTCGATGCTCTCTGAGGTTCCCGATGCTTCCAAGTAGTAGGCAATGGCGACTGCACCTTCCCTGTCCGGTACTTTCACCTCCCTTTCTCATCTCATTTCGATTCCGCTCGATTTCGCTTCTTCGGTAAGTGGAAATTCCAAGAAACTGAAATAGTCGCTGCTGCAGTGTCCGTCGAATGTGTGAACGCCTGTAATTTTGCCAGAGTCGAAGCCGGCAGTGGCTGGTACGATTGCAGTGTCCTCTCTTGCGCTTGGAAGGCTCCCAGGGCGCTTACCGGCTCGCTTGCCAGCACGCCGAATCCCTCTTACGGCTCTTCATTGTCTTCTTGGAGGCATAGAAGAAGTAGCCGCTACAAATATGTGAGTTGATGTCTTTTTGGACTCCTGGATTTGAATTCTGAAGCAATATCTTTATGCTACAAGACTCGGGGCTAAAAAGCAGACTAATTTGGAGGGGGAATTGGAATTGTAATTACAGTTGATGGTTTCTTCTCTGTTGGAATCTGTTACTTGTCGTGGAGGCTCGCATTTGTCTTTGATTTTCCTGTTTCTATGCGGCAGTATATCAGGAATAGTGTGTATTTTAATGACATTAGCCCTACTTGCAACTTTGTTAAGAATTATCCATTTAGGTTGTGATGGTGATGGGAACACTGAACACCGCCCCTCATACAATGGGAGCTGGCCATGGTTCAGGTCTGTGGTGCATAGACCATCACCTGCAACAGTTGCCTAAATCCACCCATTCCGCCTAATTTTCCTATTGACCGTGGAAGACTTAACCCATGTACCACAAACAACAACAATCAGAATCATTAGGAACCATAATCACCCTTAGCGTAGATCAAATTTCGTACATAACCCTGATCAAGATCACACACTGGTTTTTCCATGACTCGGCATTCGCAAATACGAATAAGGGATCAAAATGTACAAGGAAATTTAGAAGTTCAATAATTAAAATAACTTATAAATTCAGCTCCTGACAGATGACACAGATCTCATAGATTGACTTATTAAGCATTACTTTCTAAATATAGGTGATAATACATTATGTTGTGTTTATTTGAATTTACCGCCTTTAAGTTGCCTATGAACTGAAACTTCAGCAATAACTAAAATTCAGCTTATGATAGCTGGGGTACTAATTGATGGTGGCATCTGCTTAAACTGTTGCTAAAAGCAAGTTGAGCAATCATCTTTTCCTTCTGTCAATTAAAACCAATATTCTTAAAAGTGGTGGCCTTTACTTGGTATTCAGTTGTGATGGCCTTTTTGGTGTGAGTTAGCCCTTGATAGGAATATATATTTATTTATCTTCTTAGTTAACCTCATTAATGAAATTGAAATAATTCAGTTCTTTCGAATATGTGACACTTGTATGACTTTGTAGTTCTTACCCACTTGTGAAAATTGATTAACACACATTTAGCTCACCACCTTTAAATGTCGTGGGTGATGTGCGTTTTCTCATTCTTATATTTTCCATATCTGCCGTTCGATGGCTGCTGTAATCTTGATCTTCCTATTCTTTTGCTTCGTCCAGATACGCGAGGGTTATGATGCTGTACGGAGTGCTGACCTCACGGATCACTATTTTCTAGATAATTTGAGACCTTCACATTCTATTATTTTGTTTTCGCCTTCTAAAGGATGGAGTTTGGGTTGTTCTTCACCTGTTGCTGCTAAAACATCTAATGAAGTTTCTCCTGAAAGTTTGTGGGAGGTATGCCTGTCACCTACCGATGAATTTTGAATTCTCTGTATGGTTTCTAATAGTTTTTGGGATTTGGTTTATGGATGCAGAAATGGACAATAATTTAAATTTGTTTGCAATAGATTTTTAGTGGAAATTTGACAAAAAAAAAGGAAATTGGATCAAGTCCTGAGAATTAATGAGATTCTATAATGGCTTCTTAATTTCCTTATATTTGGAGAAATTTCATTATTTTTTAGTCAAGTGGATGAAGTTAGTGTCACATGATTTATTCTTTATTTTTGACATTGTCTGTGGTCATTTCTCCCGTATAGATTGTTGGAATAGGTCAGTAATACCAATTGTTTGATTCTTTTTGTTTGGTTCAGGAGCTTGAACCTTCAATTTCATATCTACAACCTAATGAACTGGAATTTGTTCACCGTGCTCTCAAGGTCCGTGCTATTTGCTCAAAATCTTACTGTACTTTATTCTACAGAAAAAAACTGTTGAGATGAGTAGTCATTAGTTAATTAACTTCTTGGTTGGCACAGCTTGCTTTCGAGGCACATGATGGTCAAAGGCGGCGTAGTGGAGAGCCTTTCATAATCCATCCTGTTGAAGTTGCCCGCATTTTAGGAGAACATGTGAGTGTCGAAAGTTGAAACACCTTGATGTATTTAATTATGTTAACTACTAAGCAATCTTTTTTCTAAAAAAAACTTGACCATTGGCAGGAGCTGGATTGGGAGTCTATTGCAGCGGGGTTACTGCATGATACTGTTGAGGATACAAACCGGGTAACATTTGAGAGGATAGAAACAGACTTTGGTTTTACTGTTCGATCCATTGTAGAGGGAGAGACAAAGGTATCAAAGCTTGGAAAGCTCAAGTATAAAAATGAAACAGATGATGTACAGGACGTAAAAGCAGAAGACTTGCGACAAATGTTTTTAGCAATGACAGAGGAGGTGAACTTGCTTTGCACTTTGGCTGTTAGCTTTCAGTGTTTTCTTTTATTCTGCTGTGTAACTAAATTTATATTTCAGGTCCGTGTCATCATTGTTAAATTAGCGGACAGATTACATAACATGCGCACACTTTCTCATATGCCTCCACATAAGCAGGTATTGATATTGTGATTCATGTGCACTGTGCCCTTTTATAATTAACTTTTCACTCTTATATTACTTTTATGTATCCAGGCGAGCATTGCACTTGAAACATTACAAGTCTTTGCTCCTCTGGCAAAGCTGCTGGGTATGTATCAAATCAAGGTATTCCATCTACCCTCTTCATAGGCCTATCAAATCTGTTCTAACAATTTTTTATGTCATTCTCTGTGTTTTTAGACACACACATACCCACACTTTTTCTCCTTTTTATGTTACTTTTCAAGATTATGGTTTTCTTATGTGGATATGGAGTGATAAAGTTATATGCTGCCTTTTTTTTTTTTACCTTGTTTGGTTGTTTGTTTATGGTGATGCCAGACTAATCTTGTCTGGCTGCTGAATTTTTGTCAGTCTCTCAATTTACTGGGTCTATGTGGAAATCAACTCTCTTTCCTCTGTATCAAAATAAGTATAAAAATGGAGTGGTAAAGTTGTTGCAGTGCCAACTAAATCTCAGATGTGGATGTTTAACTGTTTCTAACAACTGATTCCAAATTGAGGAACGAGGATGCAAATTTAAGATTCTTTTTCGATCAATTTGCCATAATTATCTGCAAATGTTTTTTTAGTTTTCGAATGGAGTTCGTGGGAAGTCGGAGGTCTAGTAGGAGTCTCTTCTAATCACATCAGTCCTGATTCTTGTCTCTGCAGAGTATTCATATTATGGTGGATTTTGAGGATGATGTTTATGGTACAACTTTAATATTTTGATAGTTGTTCTTTGAAAGTCTTTGGCGATTTAAAAGCTGGGATATAAGAAAAGTGGGGACACAAAAGTGAAACAGAAAGAATGAAACGATAGGCAGTCTGTTTCATATTGTGTGGCTTTGGTTTTGCTTGATCATATATTCATATAATCTAGCCAGCATGCCATATTTTGAATTTTGTTGCATCTCTTTTAAGTTTTAACAGTCTGATTGCATCCATTAAAAAAAATCTATCTCCCCCCCCCAAAATCTTGTTGTTCATTTTCTCTCTCTCTAAGACTCTAATCAATCAGTGATATATATATATATATATATATATATTTACTTTGAATCTAATGAAGCAATATGGTATGGAAGCCATGACATCAGACGGACTAGAACATGCATTTTGATGTGTGATTTTTTTTTGAAGCGGTAAATTTATAGATAGAAATTTCGTAATTACAAACGAAGGCAGCCCTACGGCCTGCCATAGCCCGAACACAGGATTCGAGCCCTAAGTATACCCAAAAATAGCTACCCAAAAGAATCTCAAAAAACTCTGTAGTCACTCATCTCTCAACACCCCTTTCCATCTCGAGCTATATCCCCGTCGAGTTCAACAACCCTCGCAACCACCTTCTCTCGGCCGGTGTTTTGCCTTTGCACCTGACCGAGATCCGGTATTTACATGACTCCACAATCCTCATTGCCCAAAAACTGGGCTTACAAGTTTCGTTTTTGAAGACTACACTATTCCTATCTAGCCAAGTGTAGTAGACAAAAGCAAAAAAGACTAGCAACTTGATCTTAAACACTACCTTTCTCTTCACTGCACCATCTTCATTCCCGAACCACTGCATCCTTTGATGTGTGATTTTGTTTTTTTTATTTGACATGTAGCTTTAAATACTCTCTTGTCATCCAAAATGTTATGATTATGATGGTCGTCCTCTTTATATATAGACCTTTTATTTTCTTAAATACATTGCTTCAGCTTTATATTGTTATTACATAACCTGTTCAGCCCTTCTTTGCAGCTGATTTAGCTTGTTTGTGCTGCAGTCTGAACTGGAGAATTTATCCTTCATGTATACAAATGCCCAAGAGTATGACAAGGTCACAAAAAAACTTTCGGAGCTTTATAAGCAACATGAGAAAGAAATATTTGAGGTACGCCTATATATAAGAGAGTCCTCGGCTTTAGCGTATGCTTAATCTGAAAGCAAAACCTAATAAAGGTGTCATTTTAGCCTGTTTTGATTAATCCATAAATTTGATTAAGTTTATTGTATATTATTTGTTTGCATATTCATAGAGTTGGTCTTGAGAGTTTCACAATTTAAACCTGTTTTGCTGTTGCTCAATTTTCCATATTTTTATTGATCAGGCCAACAAAATTTTGATGAATAAGATTGAGGATGATCAATTCCTCAGGCTCGTGACCCTGAAAACGGAAGTCCATGCTGTATGTAGGGAGCCTTACAGGTCTTCACTTCATCTTTCTTGCTTTCAGTATTTGGATATCCTCTTCCTGATTATGTTATGTTGTTGTTGTTGTTGTTGTTGTTGTCCCCTTCCTCCCCGCTACCTGCAGACAATTTTTATTAAATCTTTGAATAAGTGCAAACTGTTTAGTGTTAGTTAATTTCTGCTTTGGATGTTATGAAACTGAATTAAATTTTTAGGAGTCTAATTTATACTCCCCTCCGTTCACCAAAGGTGTCATTTTAGCCTCCAGTTCCTTGTTAAGAAATATTTGTTGTTTTAGATTTTCTAGGAAATAAGTTATTGATGAGTTTTTGTTCATATTGAGTCCTTCCATACTCAAGTTTTAGAAAGACTTCAGGGATATTTTAGTCTAATTAGTAACATCATTAATAAACGTGTTGGACTAAAATGTCATTCTTTGGTGAACAGAGGAATTATTAGGGTATATGGGATAGGGAGCAATAACTATTTCCAATAAATAAGCACTAGTGCATTCTTTGAGATAGGTTCTTCTATATTTAAAAGATAATGCATTGTCAAAGATGAGGGGATTCTATCCCTGCCCATGAAAACCTGCATATTTTAGGCTTTATATAAGCGTTTAGTATGCATACAATTCACTGTGTTTATGTGCATCTTACAGTGTGAAAACTGTTGTTTGTAACAAATGCTGTTTTGATTTTTGAAGAACTAATAGTTTAATACAAACATCAACTATTGCTTTCTGTTTCCTTTGTCAGTTTCGGGCTTTATTATATTCACTACTTCAGTCTATTTAACCCGGCTCTTGTATTTGCAGTATTTATAAAGCTGTAGTAAATTCAAAAGCTTCAATCAACGAGGTCAACCAGATTGCACAGGTTTGTTGCATATTTTGAGCTAGTTGGAATTATTTCAGTATTTTAGCAATTCAATCTTAAAAGTAGTATCGTTGGTTTCTCTGAACAGCTTCGTATTGTTGTAAAACCAAAGCCAGACAACGGGATTGGGCCCTTGTGCAGTGCAGAGCAGGTAAAAGTATAGTGTGATTGTAAAGTGACTTCTTTCTTCATTTCGTCAGCACTCTTATTTGTCAAGATCATTTTTCACTGCAGATATGCTATCATGTCCTTGGGCTTGTGCATGGCATATGGACCCCTGTGCCTCGATCTGTGAGTTATTTGCCTTCTATTTGTCCCTAGTTTACTTTAAAGTGTTTTACAGGGCAAATATGTTTTTCTAAATATGTTTTTTGGATTCAGATGAAAGATTACATCGCAACCCCAAAACCCAATGGCTACCGGAGCTTGCATACCACTGTCATCCCATTTCTTTACGAAAGCATGTTCCGGCTGGAAGTTCAGGTTGAGTTGTGGCATACCCACTTTTTTCAGCTTTCGTTGTTTGGATTTGAAACTTTCTTGTAGAATCTTCTTTTTATGGTTATCAAATAGCTTATATTTACTGGCCATGTATTTTAGTTTGCAAATGCTCCTTCACTTATTTGGTTCACAGGGGTCTGTGGAGGTGCCCGGATGGAGCTTTATCCATCTTCGTCACTTATTTGCTTTTCCTGTGATTAACAGATAAGGACTGAAGAAATGGATCTGATAGCTCTGCGAGGCATTGCTACTCACTACAGTGGGAAGAAACTTGTTAATGGTCTAGTCAGATACACAATGCCTAATAGTAGATGTTCAAGTGGAAAATCTGTCCACATCAATGGAAACTTTGGCCTCAGGGTATTCAATTTTGGCCTTGTGTTACACGTTAGACGTCTTCAGTTTCTCTTTTACCATCTTATTTGCACTAGTTTTATACATGGAAGTCCCTTTCTTCCTTCAGATTGGTTGGCTCAATGCAATTAGAGAATGGCAAGAGGAGTTTGTCGGAAACATGAGCTCCAGGGAATTTGTGGATACTATAACTAGAGATCTGCTAGGAAGCCGAGTTTTTGTGTTTACACCACGAGGAGAGGTAAATGATGGATACTGGATCAAGAAACATTTGTGAATTCAAATATGCTTCCTTTTCTTCTATGTTGGCTCATAGTTGTAGCATGTTGCACAGATAAAAAATTTGCCCAAGGGAGCTACTGTAGTTGACTATGCATATATGATACACACAGAAATTGGAAACAAAATGGTGGCTGCAAAGGTATTCATTTCAGTTTCTTTCAATATAAGTTGCTTATGTGAATTTATCAGTTTATTGTATTTCCAGGTTAATGGCAATGTTGTTTCCCCAACACACATACTTGCAAATGCTGAAGTTGTGGAGATAGTAACATATGATGTAAGTTGATGTCTCTGCACCTCCTGGCTTTTCATGTGCATGTTTTTTCTATTGTGCTTCTATGTAACATAATGATAATTTCTGTTTTTATGGGCTCAACACTGAATGCATAATCTAACGGAATCGCTGCCATATTTTGAAAATCATGAGAAGTACAAGCAAGGATTGTATAGTTCATATTATTTGCCCTCCTCTTATTTTCCTGTCGTATTTTTAAGCTCTTATAATAAAGATGTTCTGTCTAAACTATTGTTAAAAGTTGACACGATGGTACAAGGTTAGTGTTATGGATGGGCATACTTGATACTTATCCTCTAGATCCATGCGAATGCATATGACAAATAATGGCAGTTTTGACCCAATGTCTCTCATAGTTCTGTGATACGCACAGTCATCACCAGCTTCCTTAATTCTACTGTATTCTCCTTTTGCAAAACTTTATACATCTTGGGACAATGGTTTTGAGCTTGATGGCGTTGTTTTTCTGAAGTTACTGTCTAGGAAGTTCTCTATCTTGAAAAGGCAGTAGTCAACTAAGACAATTCCATCTGGCATCCCGCGTGTTCTTCGTGGGTTCCAGATGATTGTTGGATTGGTTGGGATGTCGTCAATAAGAGTTCAGACTGGTGATATCATCTTCATCAGGATTGACAGGCAAGATATCTAGAAAGGGGGAATGTCTTGATTGCATTTCTATATTTCTTCTGCCCCTGTCCCTTAGATTTGGGGCATTCAAGTTGGTCAAATTACTGCCATCTCATTCAAAATAGATAACAAATATTTAATCCTTGCACTGGCTTGAATATAGGAGAACTCTACCTGCAGCAGAAAGAAAGGTCTTTCTTATACTTTCTTGTATGTGTATTAGGCACTTTCAAACAAATCGGCATTTGAGAAGCACAAGCGGTGGTTGCACCATGCAAAGACACGCAGTGCTCGTCATAAAATTATGAGGGTAATCTCTCTCATTTATTCCCCCTTTTTTCATTCACAATCCCTATCTCGATGCGCTTTGATCAGTATCAGTTTGCTAATATTCATTATTTTCCAAACTAACTTCCTTTTTCCTTTAGTTTCTGAGGGAGCAAGCTGCACTATCAGTTGTGGAAATCACTGCAGATTCATTGCTCGCGTTCACTGCTGATTTACCCAAAGAGGATTCTGCAGGGGAGTCTTCCAAGGGAAGCAAGCCAATGTTGGAGAATATAAATGGATCATTTCCATCCTCCCCTAAAACTTCCAATGGTCTCTGCATTCAGAATGGTAGCATTGGGGCCTCAAAGGTTAATGGAAAACACAACAAACATGTGAAGAATCTGAATTTGGATGACATAGCCGATGGTAATGGAATGGCCGATGTACTACGCTTTAACATTCCAACGTTTAAGGAAGTAATTCCTGGTCTTGAATGCTGGCAAACTAGCAAAATTGCTGCATGGCACAGTGTTGAAGGACATTCTATCCAATGGCTTTGTATAATATCTATGGATCGAAGAGGTAACTTTTCTACTTTTATGTCTTTGAATAATTTCTCTACCCTTTAAGGTTGATCATTTTTATCAAGTTACCATTGGCGATCACTTTTATGTGCCTATTTTTTCCAGTGTTGATTTATAAAAGGTTGATGTTTTAGAATATAGGTGATATATGCTTACATTTTGTAGCCTCTGAATGCTTTATCTTTTATATTATGTATGCATGTTTGCTCAAATATTGATGTTGTATTAGTGCACTTTGGCTATAGTCCCCCTTAATTTATCCTTCTATGTAATGATTTTGCAGGCGTTATGGCTGAAGTCACCAAAGTCTTGGCCTCCCTAGAATTCACAATATGTTCTTGTGCGGTGAGTTTGAATTGCATTAAAAATCAGTAAAATATCTTGGTTATTCACCATCTTTGATTGTATTTTCTCAATATTGATTCTCCTTCTATCTTCAGGCTGAAATTGATAGAGGTTGGGGAATGGCAGTCATGTTATTTCAGATTGAAGGCAACCCTGATAATTTGGTATCTTTTGTTTGCACTTAATTTTCACCTCTAGTTGTGTTTTTATGAAGTTATGACGGGCACTAATCCTCTTTACCTTCAGGTCGACACATGTTCAAGAATTGATGCTATACATGGTGTCCTTGGTTGGTCTACCGGCTGCAGTTGGCAAACGTCAGTGGAGAAACCTAAACTTCTTGCACCTTAGTTGATGAGTATCCCATGGTCCTTGTGCATCAGGTTCTAAGTATCTTCATCGTCATGCCCAATGAAAGCCAGCATCAGATTCTGCATATCTTCATAGATTATGCCCAATCAAAGCAAGAATCAGGTTCTGCAGATCTCATCATTTCTGCCCAATCAAAGCTACCTAACTAGGAACATAGTTTTGCCTCGAGGTATCGCTTCTAGTGATATTCTCCTTAAGTTTTGCGTACTTAGTGTCGTTTATTGGTGGGGAATATATTTGTTTGAGCATGGACAATAAATACCAGCATGTGCAGCAGCTTGTCAAGTGAGCACATTGTATATAGGGACGAGATTATAACGTAGGTTGAAGAGTTATAGGAGTATACATGGTTTTGCCCTCTCTGTAATTGTAAAGATCCACGGCGAGCTAAGTGGAAATTATTCACAGAAATTGTGTTCTTCAGAGACTTAGCAACATCATCTTTAGCTGCAACTGCGATTTCTCTGATTCAGACGCTGTGCTTTTCTGATGATATTGATTCTCATGCCTGTGCTTGTCAGCAGTATCAGAAATCCAGTACAAAACATGATCAGCTGATCAAAAGTTCTAGCTGCCCTTGGAGGAGTTACTTGTGCAGTGATTGAGGTAACTTTGTCATTTTCATCATTATTATTAACTGGTTTTCGTTAATCGTTGGGATTGAGTTATACAGCTTGTATGCTTCAACCTAACGAGAACGATAAACTGATAGTGATCACTGAAGAACAGTCCCTATTGTTATTGATATGATAAAGTAACAGTCCAAAACCTATCAAGGAAACTAGCTTATCGCGATGTTAACATACCCTAATGTTTTATCATCAACAAGTAGAAATCAGTGTTGAAGAGATTAATATGATAGGAGCTTGGGACTTGCAAGAAGTGTCAGCATCACTACCACTACCAACAACAGCCATATCTGCATCCTCATTTTGGAGACGGTCGGCTCCAGAATGCCTGCCTTGGCAGTCTCCATTGCCCTTGAAATAAGGGCAGATCCTTCTTCTCCGGTTTCTTTGTTAGCGTCCTTCCCCGTCTCAATTTCTTCAATGGAGCTCCCTTGTATAGTGTTTGAACGGGAGTCGTCTTGCATCTCGTCACAATCTTCTCGATCTTCAGCTCCATCTGGTGCCTGCTTTGAATTCACTATTTGTTCAAATGCTTTCTGATTATCCTTGATGGACTGAATAAGTGTTCCCAATGGATCTTTGCCAGCAAAATCATCAGGGCTCAATGATAACATCTGCAGCGCGGATTCCTCTAGGTTGAGAACGCGTGGATTGTCATCGCAGGATGTGTTTTTTCGCGTTTTAAGGTTGTCAAAGATGACGATCTCTTCCTTGGTAGAGTTGTCGGTTTCGTGCCTCCATTCTATTAGAAGCACAATCTTCTCTTCCTATTGCAGAAAAACACAATCTTCTAGTTACATTAATCACTTGAACAACAAAGGCTCACACACAGTATGAATGATAAAGTAAGAAACTATACCGAGATCAAGTACCGAGTGGAGACCACCTCCTGCCCTTCGATCTCCATATCTGACAGCGAGAACGAAGACCAAGCATGGTGATGGAGAGGCCGGGAAGGGTTGTGAAGAGCCAAACGGAAGCCATTAATGCATTCATTTTCAATGCATCTGTTTATCGCAACGCAACAGTTGTTCTTCGTCTTCTTGCTCGGATCACCACTTTTTGGATTCACTGCCCCCTCTGCCTTTCCGGGGATCGGTCTGTTCTTAGCCCTGATTGAAAATGCCGCGACTGCAGTGGCCACCGCCAGTCCTCCGCCCCATAAAGCTATCGATCCAAAACCGCCACTGCTCACAACACCACCCACTGTGGCGACGGTTTTCATAATCTCATTGAGTCTGTTCTGGCGACGGTTCTTTGTTGCTTTGGTCTCAGCCATGTTGGGATGTTTCTCTAGTTTTGATCGATCTATTTCTTGGGTGTAATAGTTTTAATTTTTTTTTGTCTGATCGTTCTTATTTGTTGTTGCTCCTCCTCTTTAAGAAGCTTGTGATCAATTGATTATTGAGAAATTCTATGTTATGGTTTCATTGATCTCGGAGATTTAAACGGTCAAATTGTTGACAAATTCTATAAGGATCGAGTTTGATCTAGTTAATGTCCAATTTCAAGGCTAAATTTTGTAATTGTTAAGACAGCTTAAAATACATGGCCAAAACATCTCCTATAATTGAGTCTTGTAAAATATTTAAAAAAGAAAAAAACGCTTTTCTATTTTTTTCTTTTGAATTATTCCACTAATAATTAATTCGGACATTAGGTCATAAATTAAGAAACTATATTGGTAAAGATTTTCTAAATCCAGTGCATATTAACCTTCAAAAATCTATTTAAAAAATTGCTAAAATAATTAATAATTGAAAAAACATTCTTAAAAATGGATGCTTAACTTATGTCCGGATGGTTAAAAAACCCATAATTAATAGTAGTATTTTTTACCGATTAAAATTTATCTAATATAGTAGTAAGATAACCTTATATTTCTACTAATTTTAATAATACATATTAATTTTATATACCTGATTTTCTTCTTTTATTCATTTCTAATTTAGAGTAATACTATAAAAATAATTTTATCATAGGATTCCGGTATACAATAATGAAAAAAAAATCCTTTAATCTATTAATAAAACTAATTTATACTATATTTGTACAAGGCACAAATTAGAAGTGGTTTGTATACTTTGCAGTAAGGCATGTTTGACGCGGTAGAGATTAATCTAGTTTAAAATTAAAATCTAGATGAAAATTTTGATGAAATTTTAGTATTTATGGATAGATTAAAAGAATAAATTATTGTTTGACATGACAAATTAGAGTTTTATAAAACTATTTTTTCAAAAACTCCAAAAAGCTTAATTTGCCACTCTTTGAAAAGCTCCAATAAGCTTTTTCCAAACAAGCCCTAAGTAGTATTATGTACTGTAAGTCTGTAATTACTACTATGTATGAAAATCTTTAAACAAGTAAAAAAATTAGAAACAATTAATTGCATCAATAGCACATACTCCCTCCTCCAAACGTGCTTACAATGCATTTGAAATAATTAACAACATATGTCTCAAAACATGCTTGAATAGTAAATTACATGTATTTTTGGACGGATGTAGTATATTATTTTGTCTCAAAACTTACACTGCATATACAGCAAGTCACAAATTAAGAGGCAAATTTACCTCTATAGATAGGGCACCAAATGATCCTCTAATCAAAGCATACCCCCCAATATTCCAATTAATGAAATTAAAACAACAAAAACAATCTTTTTTTTTTAAAAAAAAAAACATTTGAAATAATTAACAACATATGTTAATCAATGAATGAAATGTATATAGCTAGTTTAACTTATGAGGAGCGTAGAACAAGGGCTGGCAAGAGTAGATATGGCCGACGACGGAGATGGGGATGACCGGACTTCCGCTCTTCCCGCCATTGATATCGGTCGGGACTCTGCACCCCTTCGACGGTGACGACTGCAGGAAAGCCTTACACGCTTCCAGCTTGACACCGCTAGCTGAGGCTGTGTAGAACCCATTCGAGTTCGCTGGACCGCTTATTATCTTAACCTGTTTCCGGTCCGCCTTGCATTCGATCCTTGCTCTTGCCCCTTCATACAATAAATATATTGTTCAAAATCAATCGATAATTAGAGGAGTAGGCCTTCAGCATTATATGATGTTCAAGCATTCTCTATATTATGGAATGTGGAACAGATACATATCCGAATCAGCGTACTGTACGTACCTGGTAAAGGAGTGGCGTTGTCCCCCGAAAAGCAAAAAATGGAACCCTGGAAAGTAGTGGATGAGCCTGAAAGACCGGCGGAAGCCATGGAAGTGAGAGAGATGAGAGCCAAGGAAAACATCCACACACAGTTTATTTTCATAGCCATGGCTAACTAATTTGAGATTGCGAGTGGTATTGGTTGGGGCAATTAGATAGATCTCGATCTTGGATTTGGGGATGTGGGAGATGTATGTCTAACATGTTGAATTGATCTCCTTTTATAAGTTTGAGATGTATAATTAAGTCATTTGACACGTAATTAATTAAGCAACTGATTAGTTGATTGCACGTACGCAGGATCGAATGTCATTATCAATTTCTCCACCTAACCCCCAAAAGGGAAATAATAAAATTCTGCCCTAGATCTTTGGATACATTAGTAATTTTGCCTTAGATTGAGTTTCCACTTCTCAAGTATTTTTATATATATTTTGATTAGGTAAAGATTCGAAGGTCAGAAATGCCTGACTCATCGATATATAGCTAGGTCGACAAAGTCGACAGACAGCGAACCGTCAAACGTACATCCTAAAAACAAAGAAATACAGGCAACATGCAAAATGAAACAAAAACAGCAACAAATTCTACAACAGAACGACTCAAGAAAACCATCTCCAAAAAAGCTGAGGAAGCCACCGAAGAACGAAGCCAAGCATACACTTCTCAAGTATATGAACAGAGTTACAGAACTAAGAACTCGATAAAAAAAAAAGAGAGAATATAATTATAAATATCGGTTTTTTTAATCCTATACCTAGGACCTTATCATATGCCCTGACATAAGATAATGTCCTAAATTCGAAAAGATTTCATATAAAAAAATAATCAACCCTAGGAAGCTAAATAAAAGAAAACCTTTATAAAATAGTTAAAATTTGAAAAATATTTTCAAATTAGTACTTTTATCCCATGCCCCTTGGGACATAGGATAGAAAAACCGATATAATATCAAGTAACAACAAATACAATTACATAATAACCACTAGTAGAAAATCGGGATTTTACCCCATGATCTAATACCCCGGATCTTGTAATTGTGGGGTGTAATGGCCTAAATAGCAAGTTTTCTTTCAATTTTTTTATACTAAAATAAATATACCCCGGATTATATAAAAAAATATATGGGGTATAAGAGGTGGGGTATTAATTGAATCATATCTTATACCCCGGGCGTTTTTTTTTACCAATATTCGGGGTATATATCTATTTACTCCAAAAAAAATGAATTTTATACCCCGGGCGTTTTTTTATATATATATCCGGGGTATATATGTTACTCTTTTACCCCACAAATATATATATACCATAGAAATTCCGGGGTATAAAGGGTAAGGCTTCTTTGTTTGTTTTTTTTAATTAAAAAAAAAAAGAAATATTGTGTAAATGTATGTACGGGTTAATTGAAGAAGGCAAAACCCTAGCTTGCCCGACTCTCTCTCCTCAGTCCTCACGCAGCGGCTGTGCACAGAGACTCGCCAGCCGCCTCTCACCGCCATCGTGCAGGGACTCATCGCCGATTCCTCTCACCGGCGACTCAACCCCAATTCCTCTCAACGGCAACTCACCTCAGCCCCGACGTCCTCAACAGCCCGCGATTCCCGACCTCCTCAGCCGACCGCACTCCTCAGCCCGCGATTCCCAACCTCCTTAGCCACCGACCGAAACTCCTCTTCGGCGCCCTCCTCTCAGCCGCCAACCTCCATCCCCTTAGTAGGTAAACAAAGCCCCTAATTTTTAGATTTTTCAGAACCCTAATTTTCGTCCGCCCTCTTCTAATTGAAACCCTATTTTTGTAGCTTTCAACTTCAATGTAGCTATTAGCAGGCCAATTTGCTCATACTCTTAGTCAATTTCCATCCAGGTAGGCTGCAGCTTTGATTTTTCCTTTTTATTAGCAGGCCAATTCTTGTTTTGCTTAATATATGTTCTAAAATTTTTGATTGAATTCAGTGATACTAAAAAATAAGCGCGTGATTTTTCCTTTTTATTTCCAACTGGGAAATTTTCAAGCACTTGCGAAGGTAGGAGTAAAGGTTTGTGTATGATTTGTGTGTGAAACTCAAAGGCGATTGAGATCTTATAGGTTTTCGAGATGAACTAAAAGGAGATAAAGGTTTGGGTGTGATGGTTCCTGATCTAAGTTGGGCCTGAGGTTATGTATTGAACTGTATAAGCTATTTTTCTGAATTAGTTTTGGTGTCTTTCCTAGAACATCTGAAAGGAGCTTAATCTTATTCTACATTGCATCCAACAATGGCTGTAAAAATTGGTCGATCTTTGATTGTGATCATTTTTTGGTATTGGTAATTATGTGATTTGGTTAAATAAAGACGAGTATGGTTAACCATAAAATTTACTTTTTTTTTATGTTACAGACACAGTTTATGTGTACAGAACTAGATTAATGCTTTTAGGAACTTTTATTTCTTATACTTCTTCTGAAAAAAGTGTCCCTTTGTGCATTGCTCGTTCAGCCTCGAATTTCGTTCGCTATATTCCCAGCTGCCGACCTGGGAGGAGAAGTTGTCAACCTCGAATTTTTGAAACAATCTAGATAGGGATGCAACTCACCATTGAATTCGGGTAATCTCTTGTTATCTCCATTTCTATTTTCCCATTTTCCATTCTTTTTCTTCCCCTTTTTCTGCTGAAATATCTAGAGATTCGAAAATTAAGGTAGGTTGATTAGATTGTTATCGTTCTCAAGTTTTGATTTTCTATTACTTTAGAATTAGTTAACTTTTGCTCTTAGCTTGGTTAGGGTTAGTAATTTCTGCCTTGATTATATCTGTTTTTGATGATTCCTCTGTTTAATTGAAAGTATGCTTGTATAATCATGTATTGGGGACTGAATGTTTGGTGGCTAGATTTTCATAGAAGGCGTTGTAGGTTGTTAATGTAGCAGGTGCATACTCGGGCATCATTCCATCAGTTTCCACTCCCCAGTGTTTGCTTGATGTTTCTCAAAAAACTTGGATTTGATAGAATGAAAGCTAATGTATAATCAACATAAGAAGGGGAATGATCTTTTGGGAATCCCTAGTAGCTGCAAGTGGTGTTATACTGTTAATAGATATGCTATTCGAATTTAACCTTCCATAGAATAGGTTTTTTTTTTGTTTACAATTTAGAGAAGCACACAAACATATAAACGTGAACAGCTTATACTTGATCATTCAGTAGACCTGCGCTGCAATTTGCTGTTTGAGTTCCCTCATGTTTCCAATCGCCAGATAGTAAAACACTTCTTTCTTGGTCCCAAACTTGAAATATTTCTCTGGTTTGTAATAGTACTATACATCTACAAAAAAAATTCTATATTGATCTTAGTCTTCAATATGTTAGTATATCAATCAAACTCGATCATAGCCAAACATCGAATTGATCAATGTTAAATATCAACCAATTACATTGAATTTATAGACATTAGATACTAAAAACATACTTTTCAACTAATACACCAGCCTTATCTACTTCTTGCTGCTGCTGTTGCTTAATAAGGCCTCGGTTTATCCCTTGGTTGCCTCTCCTGTGTTTCGTCCCAGTGTCTTAAACACCTTTGCTCTTTGTAAGTTTGTGTATAACCGGGATTACCTTTTGCTATCTTCGGGCTCGTCTCTGTTTTATCTTGTTATTGCAGTAAATATCTTGTCTGACATTCATTTACTACATGTATAGGGGGACTGGAGCTTCTTTGTGATTCTGTGAAAGTTCACAAGGTCAGTGTTGATACACAAGATGGAGAAGAGCAGGTTAGTTTTGGCTTCCAATTATTTGACTTAACTGAAATATTCATTAAAGGGGATTTTGATACTTGCCCTGGCAAATCAGTCTAACTGGACATACAAGGACCAAAAGAAATCACCTCCTGCCACCAAAAAGAAAGAAAGAATGTAGTAATTGCGTATTCGCATACAATAGTTAAAAATATCTCTTAGCATTTTGATACTTGCCCTGTTATCTTCAAGCAAGTATTACTTGCCCTGTTAAGATTTTTGATCGTCTCGCAAAATTCGATCCTAGTTAAAAATATCTCTTAGCATTTTGATACTTGTTGAATTTAGAAATTAGAGATAACGAAATTATAGATCATGAATTCCATTATGCTAATCTTGATCTGTTTTTTTTTTTGTAGGCATGGCTAATTGTGATCTCTTATTTGGAGGGAGTTTTAGACAGTTCACCTTTTGATTCTGAAGCAACCTTGCAAGACCTATAGACTCCTCTTTTTCTAGCATATTGGAAGGGTATGATTCATGTATGTATTTTGAAACATAACTTTTGGATGCAAAACGTTGTTTTAGTGTTGATGTTGAATATCCGTTAGCTTGAAAATGTTTAAGTAGTTGGAACTTTGTGTAATGTTTGTGTTGCTCAATTGTGGATTTATTAGTGGCTGCCATATGTTGATGTAAATGGATAGAAATTGAAGGTCAAACAAGTTGAATATGGTAATATATGAATGGGTATTAAATTTTTTTTTTTATAAAAAATAATTATATACCCCGAATCGTATTTATACGGTATATATAGCATGAAAACATATGACTAAATGATACTATTATACACCCCGGGTTATTATAGTTTTATACCCCGGGTAAATGAAAATTACAATTCGGATTTGATGTAATATATACCCCGGATATTAAATGAATATACCCCGGGTGTATTTTTTAGACGAAATTGGCTAGAGGTATATACCCCGGATTAATTTAGTTTTATACCCCGGATAAAAAAATTTACAACACGGATTGGGCATACTTTATACCCCGGATATTAGCACAATATACCCCGGATATTATCATAATATACCCCGGGCGTGTTTTCTAGAGCACAATTTTTAAAATTTTGGCTAGGTTTTATACCCTGGATTTTTGAAAAATATATCCGGGGTATAAAGTCGGACTATGTATTAACCCCACCCTAGTTCTACCCGGAGCACTATATTGTCAGATCCGAGGTATATTTAAAAAACGCCCGGGGTATATTACTGATTTTCTACTAGTGAACACTTTTAAACTAGATAATTAATGAAAACATGTCTTCACCATATGCACTTTGAAAAAAATGAAAAACTATGTAAAAATTGATATTTATAATTTAACTTTATACTTATTATTAACAAGTATGAAATTATAAAAAATTAATATTTTATATAATTTTAGATTCCTCATAAAGTGTATATAAATAGTTTAAGACAATTATTGTGAGACTGAAGGAGCAATATTCTAAAAAACGGTTGACGGATGCTTGACGATAGGGTAAGGTCAAGGGTTAGGTGAGGTCTAGACGGATTAATTCATGGCAGGTCTTTAATTATAGTCTAGATGGGTCTTGGTTACCTTGTCGACGGGACGAGGTTAAGGGTTTAGACGGAAACTAGGCGGACCTTGAAGGATTTTTTTAGAATAGTGTGAAGGTGTATAATTCTAGAAATTCAAAATAAAATTCTTTCTTTACTAATCACTAAATATCAACGGAGATCGGGATATTTGTGCGATTTCATTTTAATTAGGATTTCTTTTGAAAATTACCCGATCTTCCATTTTTCAAACAATAAAGTATATAATATAATACAAGAGTACAAGACTCATTAACTATTTTTAATCAAGTATGTTTACCCCTTTTATATTATATATTTATAAATCAGGCAATTAAGGTAAACAATAGTCTCCTCTCCTTCATCATATTTCAAGTCATGCATAAGTCGGCCACACGAAAACTTCATAACTATGAAATCAAAATAATAAATATATAATTTTTTTAATATATTAATTGATAAGGTCAAAATAAGATGGTGTGAAGATAACATTAATTTATTAAATTCTTGGACTTAGTTTGCTATAGGCTATGGCGTGGGAGGATGAATCACGAAGTGGTTTCCCACCCAAAATTCCAAAACAAGGTAATTTTATGGGTTTCACCCACAAACGAGGATGTGGAAAGTGGAAAAATATACCCCATTACCCGCAACTTTTAACCATTTTGGAATAGCGATCAACCGAAAAAGATTTGTCAATAATACCTATAGATTTTCGATTCAAACTCCCGACGAATGCTCTAGTAAAAATATATCCTACAATTTCTACCAATTTCTCTGGCCATTGCTATTTTGTTGACAATATTGTCTTTGTCGCCCTATTAATTAATTAAGTGTTGGGGAAAAACCGGGTAGCTAATGCTCGATCACGTGTATGCGACTCGGATGGATAAACTCTTCTTACAAATGAGGACTTGTATTAATGTACAAATGTATTTTGTAAAACTCTCACACGATACAAGACTCGATCTCACCGACACTCACAACTCTTGACCAACTCACTCACACTTCACTTGTGAGGATTCACTCGACTCACAACTTCACTTGAGAAAACTCACACTTCACTCACACCCTTAATTTGGAGGCTCACCACCCACCACTCTTCTTGTACTCACGTAGCTTTCTTACACACACAATTACACACCACTAAGACTATATATATAGGCCTTCTATGTCGGTGTTTCTCTCAAGTTTACAGACGCCATTGCTGATTTTATTTGCTTTCTTTCTCTCTCTATTCTGTATTCTATTTATCATCTTTGAGAGTTAGGAAGTCTTGAGCTTCATAGTTTAAATTCAATCCCTGTTATACTAAGAGTATCATATACTCAAACGTATCACACTACGGTGTGGCAAAGGGGACTTTTATTTCTCTGTATTTTGGGTGTACTAGATAGCTGAGAGAGGTGGGGCTCTTCTAGATTGGTCTAGGACTCTAAGGGATCTGAGTTGACTAGATTGCAATTGTATAGGAGAGAGGCTTCTCGGTGAGCTATTAGGATCCATAAGGAAAGAGGAATAAAAGTTGTTGAATCCTACGGGTTGGATAACCCTAGGCGGGGACGTAGGCTGGTTTAGAGCCGAACCTCGTTAACAATTCTCGTGTTCATCTATTTAATTTTCGCACTTACGTTTATCTGTTCTGTTTGTATTTAACGCCTGATTACATTGCAGAACTAGCAAGTCACGAAAAATCTGTTCAAGATCTTGAGACTGAGTTCAAGGCCTTGAAACCCACTATCCAGCCCTTGAAGTTGCTACTGCAGAAAGAATTTGCGAAAAGCGTCTATACTCTATTCAACCCCCCTTCTAGAGTATTTGTCTATTACTGTTAATTACTTTAAGTACTCGATTCTTCAATTGGTATCAGAGCTTAACTCACTTATTTGATTTAACAATCCGTGAGATCGATCATGAGTACCGTAGGTAATGGAGGTTTCGCTCAAGGACAATCCGCCAATCGTCCATCTCTCTTCTGTGAACATGAGGAGGATCCCTTTGAACTCATCACAAGAGGGCTAACACAAACACTCAAGATGAAGAAGCAATTCTCAAATCGAGAATATTCCGGATCTTCAAAGCATCGAGGTAAGTCTTCTAACCCTCGTGAGAAATCAAAGATTCTAACTTGCTTTGAATGTTGTGAAACAGGTCACTTTGCAAATGAGTGTCCTCAAAAGAAGAAGAACAAACACCGAAAGAATGATTCAGATTCCTCTAGTGAATCGAACTCGGAAAATGATCCAGCAAATTTTTGCTTGATGGCAGATCACGAGGAAACTCCAAATGAGCATCTTGGAACTATCGTAAGAAATTTGATTTCTAGTCCTACTGCTGTGTTGTCTGAATTTTTGCAAAGCATGATTATGAATGAAGAGGATTATATTTTGGAAACTAACACCTTGAAAGAGAAGCTATTGGAACAGGAGAAACGCATGAGTAATTTGTCGCTGGAAATGAAAAATCTCAAAGCCTCTCGGTCAGCCCTTGACATTAAAGTCAAGGCCTTGGAGACAGAAAATTCTGTCTTGAAGCAAGATCTTTCTTCTCTAAGTCTTTACACCAAGGAATTAGAGAAAGAAAAGATCTCGTTGACTGAGAAGTGTAGAGACCAGTAGACATCACTTGTTCGTTTTACCCATTCCAAGGTCAATCTCGATAGGATGTTAGGTGAGCACCAATCATCCCTCAACAAAAGTGGTATTGGATACAACAAGAATTTTCCAAAGAAAGCCCCTACCACTTTTGTGAAAGCCAAAGGGAATTGGCGCACACCCATAATCGACATCAAGTAGAATTTTCAAAAACAGTAAGATTCTCCCCAGACGTGAAGAGGGTGCGCAGAGCAAAGGTCGAACTCGACAAGCGCACTATATTGAATTGGTTGGTTATTGAAAGGTAGAGTTGCCATGAATATGTAGTAAATGTATTAGTATATATTTTGTAGATCAGAGGGACGGTTTATGATGTATAGAACAACAACGGAGGGGACATCGATCTTGAAGTGTAGGATTGGGAAGGTCGAGAGAGGGTATGTATGGAGAAGACAATGTATCTAGTGAAGGTATGAAGAGGACGGTTGATCTAGTTGTGATATGTTGAACAAGTGAGGGTGGAATGAAGTACAATACAAAAGATATTGTAATGCAGTGTTGCAACAATAAGCATCTTTATTGGGAAGAATATGTTGTGTTTTCCTCCTATATGGGGGAAGAGTCCAATGGACTATTTACCATATGGTTTTACCAAGTGAAGTTTTACCCTACCTCCTTTATAAAAGGGGATGCCTTTTCCATTTGAGAAAGTAAGAGAGAGAAAACAAAGAGTGAGAAAGGGAGAAAAGAGAGAGCTTTGGAGAGAATCTCGTATGCCCTTGTTCAGCCCATTTTGAAGTGCCCCGATCGACGACCAAACGACCTCCGATTGGGACGATTTTCTGGTATGTTGTTCACCTCATTATAGGCTTCATTTTGTACGGTTGGATCGTCGTTTTGAGCCTCCAATCTCATATCCCCTTTCCTAGTGTTCTCTCTTGGGTTTTGTTGATTTCCACCAATTGGGTGATGAAAATTAGAGATTTGTCCAAGCTTGTTGATGCTTGATGATGTTGTATGCCTCTAGCTTTGTCTAGGGAAGATTGTACCCACTTGTTATTGTTGATAGTGGAAGTTTCTGGCTCCCGTGGTTTTTTCCCCGTTTTGGGGTTTTCCACGTAAATCTGGTGTTCTTTGTGCTTGGTTATTTTATCTTCTGTTTGTGTCTGATTGTTGGTTTGGATTGCTTGAGTTTGGCTCTCTGGTTTACAGTTCTTGTCCATCCCGATTCGTATGTGTTAAAGGGGTGTGTCTGACGTCCCCTGCTTCCTCGTTCATAACAGACTGGTATCAGAGCATTTGGTTTAGGATGGAGGAAAAGAACAGTTTTCAGGGAATGATTGTGTTGAATTCGGGCAACTACTCAGATTGGAAGGTAAAGATGGAAGATCTTTTGTATGTGAAAGATCTGTATGAGCCGATTGTGCACAAAGAGATTCCAACGGGTGTCGTTGATGTTGAATGGAAAATTCTGAATCGAAAAGCGGTAGCTACGATCAGACAATTTGTTGATGTGAGTGTGCTCCAGCATATTGCCAATGACACGAATGCTTATCGGTTATGGTATAAGCTTGAAGGGATGTATGAGAGGAAGAATGCCCTCAACAAGGCGTCATTGATGAGAAAGCTTGTGAAATTGGAGTACAAAGATGGTGAGAGCATTGTTGTGCACTTGAGCACATTTCAGGGCTTTGTGAATCAGTTGGCTTCTGCGAAGATGTCGTTAAATGATGAGTTGCAAGCTCTACTACTACTCTCCTTGTTGCCGGATAGTTGGGATACACTTGTCGTGTCACTTAGTAATTCCGCTCTGGAAGGCAAGCTGACTATGGAATGTGTGAAGGCTAGTCTTTTAAACAAAGAGACTAGAAGGAAGGAGATGGGTGTTTCCTTACAGTCAGAGGCTAATGTGACGCAAGGTTCTGGTAACAACAGAGGAAGGAGTAAGGAACGACAGCAGCAGAACAGAGACAAGTCCAAAGGGAGATCGAAGTCTAGAAGCAAGTACATTTGCTATTATTGTGAGAAGCCGGGTCACATTCAAAAGTATTGCCGAAAGTTCAAGAGGGACAAAGGCAAAGAACCTGAGAAGTCAGAGACTTCGAGAAATCAAGAAGATAAAGACACTGCCGCTCTTATAATCAGTGATGAAATAGTGGAGTTGTTTGTGGTGGCTAATGAAGGTTCCTTGAATCTTGCAAGTGATGAGTGCACTTGGATTGTTGATTCAGCTGCTTCATATCACATTACTCCACACAAGGAGTACTTATCGTCTTACACTTGTGGAGATTTTGGCCGTGTGAGGATGGGAAATGATGGTGTGTCCAATGTTGTTGGCATGGGCACAGTTTGTTTGTTGACATCCACTGGCTGCAGTTTGATTTTGAGAAATGTTCGCCATGTTCCTGATATCAGATTGAATTTGATATCTTCTGGGATACTTGATGATGATGGTTATGCTCAAAATGCACAAGGCGGTGTTTGGAAGTGCTCCATGGGAAACTTGATTGTAGCTCGGGCGAAGAAGCAGAATACCATGTATGTGATGCAAGCCAAGATTTGCAGAGAAGAAGCAAATGTGATTGATGATGGTGCCGGAGAGCTATGGCACAAGCGGCTTGGACACATGAGCGAGAGGGGTTTGCAAATGCTTGCCAAGAAGGACATTCTCCCGAATATGCAAGGTATTTCTCTCAAACCTTGTGTTGATTGCCTAGCTGGAAAGCAACATAGAGTAGCATTTCATACTCGACCTCCATCTAGAAGAAAGCATGCATTAGATCTTGTTCATACTGATGCGTGCTCTATGGATTGCAAGTCACATGGTGGTGCACAATATTTTGTCACTTTTATTGATGACTATTCTAGAAAATTGTGGGCTTTTGTGTTGAAAAGCAAAGATCAGGTTCTGACAGTTTTCAAGGAGTTCCAAGCTAGAGTTGAACGAGAGACTGGTTTGAAGTTGAAGTGTGTCAGATCAGATAATGGTGGAGAGTACAGGGGTCCGTTTGAGCAGTATTGCAAGAGTCAGGGCATCAGGCTTGAGAAGACGCCACAGCTGAATGGGCTTGCAGAGAGGATGAACAGAACCATAGCAGAAAGAGTCAGAAGTATGTTGTCGACTGCAAAGCTGCCAAAGTCCTATTGGGCGGAGGCAATGTTGACTGCTGTGTATCTCATCAATCGCTCGCCTTCAGTTCCTCTTGATGGTGATGTTCCACAGAGGGTTTGGACTGGAAGAGATGTTTCGTTCCAGCATTTGAGAGTCTTTGGATGCCTAGCATATGTTCATGTTGCTAGAGATAAGAGATCCAAGCTTGATAGCAAGACAAAGCCATGTATCTTCCTAGGTACTCAGAGGATGAATTTGGGTACAGATTGTAGGATCTTACAGACAGGAAAGTGGTCAGAAGCAGAGATGTTGTGTTCATGGAAGACAAGACTATTGATGACTGGAAGCTCCAGCGACCGTCGTCTTCCTCTCCTGCTCCAGTCACCTTTGATCCCGTTTTTCCTCAAGTTGTGCTGAGAAGTTCAGTTCAGAATCAGCAAGAAGATGAGCATGATGATGGTGATGTTGATCCACCAGAAGTTCCACAACCTCAACAAGAGGATCTCCCTATCCAACCTGAAGTTGAGTTGAGAAGATCCGCCAGAGTGAGACAGACTTCCTCCCGATACTCAACCAACGATTATGTGTTGTTGACTGATTCAGGAGAGCCTGAATGCTATGAGGAAGCTATGTCAGATGTGCATCAGAAGGAGTGGTACAATGCCATGCAGGATGAGATGAGTTCCTTGCATGAGAACCACACCTATGACTTGTTGAAATTGCCTAAGGGCAAGAAAGCTCTCAAGAACAAATGGGTTTTTCATTTAAAGTCCGGAGAAGATGGTATACCTCCTAGGTTCAAAGCCAGAGTTGTGGTGAAGGGTTTTGAGCAGAAAAAGGGTGTAGATTTCAATGAGATTTTCTCTCCAGTTGTGAAGATGTCATCCATCCGGGTTATTCTAGGCATGGCTGCTAGCATGGACCTAGAGGTCGAGCAGCTTGATGTGAAAACCGCCTTCCTTCATGGTGATTTGGATGAAGAAATCTACATGGAGCAACCTGAAGGTTTTGAAGTCAAGGGAAAAGAGAAGATGGTTTGTCGTCTCAGAAAGAGCTTGTATGGTTTGAAACAAGCACCTCAACAATGGTACAAGAAGTTCGAGTCTTTTATGATCGACCACAAATTCCACAAGACACATGCCGACCACTGCGTGTTTGTGAAGAATTACGCCGAAGGTGACTTTCTGATTCTCTTGCTTTATGTGGATGTGATACGGGGTTAGCCGTAGGATGGCCCGATCTTCGACAATCAAGACTCAAAGACAAGAACGGAAGCAAACGACTCAAGAACAACAAACAAAGACTCAATATCGACTAAACGGAATAAAAACGCAGCAACTCTAGACTCGATTAAAAACGATAGAAAGACCGATAGATGGCTGATTCGAACTAAAATAGAACGAGGCAAAGACCCCAGGCCTCCTAAGAGGGTAGGAACCAAATACCAACGACTATAAAGCCCGCCTCTACAACCTTACACAACCAAGCGGACAACTTGGAGGCACAAGGAGGGGACTTGTGATTACCTGGATCACCAAGCTCTCGCGAGGTTGACGAACTCAAAGCAAACCAAGCAGGATCTATAACAATTTGCAATAGATGAGCAACGCTACGAATCGATTGACTTAGAACGCTCAATGTGTTTCACACAAAAGAGAGAATTTTCATCAAAATTGTACGTGAGTTTGACAATGGAAGAATCGGCCTCTTATAACCCTAAGGAGGCCGATTTCTAATAAAAATAATAAATAAAAAGAATTAATTAAAATACCCCTAAATTTCCTAAAATAACTTAAGTAAAGAAGGTTTCTAAAAATAGTACTTTATTCCCGTCAAAACAGTGACAGCTTGCAAAGATGGTGATTTTCGGCCAAGCTCTAGGTCGAATCTGGAAAAACTTTCAATAGCAAAGTTGTAGATCTCTTCGTCCTCGTTCCGACAAGGTATGGCACGATCCAATCCGATTAATATTGAATCCGTACGACTCATTTTACTGAGACGTCGAAAAGCTGTCAACTATATGAACAACCCAAAACGAACGTCAAGCTTCCACCTTTGCACCTTCTCCCATGGTGGAGCCTTCTTCTTCCTCTTGAGGATGACATCATTCTCACGAGCTCGAATCATATGTCCATCCCCAAGTATAGGCGTGTCCGGAAGTGTCTTGGATGGTCCCGCATCATTCCCCCTTTCTTGAAAAGGATTCGACCTCGAATCCAAGGTTGCATAAGATTCCGCAAATGCATCCACACGAGCTCCTGGATCGAATATCTCATGCCAATGGAAACTCCTCTCGAGGCCGATTGTTGCAGGGGTTGACCACTTCTGGATGGATTTGATCTTGGCTCCGCCATCTTGTAGACCATTAGAGCTTTCTACAAAACCAAGAAAAGAAACTTTAGTAGTGCACAATTCAGATTTTATATCAACCTCATGATATTCTAACTTAATATGCACTGTAGCTTGTTAATTGATCTCTAAATTTCCATCAAAGGCTAGCAAGTTTTCATCCTTTTCCAAGACTGGATTTTCAACTAATTCAAGGCTGGCAATAGTAGAAGAATTTTCACCAACAATGATCATATTACAAATTTCGCCTTTATCTAAGCATTTAGTATGACATAAATCGTCTCTTTGATTATCATCACAAGACATAGGTTGAACACCTAAAACTTTACTAACATTCAAAGAATCTTCATGATCATAGGCAAGTAAATTAACATCTTGATCATAAGTAACATGCTCTCTAATTTCATCAACAAGCTGAAAATCTATGTTAGGAGAAACATTAAGTTGATTAGAAATAGGATGAGGTTCTTCCCTTTCATGTGGTGGCACGTCAACCTTAGGTGGTACTTCTTGTCCGACCACCGTGTTAGAGCCAACACAAGAACTAAGCACGGGGTAAGAGCCAACAAAAGAACTAAGCACGGGGTAAGAACAATCAGTATGTTGTACCGGTAAGCCGTACCGACGCTCTTGTACCTTCAATCTTTCATTTATCTTTGCCAAGGTCTCCATAAGAGAGTTCATTTTGGCATTGAACACCGCGGCGGATATAGTTGCATCGGAATCGTTGCCATTGTTGGCATTGTTCGGGTTGTTAACCTGCTGAGACATCGCAACTAAACAAACACAGAACTATGTCAAGATTAGCAAAATAAAACAACCTCACTATGTGTTTCTCTCACACTCTTCTCTCTAATTGGTATGACAAGCTTGTAGGGGCAATCCGCTTTGGGCAAATCAACACTCAAGCAAGGACTTAACAATCAAAAGAGAGTAATCAAGAGAAAGGACAAAGAAACAATGAAGAAAGTGCTTGACACAAGCTGGGCAGAAGCTCGGAATCGACCAAACTGACTCGACAGACACTGTACCGAGGCTGTAACGAGGCTGGAGGGGGTCGGTATGGTCACTGCAGTACACGACACACAAAAATAGGAAAAGAAAGAAAAACTTGGATTTTTACCTCTTTTTGATTTAAACCCTTAGTATGGATGTTGTAGTTGCAAGGTAGGGCTTAAAAAAAAAATTATGGTTTGGGAGGTATGTGTTTGAGACTTTCGACTAGGGCTATAGGATTTCACCAAAATGGGTCCTTGAAAGTTCTTGCACTAGATCTCAACAATCCTTGTTTTTTTTTTTTTTTTTTTTTTTGGACTAATGCAAGAAACTATTTATGAAATAAAGGACTCTAAAAAAAAATTATATGCTATGGTGAAAGAAAATAAAATTTATGTAGCCCTAATGAAATATATATAATGGAGGTTTGGCTATCTTAGGTAAGTGGAACTATCTTATGCCTTTTATAATTTATGATAGATAAAACAATAATATCTACCACAAAAAAAAAATCAGAATTTAATTTAGGCAATTAAATAGATAGATCAAAAGATAGAACAACAAACTAGGGTTAGGGGATTGGTTCAATGAAGGTCGAACTGCCGATGGCTCTATTGCACAATTATGTGGGCTGCAACAGTGGGTGGAATCAATTTGATACCGTAGGATTGCAACAAATGAATGAAATGATGTTGCTTCAGGGCTGAATTCGGCAATAGCTTGATGATGGTCCGACTGGCTTTGTGTTTAGGGCTAAGCAACCACAACAATCACAAACAAAGATTAGGAGTAATCAAATTTAAAATTCAAGAAGTAAAAATCAAGAACTAGAAAGACTCTATTTTTGTAGGTTTTGTGTTTAGGGAAACAAAAGACACAACTTTGATGTCGGAAACCAAAGCTCTGATACCAATTTGATACGGGGTTAGCCGTAGGATGGCCCGATCTTCGACAATCAAGACTCAAAGACAAGAACGGAAGCAAAAGACTCAAGAACAATAATAAAGACTCGAAATTGATAACAAAGACACGACCGATAAGGACTGATTCGAACTAAAATAGAACGAGATAAAGACCCCAGGCTTCCGTAGAGGGTAGGAATCAAATACCAACGACTATAAAGCCCGCCTCTACAACCTTACACAACCAAGCGGACAACTTGGAGGCACAAGGAGGGGACTTGTGATTACCTGGATCACCAAGCTCTCGCGAGGTTGACGAACTCAAAGCAAACCAAGCAGGATCTATAACCAATTTGCAATCGATGAGCAATGCTTCGAATCGATTGACTTTCTCACACTTGTGTTTCACACAAAGACTGTATTTCTGAATAATGGAAGACGTCTCCTACAATGGATGAATCGGCCCTTCTTATAGCCTAGGGGCTGATTTAAGATAAAAATAATAAATAAAATAGAAATTAACTTAAATCCCTAAAATACTAAGAATAACTTAAATAAATAAGATCTTTAAAAATAGAAATAAGGAAAGTTATGCAACCTTATGCAACCTTGGATTCGAGGTCGAATCCTTTTCAAGAAAGGGGGAATGATGCGGGACCATCCAAGACACCTTCGGACACACATATACTTGGGGATGGACCTATTATTCGAGCTCATGAGATTGTTGTCATCCTCAAGAGAAAGAAGAAGGCTCCACCATGGGAGAAGGTCCAAAGGTGCAAGCTTGATGGGTATTTCGTTTTAGGTTCGTTCATGCTCAGTTGACAGCTTTTCGACGTCTCAGTAAAATGAGTCGTACAGATTCAATATTAATCGGATTGAGGCGTGCCATATCTTGTCGGAACGAGGGCGAAGAGATCTACAACTTTTTTTCCAGATTCGACCTAGAGCTTGGCCGAAAATCAACTTCTTTGCAAGCTGTCACTGTTTTGACGGGAGTGCAGCCAAGTGAGCGGGCGTGTGGCCATGGTGCGCGGGCGTGCGTCAGGCTGCGCGGGTGCGCGGGTGAGGCCTGTTGGCGCTGATTATCGCTTCCTTGTGCCAACTTGAGATATCTTGAATTATTAAGCTATGTGACTTAATTAGTACGTGGCTTAATTAGTTACATTATTGAAGTTATTTAGGGTATTTAGGGGTTTTAATTAATTCATTTTAATTCCTTTTTATTTATTATCTTTATTAGTAAATCAGCCATAGGTTATATATTGACGGCTGATCATTGTTGAACGGAAACGTTGAAATTTATGAAAGTTCTCTTTTTGTGTGAAACACACAGAGCGTAAGTCGGTCGATTCGTAGCGTGGCTCATCGATTGCAAATTGGTTATAGATCCTGCTTGGTTTGCTTTGAGTTCGTCAACCTCGCGAGAGCTTGGTGATCCAGGTAATCACAAGTCCCCTCCTTGTGCCTCCAAGTTGTCCGCTTGGTTGTGTAAGGTTGTAGAGGCGGGCTTTATAGTCGTTGGTATTTGGTTCCTACCCTCTTAGGAGGCATGGGGTCTTTATCTCGTTCTATTTTAGTTCGAATCAGTCCTTATCGGTCGTGTCATGCTTTCAATTTCGAGTCTTTATTCTTGTTCATCGAGTCTTTGCTTCCGTTCTTATTTGTCTTTGTTTGATTGTCGAAGATCGGGCCACCCTACGGCTAACCCCGTATCAAGGGTCCCATTAATGGTGGATTCCATTCATCCCCAGCCATGAAACCTGTGGCCTTTGCTTACAAGGCGTCTCCTTGACAGACCCACCTCAACTCCTCCTTGACAGACCCGCCATGGAACCCGTGCTTGTAGAGCGCCCAAGCTCGCTCATGTGATGAACACCACCCATTGAGTAAACGACCAGCATCGTGGGTAGAATTCGTTTGCCGCATTGTGATCTATCAATATCATTTGCGGAGCCAAAACGCAGGTCTCTCACTCTTTGTTTCAATTGTTCCAAACACTACTAAAATAGTTTGATATAGGGACGGATATTAGAGACGGATTTCACTTGTAGCTAATTATGTCCCTATTACGGATGAGTTTTGGAAGAAAATGTCATAATCAACGCTAAATTTAAAACAAATTAGCGCAGCGTCAGTAATTTTGTTGCTAATTGCAATATCCGATAATAGGTTCCTAAATCTATACCTAATGGGAACATGGTGAAATGTCGTGTCTATCTTTGACTCTATATAGCAACAAATATAGGAACCAATTTATATTTCGTCTCTATATAGAGACAAAATTGAAATATGTGCCTAAATTTCTCTCTAATTACTAAAGAATATGGGGATGAATGAGCGTTCGACCCAAACTCATTAACAAAATAAACACGCATTACAATATTTGTTGGTGAATAGTCACGACCTTAAGTTGGTTACAAAAGCCAATCCTGATTCCATCCCCGAATTTGTTCCTAAATATATCTCTGAATCCGTTCCTGAGTCTGTATCTGAATGCGTCTCCGAATCCGTCCCTGCATCCGCCTCCGAATTCGGCCTTGAATCTGTTCCTGAATTCGTCCCCGAATTCGTCCCTGATAAGCCGCCCCTGAATTCGTCCCCGAATTCGTCCTAGAAGCCATCCCTGAATCCGTCTCTGAATTCATCCCTGAATCTGTCTCTAATTAGGGCATTATATAACGCAAATCCGCCAATTTAATTCCAGTCTTCCTCATAATTCCACGACGGTATTTTGTTTTTTTGAGAAAATGACGGTATTCTATATCAATCATACATTCATACATCCTTCTTTGCATAATTCAATGTAAGTAATTAAGTATATGTATCGTAAGATCTGTATCTATTTGTTCATCTGGATGATATACGCATATGCATTATCTGAATTTTTAAATTATATGATCTAATTAATGGATCATGTTAGGGTTTTATAATATTAGTCAATTGCATACTTATTAAAAAGACTGAATTTGTTATATATGTGCAGAAAAAATGAATAATCGTGCTTGGATGTATGATCTGTACTTGCCGAATCTTGATGGCATCAAACCTGAATATTATCAAGGGGTTGATGAGTTTGTGGAATTTGCTTCTTCTCAAGAACATTACATGGATGGAGACAAGATAAAATGTCCATGCAAGAGGTGTCGAAATTGTCAATTTAAGGTTGCAAGTAAAGTTAATGACGACTTATATCACTATGGGTTTTTGAGTGATTATTACCGATGGACTGCACAGGGTGAGTCGATTAGTGCATCAAATGAGGAAGAACTTTGTGAGAATAACCCACGAGAATTGAATCCAGAACAAAGAATGGTATTTGATTTGGCTGGGCCTAATTTTGTTCCCCCGTCGTGGTTTAATGAAGCTAATAGTGGTGGAGCTAGAGATGACTACCAAGGAAATCTGGGAACGGAACCTTCTGAGACAATTAGTGTTGTGAGCCTAATTAGCCTTGTTTTACACTTACTTTTATATCGATTTCTGCACGCATTTCATACATTTGGGTTAGAATAATACAGAATCTATGTAGTTTACACTTATTTGCAATCTATGGAGGTCTACACAAGTTTTTGTCATATTTCGCAGAAATCGTACGCATTTTGGAGCTTAAAGGAAAGTCATGGAGAAGCCAAGAATGGTGCAGCTGGAGAGAAGGCCAATTTCCGGTTTACATCGTTCTGAATCAGGCTGTGATGTCTTCATGAGAGTTGTAGTCCTCGGAAAGAGCTTTCCAACGCATGGTCATATGCGTCAATCCGACAAACGAGGCAGCGGGAAAGTGTGTTTTACGAACAGAGCTGGAAGCTGAGAAAAGAACTCGACGTCGACAAGAGTTGTCGACATCGACAAGTTTCCAAAACTCGACATGAGCACTGGAAGACGAAGTCGAGTTGACTGAACTCAAGACCAAAATGTTGTCGAAGTCGAGGAAAGTTGTCGACATCGAGAAGACATGTCGAGCACTCCAGAAGCCGAGATCGAGGAGAAGTCCGAAGAGAAAGGAGATTACTTGCAAGCCAAGATTCGACGAATTCTATCCGAATCTATCAAGAACAAAGAAGACGTCCACACATTAGATATAATCCTAGTCTATCTATTTTATTTAAATACACTATGTTATTTATTTATCATTAAGTTTTAGATATAGTTTTAGATAAAGGTAGATATCTCCTATCCTTGATTAGCAAGGATTAGAAGCCTATAAATAAAGCCCATGGGGCTCAGTTTTAATCATTCAATTCTAGATTCAATTTCAGAGAGAAGTAAGTAGGAGAAGTAGAGAGAGAGAGAGAGTGAGCAGCCGGTTGGAGTTGTGAAGCGAGAGCGGAGTTGGCTTCGAGCGGTTGTAAACTTTGGTTTATTTTAATGCAATTTATTTCCTTTCGATCGAAGATGTCTGTTATTGCAATGAAGAGTGAGTAGTCCACCCACTTCTGGGGCTGGGGTGAGCCCGACGGTGGCCATGTGAGGCGATGCAATAAAGGTCAGATTTTTATGTGATTCATCTTCTATCCCTATGAGCATGATTCTTTTGCGAGAGTTGAAGGTGATCCTTGTTTGTGTTATTGAAGCGAAAGTGATCTTAATGCAACTTGGATTAATTATGTGAAAAAGGGTTAGTAACAATTAGGGTTTATGCGAGAGCCTCTATATTCCTATTTGTTAATAACGAAAGTTATTTAGATGGAAAGCATGATCTTTTATGCCTTTATGTGTTACTTTGCATGGTTATCGTTGTGGTGTTGAAACCCTAGCCTTGGAAGTCTTTAGTTTATTGATTTATTTCATCGAAAATCGTTTCCGTTTTCGAAAGCATTTGCTGTTGTGAGAATCTGATAGCTACCTGAGAACTGCTGACGTGCTTCCTCGTGGATTCGATCCTGACTTTTCTCTTACTACAACGGGAGGAAGTCTTGTAATTATTTGCTGAGACAGGGAAGTCAGTCTGATCTATATTCTATTCTATACTTGACTTACTCCTGCAACAACAAATTGGCGCCGTTGCCGGGGAAGCAATCAATCGCGCCTTAGGTAGTCAATTCTCACTGTTTCTTTGAGTTAGATTGCAGGTGTATGCGTCGTTCTGGTCAAACACCTGAGTTTGACATCTTAGACGAACCGGAGCGCTACCTACACATCCACTCCAAACTCAAAAGAATCATGTCAGCTGCTGAAACACAGGAACAGCTGATCGCTAGGCTCACAAGGGATCTAGCCGCCAGAGATGCTGCCCTCGCTACTGAGAGAGCAGAAAAAGAACAAGCAAATGAGCGTGCTAGACAAGAAGAAGGCGCGCTCGCCCAATATCCTCTTACTGCAGAGGATTACATGCATCCCACTCTCGTCGTGCCTGAATCGGCCATTCTTATCCCTGAAAACTCCTATGAAATTCGCACTCAATTTCTAATTGAACTTAAAAATAATGCTTTTCATGGGAATTTTAATGAGTGTCCACTTGAGCATATTATAAACTTTTCTGACATGTGTCGTACACTTGCTGAAGGTACCACTCTGGAGTACATCAAGATGAAGGCTTTTCGATGGTCTCTCGCTGGCCCCGCATTGCAATGGTTAGTAGGGCTTAAACCGCGAAGCCTCACGACATGGGCCCAAGTAGAGCAGGAATTTCTCGACAAATTCTTTCCTCCTGCCAAGACAGCACTCCTACGCCAAAAGATCACAACTTTCAGACAGAAACTTGGGGAACAGCTGGCAAAGGCATGGGAGCGCTACAAGGAACTTCTGCGATCCTGTCCCACCCATGGACAACCACCTTATGTGGTTCAGGAGATTTTCTTCAATTCTCTTGATCAAATCACTAAGGACAGAATCAACAATTATACTCGATATGAGTTCCTAACAATACCACCAATTGAAGCATGGGGTATCCTGGATAAGCTCACCAATTACGACAACAAGTATGGGGCTCCTGCAAACTATGAGGAGAATACCTACGCTAGGCCAGCCCCATCCAGGCCTCTCTATGAGCCAGCAAAGGAGATCGACCCAGATGTCAGGGAACAATACTACAGAGACCAGAATAAGAAGCTCCTCAAACAAGTGAAGTATCTCTTTGTCAACCAGCCTTGCATATAATGTGGATCGCAAAGGCACACCACTACTGAGTGCCCACATACAGAGCAAGTCAGGATGGCAGAACATCATGAGGATGCAGCTTACGCAGGAGGGCCTAATCGCTATATGGGGGATCAAAGGCCTTATCAACAGCAATGGAACCAAGGTCCCCCTAGGAATCCTCCACCCTACAGAGCTCCAGGACATCCAGAAAGGGATCAAAGGAAGGATGATCTGCAGCTGGTCCTTGAGGAGATGCGACGAAATCAAGGGACCATCAACAACCAGTTCCAGAACATCACCACCAAATTTGGAGAACTAGACATCTGGAAAAGGGGAATTGAGACGCAGATAGGACAAATTTCTGCACAGATCCCACGACAGTCCGGCAAGCTCCCTGGGCAAACAGAACCAAATCCTAAGGGAAAGACTGGACACATAGCTGCTGTAAAACTCAGGAGCGGGCATCAACTGCAAGAGCCAGAGGTCGGAAAGCAGCAGGACAGCACTGAAGAACAACTCGATGTCGACAAGAATCTTGTCGATGTCGACAAAAAACTTCTCGATGTCGAGGACAGCCCTGATCGACCAACTTCTGCACTAAACAGCAACTCGACATCGAGGAAAGTTGTCGATGTCGAGGAACTTGTCGATGTCGAGAAGTCTCAAATCGATGTCGAGAAGTCTGCAACGCCTCCGACGTCTGTTCTGGCTCCGAGTCAGAAAAAGAAGCTACCTTTCCCCACGAAATCTCTAAAGGACCCAGCAGAGAAAAAGTTTCAGCGCTTCATCAAGATGCTTCAGAAGCTCAATGTCACCATACCCTTCACAAAAGCTCTCAATGAAATGCCGTCCTATGTCAAGTTCCTAAAGGAGATTCTGAGTAAAAAGCGATCGATGGCAAAAATCACAGAGGAGTGCAGCCATCTGGACATATTGGAGAAGAGGCCGGATCCAGGTAAGTTTGCTATAACTATTGGATTTGGTCCATACAAAATTAATGCCCTATGTGATCTTGGAGCCAGTGTTAGTATTATGCCTTTAACAATTTGGTCCAAGATTAAGATAGGTGCCCTGGAGCCTGTGGATGCTAGACTATACATGGCCAACAACACAGTGGTCATTCCAACAGGCATGGTAGAAAATGTCCCAGTACAAGTAGGTAAATTCTTCGTCCCTGCTGATTTCTTAATTGTTGATATGCAAGAAGATCCTGCTTGTCCAATTATTTTAGGGAGACCATTCTTGGCGACTGTGGATGCGAACATAAGCGTACGGAAAGGAGTGCTCACCTTCAACATCAGCGATGAGGTAATAGAGTATTCTTTCAATAAAACTGAAAGGCATACAGGTCCAATGGAAGAGGTCAAATCTATCTCAGCTGGCTATATCACCTGCGGGGAACCCAAGGTCAGAAATATGACCCCTAAGGAGATAGAAAAGAGAGATATAGAGGCACATGTGGAGAAAATCATGGACATCCTAAAGGAAGAAACAGAAGATCCACTCGACGCAAATCAAGGTAAGTCGATTTGGATTAACTATTTTTCGGATGCCTTGACAGGAGCTAAGTATGGGGTCGAAGTCGACAAAAACTCCTCGAGATCGAGTAGTTTAGTCGACGTCGACAAAGACCAGAAACCACCACCAGCGTCGTCGAGCAAGCCACTGGAACCAGAGAACAACTCGACATCGACAACACTTGTCGATATCGACAAGATTGATGCTTCCTCGACACTGCCTTTCTCGATGAGAAATCCACTGGAGGTTGAGAAGTCCTTGACGTCGACAACTCTTGTCGATGTCGACAAGATTAGGGTTTCCTCGACTTCGCCGTCTTCGAGCAGTCCACCACCTGAAGCTGAAAGCAACTCGATGTCGAGTAATGTTACTCGAGATCGACAAGATCTAGTGGTTCCCGATTCCGATTCTGCGAAGGTAAGCCAAGGTATGAATCTGTCTTCTCCTATTTCAATTAAAGATTTATCTATACATGGGAGAGGTTTGCCTTGGTATGTGCGCTTATGCAGGATTTCCGATGACGATCCAAAGGAATACGAAGTAGGAGATATGGTCTATGTCTCTAAATCAAAGGATCATTGGTTTCCTAACAAATTCAATAAGAAGAAGATGGGACGATTCACGGTGAACAAGATCCATTCAGGAGGGATTCAGCTGAAAGATAAAAATGGAGTCTTGTTTGAAGCCCAAGCTACATGGGCTCTGAAGATGCCACCTTGAGCTTAACGGAGAAAGTCGGCCTAGCGACTATAAAATCTAGAGCTTAAAAATAGACTTTTTATTTTGGGACTTTTTGGACATTGTTTGTTTGTTTTTTAGGGTTATACTATTGTGGATATTTTTGGTCTATCGAATCTTGCAGGAATGGCTACAGTCTTGTCGACATGAGGGGAGGAACTCGACATCAACAAAACCACATCGAGTTAGCCTCTGTCGAGAAGATCACCCTGGAGGCATCCAAGTTACTCGATGTCGAGGAGATGTTGTCGACATCGACAAGTTCTCGAGATCGACTAGAGTTGTCGAGATTGACAAGTACTGCAGCACTTCTTCACTCGATTTCCGACGATCTACACATCTGTCTTGTGAGTTTCTTTCTCTACCCTTATTTTTTATATACAGTGAGGACACTGTAATGTTTAAGTATGGGGTGGGGGAAGGGCTTACTTCATGCATATTGATCATATTTGACATTACTTGTGCATTATTTATTTGAATTGCCACATGGCTATTTTCGAATGCATTATTGATTTATGTGCTTATATGCATGTTTTCCAAAGTTTGAAAAAATGACCCCCCCATTGAAATTTTTGAATAATGTCATGGAAGCTTATATTGAACTCGACGATGCAAAATTGGATTCATTAGAGATATAGCATGAAATTGCCTAGTAAAGGGAAGTCACAATGAAGTGCCTTATTTCTTGAAAACCATGAAAGGAGGTAAAATTTGAAATTGCTTTTGACATGTTGCATGATAAAATGATTGAGGACTTTAAATTCCATATAATGCTCATATGTTTAATCCTAGCCTTACCTATGCTTATGCATCACAAAAGCCATAATATGCCTTATTTCAAATATTGCTCCACATGATCTAAATATTTCCATTCTTTACCTTATCCGGGGATTATGTTGAGAATGATGTTACATTATGGAGATGTTATATGGTGTTTGTGTTGTGATTATTATCATTATTGGAGTTTGGAAGGAAATTATTTGAAATATATGGAAAATTTAATGAGTGAAAAAAAAAAAATCCAATCACCTCAGGAGATAAAGGTAGATTGACCCTGCTCTCTGAGATAATAGTTTGGAGAGATGGGACACATTGTGAGGAGTCCAAAGCACTAAGTATCCGGGGCCATTCATGACACCCATGTTTGCAACTCGCGAGAAGGCAGTGCTGAGGTCAGAGAGGTAAAAGCATTATTATTGAAAAAAGCAATATGAAAGGTGATGAATTATATGGAGAAGGAATGTGGAATGAAACTCAAGTTTGGAAGCGATCCATTTCCCCGGATCAAAAGCACCACATTGCCAGAAATTGCCCACCTTTAGCCTTTTACCAATTCTACTCCTTCATGAGCTTAAATTAAAGTCTTCTTGATTATTAATGCTTTGTCACTTATGAATGTTTTTGCATAACCCTCCTTTTTGTGAGTAGATGTTGCTTTTTAAATTGCACATGCATGAATCTGTGACACTAGTACCTTTTCGAGGATGATAATTGATTGCAGGGACATATAAGAATGAATCTAATATGTTGAGAGTTTTGATTTCTTCCCCTGAATGACAAATAAAAGTATTGCTTGAGGACAAACAAGCTTAAGTATGTGGTGTTTGTTGTGAGGCTAATTAGCCATGTTTTACACTTACTTTTATATCGATTTCTGCACGCATTTCATACATTTGGGTTAGAATAATACAGAATCTGTGTAGTTTACACTTATTTGCAATCTATGGAGGTCTACACAAGATCTATCAAGACCAAAGAAGATGTCCACACATTAGATATAATCCTAGTCTATCTATTTTATTTAAATACACTATGTTATTTATTTATCATTAAGTTTTAGATATAGTTTTAGATAAAGATAGATATCTCCTATCCTTGATTAGCAAGGATTAGAAGCCTATAAATAAAGCCCATGGGGCTCAGTTTTAATCATTCAATTCTAGATTCAATTTCAGAGAGAAGTAAGTAGGAGAAGTAGAGAGAGAGAGAGAGAGAGTGAGCAGCCGGTTGGAGTTGTGAAGCGAGAGCGGAGTTGGCTTCGAGCGGTTGTAAACTTTGGTTTATTTTAATGCAATTTATTTCCTTTCGATCGAAGATGTCTGTTATTGCAATGAAGAGTGAGTAGTCCACCCACTTCTGGGGCTGGGGTGAGCCCGACGGTGGCCATGTGAGGCGATGCAATAAAGGTCAGATTTTTATGTGATTCATCTTCTATCCCTATGAGCATGATTCTTTTGCGAGAGTTGAAGGTGATCCTTGTTTGTGTTATTGAAGAGAAAGTGATCTTAATGCAACTTGGATTAATTATGTGAAAAAGGGTTAGTAACAATTAGGGTTTATGCGAGAGCCTCTATATTCCTATTTGTTAATAACGAAAGTTATTTAGATGGAAAGCATGATCTTTTATGCCTTTATGTGTTACTTTGCATGGTTATCGTTGTGGTGTTGAAACCCTAGCCTTGGAAGTCTTTAGTTTATTGATTTATTTCATCGAAAATCGTTTCCGTTTTCGAAAGCATTTGCACTTTAATTTTCTGTTCTTAGTCGATCCCGGGAAAATCTTGTCGATATCGATATATCTTGTTGACGTCGAGGACTTTTTGTCGAGATCAAGGTTTTCTGCTTGAGTAGAGTTGCTGTGTCGAGTACTTGTCGACATCGACAAGTCTGTGTCGACAAGACTCGGTCGAGTTCTTCTGTCGAGTACTCTGCTGTTGTCGATTAGCTTCTGTCGAGTTGCTTTGTCTTTGCTTTTGTTTGCTTTGCTTTTATTTCTGTCTTCTTTATTTGTTATTTGCTTTTGTCTTAGTTGCCCTTGCCGGGATTATTTGTTTCTATTTTATTTCTGCTTCTGCTGGTGTTTCTGTCTGTTCTGCTGCTGTTGTGAGAATCTGATAGCTACCTGAGAACTGCTGACGTGCTTCCTCGTGGATTCGATCCTGACTTTTCTCTTACTACAACGGGAGGAAGTCTTGTAATTATTTGCTGAGACAGGGAAGTCAGTCTGATCTATATTCTATTCTATACTTGACTTACTCCTGCAACAACAATTAGCGATGTCAATGACATGGAAGAAGGCGCAGGACCAACCGATATTGATAGGATGTCCCAACGTTTTTGGGATGTGCTTAAAGTAGTTGAGGAACCGGTGTGGTCTGGATGTTCTACACATACACAATTGTCTTTTACTACAAGGCTTATGAGTTTGAAATGTGAATATAATGTGCCTCAAAGCGTCTTCAATGGTTTCATCCAATTGTATGACGAGATTTTACCTCCAGGTCATAAGATTCCAGTCAATTACTACCAGGCAGAGAAGTTGGTTAGTAATTTAGGTTTGCCGATGGAGAGAATATACACGTGTCCCAATGGTTGTATGTTATATTGGAAGGATGATGTCAGCAAAGAATCTTGCAAATTTTGCGGGCATTCCAGGTTTACAAGTAATGAGAATAAGAGCACCCCGTGTAAAGAAGTATTTTACTTGCCTCTAACCCCACGACTGCAAAGATTATATGCATCTGAGGCTACGATTGGCCATATGACTTGGCATGCGAATCATGTACCGGAGGAGGGGATGATGAGTCATCCTTCAGATGGAGATGCATGGAAGAGGCTGAATACAATGCATCCTAGTTTTGCTTATGAGCCTCGAAATATTCGTTTTGGTCTGTCCACATATGGTTTTGCCCCATTTATTAAATCGGGTCAAAACTATTCTTGTTGGTCAGTTATTGTTACTCCTTACAATCTTCCACCCAATATGTGTATGAAAGCAGAATATATGTTTTTGACATTGGTCGTGCCAGGTCCTCGAAATCCTAAGAAGTTGATTGATGTGTGTCTGCAACCTTTGATCGATGAGTTAATGCAATTATGGGAGTCCGGGGTGACCACTTATGATGTTTCAAGGAAGGAAATTTTTATTATGTGGGCAGCTCTCCTTTGGACGATTAGTGACTTTCCCGCATATGCTATGTTGTCAAGATGGAGTACTGTTGGAGAGTTATCTTGTCCAATATGTATGGAAAATTTAGATGCTTTCCGATTACATTATGGTAGAAAGGCTTGTTGGTTTGATTGTCACAGATGATTTTTAGAAGTTGATCATCCTTGGCGAAAAAATAGGAATCGGTTTCGAAAAAATGTTGTGAGAACATCACCGCCACCTCCGATGCTGAGTAGGAATGAAATTTGGGAACGGGTACGTCACTTTCCAACCGCCATTGAGGACCCACTGAATCATCCGCCTGGTTATGGAGATTCTCACAAGTGGACGAAGCAGAGTATTTTTTGGAGGCTTCCATATTGGAATGATCTTTTAATTCGACATAACATTGATGTTATGCACACAGAGAAAAATGTATTCGATAATATTTTTAATACTGTGATGGATGTTCCTGGGAAGACTAAGGATAACTTGAATGCACGGAAAGATATTCGACTACTTTTTCGCCGTCCAGAGCTTCAAGTAAATGATGATCACAAGGGGGCGAAACCAAAAGCAATTTACACATTGACGATGGATGAAAAGAAACATGTTTGTCAATGGTTGAAGTCTGTGAAGTTTCCTGATGGTTATGCATCTAATTTGGGGAGATGTGTTCAGAAGGATAATTGCAGTCTCGCAGGGATGAAGAGTCATGATTGCCATGTGTTTATGGAAAGACTCATACATGGGAAGTTACTCCTCTCCCATTCAGGGTCATGATTGCCATGTATGAGACTGCTATATAACAGTCTCCCATTCAGGAATTCCCTTAGCTTGAGAGTATGAGTTGGGCTCAAAGATGGAACATACATTGACCAAAGAATGAACATAGGCAGGTGACAAATGGGATAGGTTGTTGACAACAAAAGAGTCTGACTGAGATGAATCATGATTGCCTCTGAGAGGGAGATGAGAATAAACAAAATCATGCAGTCTAGCAGGACTGGTGATTTGTCTCCTTAAAGGCATATGAGGAGAAGGAGACATGTCAGGAGAGGATGAAGAAACAGGTAACTAAGAAGGAGGAGTGGACTGTGAGTAAGGTGGAGAATCAGAATCTTGGAGATTGGTGGGTGACTGAGTAACAGATGGAGAGCTAAGAGGAGGTGATCCAAGGTTATTAGGAGAGGATGGAGGTATCTGTGTCCATTCAAACATAGGATCAGGATAATCACTTGCCTGAAAATAAATTGACTGAACTGGAGGGTGCACCATTTCATTATGTTTGAAAGGAAATAGATTTTCTTCAAACTTGACATGTCTGCTAATGATGATGGTCTTCCTCTCAAGATCAAACAGTTTGTAGGCCTTTTGATTGGGAGGATAGCCAAGAAACACACATCTTTTAGCCACAGTATCCAACTTGTCTCTATAATCATTTGGTTGAAATGCATAACAGAGGCAACCAATGACCCTTAATTGATCATAGCTGGGAGATGTGTGATAGAGGACTTCAAAAGGTGATTTCCATTTCAAGGTAGGGGTAGGCATCTTATTGATAAGATGGGTTGCACCAAGAACACAGTCTCCCCAAAACTTTAAAGGTAAGCCAGCATGCACCCTGATGGCTCCAGCAGTTTCTAAGAGGTGCCTATGTTTCCTCTCCACTCTCCCATTCTGTTCATGAACCCCTGGAGCAGCTTTTTGATGAATAATTTCTCTAGAATCAAACAAATCTTTGCAACCTTTCTGAGTAAACTCGGTCCCATTGTCAGTTCTCACTACCTTAACAGACATTTGGAACTGAGTTTCAACCATGTTAAGAAAGGTTGTGATCAACCTCAACACTTGCATTTTGTTTTGCATCAAATAAACCCAAGTGCACCTAGAAAAATCATCTAAGATAGTAAGAAAATATCTAGCTCCACACATAGCAGGAACTCTGTAGGGACCCCAAACATCCAAATGTAAAAGATGAAAAACACCATCAGCAATAGACAAACTTCTATCAAACTGTGACTTGTGTGCTTTAGTCATAGAGCACACATCACAATGTAAATTCTGAACATCAATAGCAGTACAACCAGGAATATGTTGTAGCTTAGAAAAAAATATATGTCCCAATCTAGCATGCATTAATAGCATGTTATTACAACTGGCATTATTCAAGGAACAAAAAAACTGCAACTGAGACTACATATTCCCACCAGTCTTCAAGACATATAATCCTTTGTCTTCAAATCCTTTTGCAACAATCACTTTAGTTGTAAGGTCTTGTAACCAACATCCCATTGCATCAAAACTGAATCTCAGTTGTTGCTCACAACGACACTTAGAAACAAACAACAAATTATGTCTAAATTGAGGCACCAAGAGAACATGTTTTAACACCAATTCAGAACTCAATCTGATTGTACCAAAATGTGTCAATGTGATGCAATTGCCATCAGGTAAACCAAGTTTGATTGCAGTCTTGAAATAAAAAACTTCTGAGAAAATTTGACAATCAAAAGCAATATGATATGTGGCCCAGAGTCAACAATCCACATATCATGTTGTGATTTATTAACAACAATGAGAAATGAGGAGCTTAGAGTACTTGCAAAATGCACCATGGCCTGATTGGCAGTGCTATCAACACTCTCCACGTGGGACTTTCCCTTCATTAATTTCAGGACTTCCTGTAATACAGCATTCATCACTGCCTGATCTGGCTTGCTACTGGTGTATTGATCCTCCTCCAAGGGACTCTCTTGCTGTACAGACTCAAAATGTGCTGCAAACTTGCCAGTAGGCCTAGTCTTGCCTTCATCTTTGGGTCCTCTAAACCATTGAGGATACCCTATGATCTTAAAACAAAACTCCTTAGTATGTCCTCTCTCCCCACAGTGATCACATTTCCTCTCAAGCTTGTCTTTCTTATAATCTATGTATCCTTGCTCAGTATTCTTATCAAAATACTTGGATTGCTCACCAGTTTTGTAACCCTTAGCAGCATTGGCCTCACTATCTAGTTGATAGTTCCTATCAAATTGCCCAAACTGCCCAAACCTATCAAATTGCCTTGACACATTCAAGGCATTTTGCTCACCCTGAATTGCACTGGTAACTCCTTTAGACCTCTCTATCTGTGTTGCAATTTGAAAAGCTTTATTGATCCCAGGCATAGGATCTTTGGATAGTATATTACTCCTCGGATTCTCATACACATCATTCAAACCTATTAATTCCTCCACAACCACACACATGATCAGCATCTAAAGACTTCAATTCATCCAAAATCTTACTCAGTTTACCAAAATAAGCACCTACAGACAAATTGTCTTGTTTGAGATTAGCCAAATCTCTACGCAGCTGGTAAACTAAAGGATCATTGGACTCAAATAACCTTTCCTTTACCTCATCCCAGAGTTCCTTCGACGTTTTAACATACATGAGGCTCTCTGCAACTTCCTTAGCCATCGAATTAAAAAGACAACACATCACCATCTAGTCTGCACGCATCCATTTCTCGAAGTCTTCACTACATTCTAGAGGCTTTACACAACTTCCAGTTATGAAACCTAGCTTTGCCTTAGCACCTAGCGCCATTTTTATACCTCTACTCCAACTTGTAAAGTTGGCTCCATTGAAAGGATTCGAAACTAAAACCATTCCTGGATGGTTTGAATTTGATAGAAATAACGGATTGACATGAGCCCTGGACATACCTTGCATCATGTCTCCAAATTGAATTCCTTGATTCGCAGCAAAATTCCACCCCCTGCCAGCACCTGAACCTGGAGCAGGTGGAGTCACGAAAGTTCCTCTTCCTTGTCCATTGTTGTCACCTTCGACACAAGACGATTGTCCTTGTGAGTTTGCTGCTCCTCTTCCAACCATATCATCCACAAGGAAAACCAGATCTCAGCGAATCTTCTAAAAAAAACACGAGCTCCGGTGATCACCGGAACTTCGAAATGAAAACGAAATTCACCGAACAACGACAGATCGCAACTCAGCGCTCTGATATCATTTGAACTTATGCAATTGGAATAGTTAATTGCATCAATAGATCGAAATCAAAAGGAATTGGAAAACCTCTATTGGAGATCAAGAACAATGAACTGAAATTGCTTAGTTTGTTACACAGTCGCAACCGAAATCCCGCCTTTTATAGGCTTTACAAATTGACATCCAAATTACAAAAATGCCCCTCCCCCCACACACACCTTGGATTTTCATCCAAGGAAAGGGGCGGAGCTAGGGATCGAACCCGAGACCTCCTGACATCCCCTTCCTCCCCACCAGTGAACCCGGGCAAAAAGGTTTGACTTCTCTTTCTTCTGAATGTTAGCATGAGACAGATTAGATGTATATATTGTTTATTCGGTGAATAAATTTGACTTCTCTTTCTTCTGAATCCTCCGATTAACTCATTATGGTTGATCGGTAGATTTCATTTTTGTTGTTTGTATATGTTCAGGTTGAAATGGATCCAGATTCTATATACAATTGTTTTTTTCGCATTAGGATTGTTTGATTCAATTAGACTATAGCAGTTGGTATAGGATCCGTTGCGGCTGCAAAATATCAAAACGATATAAATAAATTGTAGATTCATTGGATGGAAGAGCTCGAAAAAAGGCCATATGTATCCATTTGCTGCTTCTTTGGCGGATAAGATGTAGGTTATAGACTAATCTAATTCAGTTTGAGGATAAATAGGGATTAGATTTGTGCGAAGATGAAGATGAAACTCAAAATTTACACTCAAATTCTACATTGTGGGTACGGTCACCTCAATTATTGGATCATATTTCAATGGGACTGTTCAATCATCTCTAACCCCCAAATAATTCAATGCAATGAAAGGAATTGATAGATTAAGCACCATAAAGATGTGTCACTATTGATCGATAAGGGTGATGACAGTGATCATGTAAAAAAAAAAGCTCTAAAAATAAACCTGTCACAAAAAAAAGTTGTTACCGTCATTGATCGATAAGGGTGCATGGTGACATTGATCCCGTAAAAAAAACTCTAAAAACAAATATGTCACAAAAAAAAAAGTTGTTACCGCATATGTCACCACCAACAGTGATCTCAAAAAAAAAACTAAAAATAAAAGTGTCACCACATTGATAAGGGTGGTGACAGTGATAAATGTGGTGACAGTGATAAGGCTGGTGACAGTGGTGATAGTGATAAAGGTGGTGACAATGATAAGGATGGTGATAGCGATATGGGTGGTGACATGGATAAGAGTGGTGACAGAGATAAGTTAAGGGTGGTGTGATAAGGGTGGTGACAGTGATAAGTTAAGGGTGGTGTGATAAGGGTGGTGACAGTGATAAGGGTGGTGACAATGTCCACGTAAAAAAACTCTAAAAACTAAGTTGTCACAAAAAAAAATTGGCACCACATGTGTTACCACTAATAAATGTGGTGACACTAATATCTTTTCAAAAAAAAACTCTAAAAACTAAGCTGTCACCAAAAAAAATTGTCACCACATCACTAATCTCGTAAAAAAAGTTGTTTATCATCATACACTTGTCACCAAATTTTTGTCATCATGAGGGTGATGACAGTGATCCCGTAAAAAAAACTCTAAAAATAAATATGTCACCAAAAAAGTTGTTACCGCCATTGATCGATAAGGGTGGTGACAGTGATCTCGTAAAAAAAAACTCTAAAAACAAATATATCACAAAAAAAAGTTGTTACCGCATATGTCACCACTGACAGTGATCTAAAAAAAACTAAAAATAAAAGTATCGCGCACCACAATGATAAGGGTGGTGACGGTGATAAAGGTTGTGACAATAATAAGGGTGGTGATAGCGATAAGGGTGGTGACATGGATAAGAGTGGTGACAGTGATAAGGGTGGTGTGATAAGGGTGGTGACAATGATAAGGGTGGTGAGAACGAAAAGGGTGGTGACAGTATCCCCATAAAAAAACTCTAAAAACTAAGAGCAACCACATCGGTTTTTTTAGTGGGGTTTTAAGCCTAAAATGTCAGAAAAAGTATGAGAGGGGGAATGGATGAAATTAAAAACCCATAGGAGAGTATATATCTTCCAAACTCTCTTAAAAACCATTAAATGGACCCTACCTATAATTTTTTATTTATTTTTTGATCCGAAAGACGGGGGAGCCCCGTTATTTATTCATAAAGGAAATCAATTGTAAGCAGATTCATGAAAGGTAATAGTGCATCAGGAGGAGTGGAGAAATCAGCGTAGGCTACATCTAAGGACAGAGCCCATTGCGCTAAAGCATCAACACCTGTGTTGATACGGCGGCTGATCGAAGAAATCGAGACCTCCCATCCGGAATAGGATAGCAGCTCTCGACATTCCTCGATGAGGAGAGAGTCTGGGTGTGTGACGGCTTCCCTGGAGTTGAGGAACTTGCATAGAATAGTAGAGTCTGACTCTAACATTAAGCGTGTGATCCCCAGCTTCAATCCCATTCGGAGGCCATGGAGGGCCGCCCATAGCTCAGCTCTTATAGCTGTTGCAGTTCTGCAGTTGAAGACGAAGGCCGCGATGAAACTCCCTGTACAGGATAGGATTACCCCTCCTCCTCCTGCCGGCCCGGGATTCCCTTTCGAGGCTCCGTCAATGTTCAGCTTCACCCATCCGTCTGGCGGTGCAGTCCATTGACTAGTGGAAGTTGGTTGTGGCATCGGTGGTCCTGCGGCAGGTTGGTAGTATTCCTACATAGACCATATGAAGTTGTGAATTCGATAGCCCTCCTTGCAAGGCCCTTGTGCTCCTCCTTGCTCTCAAAGACCCAACTGTTTCGAGCTTTCCACACCAGCCACAACATATTCGCAAAGGTAGCAGCCCAACTTGGATTATGCTTGATGTTGAGAAAGATCCAGTCTTGTATGGAACTTGGATCAAAGACCCTTGGATCAAAGAAGTTGTTTATGTTAGACTCTGCAATCAATTCCTCCCATTCGTACCTGATCACCTCACAGTCATGAAGAACGTGGATGCCGGATTCAGAGGAGGAGCAGCGGGGGCAAGCATCCGAATCAGTAAGGTGACGGTGATGTTTCGTGCCATTCGAGAGGAAGGCGTCATGGGCAGCAAGATAAACAAAACTTCGAACCCACTGCTGCACTTGTAACTTCCAAATCAGACGCCAACGTGGGTTCGTAGGGGTAGGATTTCCACTTCTGATTAGTTGGTTGATCGCCGAGCTTGTTGAGAAGGTACCCGAGGGAGTGAGCCCCCAGTAGTATCGATCCCTAGCATGGGGATCGGTTGGAACATAGATGGATTGCAGCTTCAAAAGGATATCCGCTGGTAGATACTGCGACAGACAAGCCCAGTGCCAATCATTATCCAGCCTCATTTCCGCCACCGTGGCGTTGCTCAATTCATCCGGGACCCCACCTATAATAATGGCTGACTGTTGCATTTTTTTAATATGTTTGCATGGGGCCCACTACATTGGATTTTGTTGTTTGGAAGTGGGGTATTTATTGATAGTATTAGGCCATTTTTTACCCGTTAAATATATATAAACAAGGTTTAATTTAGTGAATGTCCATAAAAATTATCATAATTAAATAAATGTCCACTTTTTAAATAAATTAAGTAAATGTCCATTTTTGACATTTTTACCCTTCCTTCCCCATCCCCTAAGGCCCTAACCCTCCTTCCTCCCCCTTTGACCATTTTTAATTTTGACTAGTCAACATTGACCATTCTGGTCAATGCCTACCTTTGATGACAGTTTTTTTGTGACAGTTGCGTATATTTTTTTGATGACAGTCGTTTGTGACAATTATTTTGGTGACAACTGACTTTTTTGGTGACATTTAACGGAATTTTTTTTCTGGTACTAGTGAACAATGTCACCAACTTATTGTCATCAATTACATAACATTGTCACATACTATAAAATATTGTCACTACCAATTTTCACTAACTACGTACTATCACCAAAAATATTGTCACCGACCTATTGTCTACAACTACGAAACACTGTCATCGAATTATTTTCACCAACTTTTGTCACCAACAAGTGAACACTGTCACCAAACATTATCACAAACCAATTATTACCAACAACAAAACATTGTCATCAATCTATTATCCCTAAAGAGATAACATTATCACCACCCCTATTGTCACCAACATACTTTAGTAATCTGTTGCCACCAACAATAAAAGAGTGTCATCAACCTATTGTCACCAATTACAGAACACATTGTCATCAAAAGCTTTAGAGATCATATCAATTATTTTCTATTGTGCAACAAGAATGGAGTGATATGTGGAAAGAAGAAGATGGGCTCACTTGCTCACCACTTGCTTTTGTACCGGTTCAAGTTCGTGACAATTATTTTGGTGGCAACTGACTTTTTTGATTACATTTAACGAATTTTTTTTCAATACTAGTGAACATTGTCACCAACCTATTGTCATCAATTACAGAACATTGTCATTAGCTACATTAAATTGTCACCAACTTTTTGTCACCTACTATAAAATATTGTCACCACCAATTTTCACTAACTACGTGCTATCACCACTACAAAATATTGTCACCGACCTATTGTCTACTACTACGAAACATTGTCATCAAATTATTTTCACCAACTTATTGTCACCAACAAGTGAACAATGTCACCAAACATTATCACAAACCAACTGTTACCAACTACAAAACATGATCACTAATCTATTATCCAACTTTTTCTCATCTACTATAAAATATTGTCACCACCAATTTTTACTAACTACGTAGTATCACCAACTGAAAATTATTGTCACCAACCTATTGTCTACAACTACGAAACATTGTCATCAAATTATTTTCACCAACTTATTGTCACCAATAATTGAACACTGTCATCAAACATTGCCACAAACCAATTGTCAACAACTATGAAACATTGTTGTCAAATTATTTTCACCAACTTATTGTCACCAACAAGTGAACATTGTCACCAAATATTGTTACAAACCACTTGTTACCAACTACAACACACTCGATATCACCAACAACAACACACTCGAAATCCAATTCAAGAAACAATCAATTAAACAAGAACTCGTCGATTTCAAATTCTCAGGACCAAAATGTGGTATGATATGACTATGATCTATGGAATAATGGAAGATTTGTTATCGGTTTTACAAGATAAGATCACCAAGCAACATATTACCTATATGAAAGCACAAGAAGATGTATGTCGCTGACTTTACCTGATCGGAGCTCAAGTTGCTCGTCCCCTAGTGTCTAAGCACAGCGGTCGGCGCCTTCATGCTCACATTCAACAAACCTGATCTCGTTGGCCAAGCACCGGCTGATCTCGACGCTAATGAACGAGGGGTCCAGCAGGTCGAGGAAGCAGGCCAGCGAGGAAGGAATCGACTTGAATTGGGCGACTTATGACACTCGAATTTCTCTCCTCGCCCTCGGTTCCTCCTCTTCCTCCTCTCTCCTTCCCGTCGGTGAATCCGCTCCCAATCTAGCGACGTCGCCGCCGCCGCTCCATCTCGATCCGGCGAAAGCCATCGCCAGAGCAGCAGAGGAGATCAAGTATCGAATGCTCGGTGTGTGCGAAGCCATGTCCAGGGCTCGTGTTTATGCTGATGTCAACGTTCGCCTCCCTAGGGAGTACTAGGATTATCAATCGCTCGCTGTTCAGTGGGGGTAATGAAATTCGATTCAGGATTTCTTGAATTCCCTACACTATGCGCGTTTTGATTTCGCCTTGCATCTCTAAGACGGTGACTTTGCCGGAGACAACGACAGTGGCGGACGAATTCGACGAGGAATGGTAGGTTCTTTCGATGTCGAGGCCGACAGTGCGCTTGATCTGGCGATCAGCGAAGATGAAGGAGAGGAAATCGGAGATGGGGGAGATCAGCAAATCGAATTCGGTGGTGATGACGGTGGCAATCGTGGCGGTGGTAGCAGATTCGAGAGGGGTTGTGATTCAGCGGCGGTGAGGGCAGCCGTGGAATGGATGAAGAAGAGTGTTAAATTAAAATAGGGGTTGTTTAGGTATTAAGATAAAATTATGGACATTCACTTAATTGCTAAATAAAAATGGACATTTACTTAATTACAAATCCTAAATGGATATTCTACCAAATTTTTCCTATAAACAAAGAGAGGTTTGTGACAATTGTCACACATGTAAGGATGTGATGATAAAATTAAATTTTTGTATTCTTTTATATTTATTTTAGCTAGTTTTTAGTCATTAAATATAAGAAATAAAAAATAATCTTTTATTAAAATTCATAATTTATTTTAACTTATTAATAGACATCAATATTATATATGTTGAACAAAATATAATACATACATAAACAATGTACAACATAATATTTTTATGCATATTGTATTATATAACAAAATTTAAAATTATTTTAGATATTATTAAAAAAAATTATCTATTCATTGACACCAATATAAAATTAAATAATTTATTTTTATTGCTTTTGTATTTCGATGATTTTCCATTTCATGTATGATGGAGAAACTCTTCGTATTTTATTTTTATTGTTCTTGTATTTCGGTGTTTGTTTTGTTCCAATGAAGTTGTTTGTATTAAATGTTATTATCTATTTTTACGTTTTGGATTTTTTTTGAAAAAATTATTATATACTATTATTATATTAATTAACGCAAAATATAATACATATGCAGATAATATATAACATATTATTATTATTATGTATATTTAAATATATAATAGATAATAGTTGGTGAAAAGTAAATTAAGAAACTCTAGAAACTCGTATGGATGTGGAAGAAAAATTAAGTTGGGGTTTGTAAGGAGAGAGAAAGTGATAAAGTGACATCAATAAACTCTAGAAACCCGTATTGATGCGGATGGTGTAAGCTATCACAAAAAAAAAAAAAAAAATTGGCATCATATGTGTCATCACTAATAAAGGTAGTGACACTAATCTCGTTTTAAAAAAACTCTAAAAACTAAGTTGTCACACAAAAAAAATTGTCACCACATCACTAATCTCGTAAAAAAAATTGTTACCAAAAATATTGTTTATAATCATACATGTGTCACCAAATTTTTGTCATCAAGGTCATTGACCTTAACCGATTAATTATCAAAATAAAAAATGGGAAGAGAGGAAGAAAGTCAAATTAAAAATGAGAAGGGGGACAAAAATGTTAAAATGGACATTTTTCAAAATGTTATATTCAAAATGTACACTTAACTATAAAAAAAAATCCATAAAAATTGGATATATTAGTAGCTTTTATATATCAACTTAAAAACACCAAAACAATTCGTCTGAATTTCCGAATTCTCTTATGCAAAACAATGCCTCTAACAGTCTAACCCTGCAGCGCCTTGCACTCTTCCTCATCCATGGTGTCGCAAATCTCCGTCCCCTTCGTCTCCGGCAGCCACACGACGAACACCCCGCACACCAATATCACCACCCCAAACACCCCATACGCTATAAACTCGTCGTTCCGCGACTGTCCGGCCGCCACCAAGACCGATCCAATCATGCCGCCGACCATCACCGCCTGCCGGGCAATCGACACGGCGGAGTTCCTTACACACGTCGGGAACAATTCGGTGATGTAGATCAGCAACAAGTCAAAAGCCGCGCAGGCGCTGAGGAACGCCACCAGCTCCACCGCAAACGAGGTGGTGCCGGCCGTAGTCGCCGCGCCGCAAACGATGCTGAAGATGCCGCATACGGTGGCCGTTGCGAGAAGCGAAGACCTCCTGTTCATCGCCCCGACCAGGATGAACGCCACCAGCGATGCCGGAAGCTCCACCAAGGCTTCCATGGCGACGCTGATGTAGAGGTTGAAGGAGAGGCTCCCCAGCCCTAGCGGCATCCCGTAGTACACCATCCCTATCCCGAAGCTGATCGCCGTCACAAGGATCAGCCGACGGAGCGCCCATTTCCTTGTATTACAAATCAACAATCATAACTGTATTTTAAACAGTATAAGCAATGGACTATTTGTTTGTTTGGATATTTCAGATTTTTGAGAATTTTCAGTTGGGTAGGAATTTTGAGTTTTTTTTTTTCCAGGGTGGGCATGGGATGGGACATGACGAGATTGGAATAATTCCGTGTCCCGTCTAGCGTATTTTTAATGGGACAGGATTATTTTTTTTTTCAAATTTTGTCGGGTCTCATATCTCACGTGACGGGATCAAGACGAGGTGGAATTTGTCCCTCGTAAAGAAAATAAAAAATAATCCAATTAACACCTCTCATTACAAATTAAAGTATGTATTACATAGACTAGTAAGTTCTCCCGCCAATTAAAGTAGTACATAATCAGTAACCAATGCCACGGTAAGTCTTTTTTTAATTTCTTATATATTTTTAATATTTTATTATTATTTTAAATTTGGATTTAAATAAATATTAAGGTATAATATAAATATATTTTTATATGTTTTTATTAATTTTAATTATAGTTTAAAAAAAAATATATATATATGCTTTTATATATGTGTAGAATGGGACGGAATTTGCGGAATACGAACTCTTCGTCCCGCGTAATTTTTTTGGGACGAGATCGGAACATGATGACCTTGACACTATACATATATAATCGTGCCCCCTCTAATATTTTTTCGCTCTACCACTAACGAAAGGTTTCAAATTCTCTCATATACTATTGTTTATGTGAGGTGTCATTTAAAATTAAAGCAACATAATGATTTTTATATAATACGATAATAAATTACGTTATTTTAAGATAACATCTCTTTAATTTATGATAAAACTATCATTTTTCCCGTTAAAAAATAAAGAAATATGAATAAATAAATAAAATAGCTAAAGAAAAGAAATCTAATAAAATAAGGATAGGAAACGCAATACAATAAACATCGAGTCAATATTTAATTTGTTGTGTTTTTAACATGTAATAGTGTATAACTAAATATAAATTTTTTAAAGGGTGATTTTGGTAGAAGGCCTTTTTTTAATATTCAATTAGTCACCTAGCCCATAAATCAATTTAATTAGTTTTGCCCTAGCCCCTTCCCAATTGGGTGGGTTGGTCAATGGTCAACCGTTGACCGGTCAACGTTGACCAACCCATTTTGATGCCAACTTTTTTTTTTTTTTTTTTTTTTTTAATGCCAACTTTTTTTTTAGTGATGCCATATTTTACTGTTTTGATGCCAAAATTTTACTATATTTTATTTTCACTTTGATGCCATTTTTTTATGTCAATTTTTTGATAATATTTTTTTTTACCGTGATGCCATATTTTTGATGATATTTTTTCAAAGTAGTATTTTTTGATGACATTTTTTTCTTTAATGTGATACAAATTTTTCAAAATGGCATCAATGGTCAACGTGACATTAGAGTAAACAAAAAATGTCATCAAAGTTTAAAAAAAGTGTCATCCAATAATTTAATTAGAAAAGTGGCATCAGAGTGAAAATAAAATGTAATAAAATTTTGGCATCAAAACGGTAAAATATGACATCACAAAAAATGTCATCAATGTTTTAAAAAAGGGGCATTAAAAAAAAGTCATCCAATCATTTCATTAGAAAAGTGACAATAAGGTGACAATATTTTGATTCCACGTTTTAAGCTCTTATGCCATCAATTATATAAAATTGTCACCACAAAAATGTTGGCATCAAAACGGTAAAATATGGCATAACTAAAAAAAAAAAGTTGGCATCAAAAAAAAAAAAACGTTGGCATCAAAAAAAAAAAAAAAGTTGGCATCAAAATGGGTTGACCGGTCAACGGTTGACCATTGACCGTTTAAGAGGGCTAAGCAAGCTAAAAAAACAATTAATGGGCTAAGCATACTAAAAAAACAATTAATGGGCCTATCTAGCTAACCAAATATGCTTAAAGGTCCATTTGAACAAAATCCCTCTTTTTTAAACTTGCCTAACTTCTTACCAAATTATCAAAATAAGTAATATAACATATGGTTTCGAAGCTCTTGAGATAAATTAAAATATGTAAATGTCAATTCAAGTAAAATATAAAAGCATTATAGTTTATTGAAATAAAATTAAAGTGATTTACTAATATACCTACCATTTTCAAACAGTCATAACTTTTTACTCAGATTTCGAATTATGGTGCATTATATATCAAAACAATCGATCGACGAAATACACATAGCTAATTTGTCAGATGGGAGTGAGGGTAAATGCTCCCATGCCTCTTTGGCGACGAAACCATGTTCGTCGCCTGAGTTGTAAACTAGCGTAGCAATATATAATATATATGAGGAAGAATGGAAGATAATGATATCTTATACGGTTATACCAATATATATGAATTCTTTGTCCATAATACCTTGAGACTAGGATTCTTATGGCGGAGTACACATTCCGGCCTCGAACGGAGAGCCAACGGGGAGACTCTTTGACGAAGAAGAAGATTACGATGGAGTAGAGGAGGACGGGGACGGAGGTCCAGAGGTAAATGTGCCTCCAGGAGGAGTGGCGATTGAGGTAGGCGATGGCCGGCAAGGAGGCGAAGCCAAGGGAGAAGAGGACGTAGCTGATGATGGCGACTTGGGATCGATAGCGGAGGGGGGTGATTTCGGCGGAGAGGACGATGGTGCAGGTGGCGATTGAGGAGCCCCCGAAGCCGTTGGCGAAGCGGAACGAGGAGTAGAGGAAGAGGTCGGTGGCAAAGAAGGCGGTGAGGATGCCGGAGATCGACATTAGGAGGCAGGAGATGAGGAGGAGGGACTTGCGGCCGAGGATGGAGTCGGCGAGCGGGGTGAGGAGGAAGCCGCCGGCGATGGAGCCGGCGAAGTAGGAGGAGGAGGGGAGGCTGGTGAGGAGGGAGCTGGAGCTCTGGAGGGACCACTCGGAGATGATGTTGGAGGGGTACGAGGCGGAGTCGGTGAAGGCGGTGACGAAGCACTGCTGCGCGTCGAAGGCGCGTGGGAGGAAGATGAGTAGGGATTGGATCAGCTGCGGCCACCCGAACGAATCGGGTGGTGCCCCCGTAATAAGGGCTTCGGACATTAATGTGGTAGCTTCTTCACCCATGGTTGCCTGCGTTTTCAATTGATGCTAATGAGTTATATATGACTAGTAGCTATATACCAAGTATATATAATGACATATAGTGGTACAAAGTGGTTGAGCAAGCTATCAATTGTGAGAAGCTCCATTACCTAATTTGGGTGATTGGAGAACCTATAGTGTCCGTTGGTGTCAAACTCGGCTAGGCCTGGTGGGGTCAAAGACAAGTCGGATGAAGGTCGTGTGTGAGCCCAAGTACGGAACCAAGAACAACATACAAACCCAACAAGGTTCCATTTCAAAACCAACTGACAATGAGAGGAGTAGCCCGCCAAGCTTATATGTTGTTCATGATATCTCATTTTTTTCAATGTGGAAAAACTTCATATTCCAATGGTCGGTAATACAATATATAGTGTAAATTTTTTTCTTTTAGTGAAAATTGGAGATAAAAATACTAAATTTTATTGTTTTAAGTTTTGTAATTTGAACTAAAGCAGAGAAAAACCCTAGGGCGATAGGCGATTACGGCGAACACCCCCTGGTGATCTCCGATCAGCTACTCTTCTCTCTGGTTCAGGGTCGTGGGAGCTAGGTACCCTCTCTTCGATAAGGGCGAGATTCACCGTGTTTGGCTACGTACGTTCGAGTTTCGACTGGATCAGGGCACCGGATATATAGGTCATTGTAGGGATGGGGAGTAAAGGAAAAGCGATTCATTTGACAGAGGACGAGTGCACACCAGTGGTTCATAGTAGGCTGTCGTTGATCGGGGGTGTTTTGTCGAAGAAGGTCCCGAACGCTCATGCCATAAAAGCGACAATGAAGGGTGCGTAGGATGAAGAACGGGTTTTTGCTTAGAGAAATTAAAGAGAATCTTTATAGCTTCCAATTTAGCAGTGAGGAGGACAAAGAGAAGGTTCTCAAGGGGGGTCCGTGCTCCTTTGATCGCGCACTGGTGTTGCTGAAGGAACCCGGAATGGAGCAAGTGTCTGTTGTATATCGTTCACGAAGACAGCCTTTTGGGTAAGGATATATGATCTCCGTCTTCCTGTATATACTAAATCCATGGCTCATAAATTAGGGCAAGTCTTCGGGGAGTGTTAGAAATGGATGAGGAGGATCTACTAACGTGCAACAGGTTCATTCGAAGAAAAGAAGACATACCTTGGAGAGTGAGCAACAACGACGATCAAAGGAGAGGTGGAGCGAGGGATCTTCAAGGGCAAAAAGGAACAATTTTCACAAAGCTGATGAAAAAACCTGCTGAAGTTGCCCCTTCTCATCTTCTGAAATTGGTGAAAATAACCTCCAACTCAAACTCCGACATCTACCGGAGAAAACGCTTCCAAACACCGAACAATCCGGTGAAAAAAAAAACCTATAATAACCTTTCCTAACCGGCTTTCAAACACACGCTTATTTTTTCCCAACACAAGCAACTCTTAGTTTTTTTTTTTTAAGCAGCTCTTTTTTTTCCAACACAAGCAACCTTTTTTTTAACAAAACAATCAGGCTTATAGTCTTTTCTTTTAAAACACAAGAAGGTCTTATAGTGAAAATCACCATACAATATATATACACTTTAATTTTTTTAATTCTTTTTTTAAACACCCGCCAACCTTTGAGCTCGATTGGACAATGAGTTATTATTAGTGATCCGAGACTACGAAAACCTACTGAGAAATATTATCGTTCGTTATAGTTTTCGATCCCCCCCCCCCTCCCCTCCTCACGAAAATCCTAGGTCCGCCACTGTTACTTATTAATGGTGAGAGATTTCAATTGTCAGAGGTTACAAGAGTTTTCAAATTCTCTCGCCCTCTCTGACAACTCCACCTCTAAATTCCTGATGGCACGCACCACACGCCGCCTATTCCTGATGACACACACAAAATAATACTGTAATTCTTAAAAAATATAGCTGATAAGAATAAATCGATTGGTGACATATCTAAGCATATTGTCATGCTTACTCAATGTGTTTATTTCTTCTCATTATAATTTCAGAGAAATCACATTTCGTTGACGTTTGTAAATAGTTCTGTATGCAAAACATGTCAAGCTAGAGCCTAAACCCTAACCCTAAACCTCCCTAAACCCTAGTCTAACCCTAAACACACATCCTGAATGCGCACAAGGTGCCAAGGTAGAGTGTGCACATCCTGAATGCGCTTAAGGTTCACACACATCCTAGTTGCGTCATCTCTTATAACTTAAATAAATATTAAATTGTATTATTTTACAATCTTTAGTAATATGTTTTTAAATACAATTCAATTAAATGCGCAATAGAATAAATAAATCATTTTTTTTATAAATATTGATTTTTTTTAAGTACAAATCCTTCTGACGCCCTTCACTGTTGGTACGATTTCCCTAAAGAGGTGGAAGAACATTCCAATCTCCGATAGTGGTATACCGGTACGCGATTGCTCTTCGAGTTCTAATCTTCCTCAAATTCGGTACTTTGTTTTGAGATTTTTTTCACTTATTATGTGATAAATTTGTTGCCTAAAACCGAAGTTCTCTCTACATTCCACTGAATCGGCTGAGGTTCAGATGTTAAATCACCCCAAGCTCCTCGTGTAGGGTAAAAGCTTGATGGATTGATGTTATATGTGCTCTTTATAGAGTAGTCCAGTCTCTAATTTTTTGTGCTCTTTATAGCGTCCTCTCTGACAACTTAAATAATATTAAATTGTATTATTTTACAATCTTTAGTAATATTTTTTATATACAATTCAATTAAATGCAATAGAATAAATAAATTATTATTTTTATAAATATTGATTTATAAACTTATTTATTTATAAATAAATGAATTTATTTTATTTATTATTTATGTTTATATCATTTATTTTATAAAATCAATTTATTGTGTTCATTATAATTTATTGTTTAATATTTTGATTTGTTTTTTATACATTAATTAATATATTTTATTTAATTTTTTTTAGAATTGTGTAATGTATGTTTTTATTCCATTATATTTTTTTAAAATAAATTAAAATCAAACTCAATTTTTTTTATTTATTATGTATTATTTTTAATTATTTTATATAACTAAATTATTTTCTTTTATTTATTATTTATGTTTTTATTTTTTAAAAAAAAAATTACGGCAACACGTAGGGTTTCGTTTGGGGCGTGCCACCCCCTTGCACACCGTAAATATATGTATACGTGCGCTAGAGATGGAAATCAACCCGCGGAGATCCGATCCATCCACTAATCCACCCCGAATATGTGGATGATAACCCGAATAAATGGATAAATAAGTGGATGATGGATTAATGGAAGATGGATCGGATTGGATATGGATGAAGGGGTGTCCAATCCACCACCCGATTCACTAAAATTTTTTATTATATGGACTTTTATCATATCTTTTACGCAACTTAATTATATATTATATGTAACTTTATTTGATAGTTTGAGTTTTTATTTTTTGTGTAAGTCATGAATGATGAGTATTTTAAATTTAATATATTAAAATTTTATTTTTATTTATTAAGTTTTATTTCCATTTTGAAAATTATGTGGACATTTACATGAAATTTATCACCCATATATTTGACCCGATCCACCCAATAACCCACGGATGATGGATGGATCGGATATGGATGCAAGTGTTAATGGATGATTGGTGGATCGGGTGGAGGAAATTTCTTAATGGATCCGGTGATGGAATGGGTACATCCACCCATAACCCGATCCATTTCCTTTCCTAACGTGTGAATCCAGAATGTGGTTGCGGGTGTTCCTCATTTGCCGATTTTCTTTTAGAGTTTTTGTCTCAATCGATAATATTTAACATAGTTTATACTTTGGGCATAGATTAGCCAAATCTAGGGAGTAGGGACAAATCTGACATAAGTACAACACCATCATGTATAACCAACACCCTTAATTTCCAAAGTTGTGTCATCGTCCAACATCACATACTCCGTATATCTCTGGTTATAAATTCATGCATCTACATTTTTAAGCATGTGTTTATTAATTAGGTGAAGCATGGATGGTGCATCGAGAGTCTAACTATCCAAGCATCAGTTGGACAACATTAATTAGCACACATGAACAACTTAGCATAATAAGACCTCGCGCGTGGATTCAAGTACAATACAGTACTCCTTTTCCCTCAATCATTAATGCAATAAATGACCACAATAATTATACTTCGCATTAAACTTATTAGGTTTGTTTCTTTCTACTGCCATTTTTATCCTTCTTTTTCTTTTTAATCTTCTTGCACTTTTTGTCAGTTTTGTTGCCATGAGTAAACAAGGCCTAAACCCAAAAAAGGAACAAGCAATACAAATGATCAAATCCCATATAGATAACTGGAATAGAACATCTGTGCGTGAGATGGAATTTGAAGAGGAACTCCGCCCCACTAGGCAATATACGCCAAAAACAAGCAAGATACAACGGTCTATTCACTGGCGGAAGCCTCCAAAGGGTACGTACAAATTAAACTTTGATGGTTCATCTCTTTCTAATGGCGACAGTTCTGCTGGTGTCATTATTAGAGATTGGAATGGACACCCGACTTCCATTTTGTACCAGCAGCTTGGGAAACAAAACCCACTCACAGCGGAGGCATTAGCTCTCAAACTGGGTAGTCAAAAAGTTCGCCAACTAAATATAGAAAGGGTCCAGATCGAAGGAGACTGCAAGATCATCATTGACCATTTTAACCGGAAATCTTCCTGTCCTTGGGAAATTGATCTAATCCTCTCGGATACTCATTTACTGTTATCGACAGTGAAGGAAGTAACTTTCCTTCACATTCCTCGCATGGGCAATAGAGTGACAGATAAGGTTGCACACCTTAGCCACTCTGCCCGAGGAATCGATATTAAAAACAATCTGGGTCTTCTTGACCTCATCCGTAAGGATGCTGCCGGGTAGGTCTACTCCACCCGAATTCTTTCCTCATCAAAAAAAAAAAGTAAACAAGGCCTAAAGAGCATCTGCAACGCTCGTACTCAAGTTAAAATATTCAAAAATAAATAAATGTATTAAAAGATTTTCTTGGAGGATCGTCTTCACTTTTCACATGGACTCCTAATGTACTGTTGGCCAACGGTGTCACTGCTTGGTGGTGTTTGTCGTCGGCTCTTAGTCTATGTTGTCTCCAGCGTATTCGGGCTTGAATCGCTTGTTTCGACTACATTTATGTGATTTCCACCGTCCTTGAACTTATCCTTAGATAATTTGGCAATTTGTATTCCTATATATGGTAGAGAATTAAGAAGCAGAATAGCTTGGTGAGCGTCTTTAATCTTATTATAAAATCTCATGATTCATTTTTAGAAATTTATCCAAATTCTGATCGCCTAAAGTAATATTCACATCCATTTTAAAAGTGAAAACTATACTATAAAACAAGAAAATCCTTGATGGAGAACAAGAAAGGGAATCTGACCACCTGACAGACTATGCCATCAGATATAATTTGGTCAAAAATGACTTAATTAAACTAATTTGTGAAAATAAAAAAAAATTGTTCTAAAAAACTCAAGATAGGTACGATTGAGAATCTTCATAAAAAAGTTTATTAAACTTTAATATTACATTTAACTTATTTAAAAGTATATAACGATAAAATCAAAAGTTTTAAAAAGTTATGAGCTTTATCGAATGTATGGTCTTATTATCTCGTGTGAATTTTTTTCATCTTATATACTCCCTCCGATTTTAATTATTAGGCGTTTTAGGAATTGCACGTTAATTAAGAAATCAAATTAGCATTTTGTATTCCTATATACACTTACTCCACCCATCATGATGAGCAATTAATGCTTCAGACACATCCCCTCAATCTTTCAACTTCTACCCATTTTAAATTGATCCCAAATTGCAAATTGAAGCCAAAATTTAAAGTTAATATTGGAGCCATATTTTCAAGCGGTGAAAAATCACTGCAGACTTGCAGTATACCCACATTTTTCATCTGATTGACAGGTGAGTTAAAGGTGAGTTAACATGGAGTAATTAGTTTTGATTTTTTAAAAGAAGTTACTACCCTCAACGCCTAATAATAGTAATCAAATGATAAAACCTTCGGCGCCTAATAATTAAAATCGGAGGGAGTATATACTATATAGGAGGATGTATCATGTGCTTCAATTCAAACCACCAAATCAACTATGACGTGCAGCTGAAAAGTTAGCTCTTCATTTATGAACTCAACCAAAACCATGAAAACACCTAAACGATTGTGAACAATAGCTTTGAAGTCAGTGGTGTATCGGGGAGAATGAAGCCATTACAAACATTTTACGTGGTTCATGTGTCTAGGTTTAATAAGTATTTAGTCTAGGGGTGATTACCTCGATGTCCTAAATTTTGGGCTTTATTAGTAAAATATCCACCACCCTCTCCATATTAGCAAAATGTTCACCCCTAAAATGAATTTATTGAATTTTTTTTTTCAGCAATTTTTTTTTCCGCATTGCTGAAATAAGGGTTGTTGATGCTGAAAACCCGGTTTCAACAAAGTTGTTGATGTTGAAACCCCGGTTGTAGATGCTGAAATTGTTGCTGAAACCGGATTTTTTTTTTCTTTTTTTGTCCAGATCAACACTTCGATACCGGAGTTGCTGAAACCGAAGGTGCTGAAACTACACAATAGAGATTTGAAACCGGAGTAGTAGCTAATACAATTTTATAAGAATTAATTTCAGCATTTCAACCTAACGAATTTTACTAATAAGAATTAATTTCAGCATTTAAAAAAATGTTGAAATGATGAAATGTTGAAATAGTACCTCGTACAATTTTAGAAGAATTAATTTCAGCATACGAATTTTGCTAATAAAGAATCAGCAGTTCAGATCACACAAAAAATCAAAAAGCTAAAAAGCTCTCCAAAATTTCATCACCAGCAAAGCAATTTCATATTTGGATCAGACTCCACACTTTCTCACTTTCTTGAGTCAACAAGCTTGATCAATCATGAGCAGCAAATCACACCCTGCATAAATGGTACTCCGCAACAGGCTTGATTGATCATGAGCAAATCATCTTTTCTTTGGCTAATTACAGTCCATCCCATTAACACTTGCAAAAGACAATACTTACAGTCCATGAGTTCGACTTTAGGGTTTCAGCAAATACTTTCATGGAAGCCATGAGGAGCTCGTAGACGGTGGTTTCTCCTCCCCTGCTCCTCCTGCGACGGCGGCGAACGAGGAAATAGCGCTGAAACACTCACTCTCAATTGCCAGAATCAATTTAGCCGAAGTCGGAATCGAACAGAGAAAAACTAATTGAAAGAGGAAAGTTGAGAATCGAAAATCACACGTCTGAGATGCGACTCCACACCGAACAACAGATCCATCTCCATCTTCTTCACCGCTCGCCCTCCCCAAACAGTTCTTTACAACTTGGCTCTTCCTCGGATCCTTCTCCATATGAGTTGCGACTCCACACCGAACAACAAATCCATCTCATCCCCTGGTTCACCACTCGACAGATCCTTCTTCCCCGACCTCCGCCTCCGCAGAATCTCTAGGAGCAAAGAAATAGCGATCGAAATCGAAAGAGGAGATCCAAATTCGGCCAAAATCGAAATCAAATCTGCCCTCGCCTCCGTCTCCGTCCTCACCTCCGCCCTCGCCTCCACTCTGTTGTATCCGCCTTCCTACGCTGACTTAGCAACACCAGCACCGGATGTCCTCTCCCTCTACTGGATCGAAATCGAAGGAGGAGGTCGAAAGACAGATCCAAGCGAAGGAGTTGTCGAGGAGTTCCGACAGAGACGATGGAGAGAACGCTCCAAGCAAGGTTTAGGGGAAGGGGGGCACAGATTTAGGTCGTGGTGGTGGTCGCCGGCGGTGGATGGTGGTGGCGGCGGCAACGGTGGAGGATGTGGTGGGGTGGTGAGCGCGATAACGGAGGAGCAAGAGGGAGGCGATGATGAAACGGCGAGGAAGAGGATGAGTCGCTGACACGCTGGAAATCTCTCAGATTTGGTTAACAAAAACCTAATTTGCCGGGCTTGGAAGACACTCCTCAATAAGGGCCAAAAAAAAAAGTTTGTTGGACAAATTTTCTCTTTAGTCTATATATATATATTATGGTGTCCGATTTAATATAAAAGTCGAAACCGTGATGAATCGGTCTCGGTTAAAGAATTAAATCCGGGGGTGATTATATATTCCATCACCCCTTGCCTATAATACACTAATGGATGACTATCTCATAAAGGATTATTAATAGGGAAAATGAATGGGTGAACGGTTACGGAAAAATAAGAAGAGAGCGGTTACGGAATGTGAAAGGGAACTCTCTCCTTTATATGAACGTTCACCAGTTTTCCCAAGTGTGTCTGAAAATTGACGTGAGAAGTCATAAAAGAGTCTCATCCATCGGAGAGAAAGAAAGGTGAAGGCTAAGGGGCGAGAAATCGCTCAAAGTTTGCTTGTTCCGCTGCAAAGACGGTCATGGATCAAGGTTAGTTTTCGGTATAGAATTAGGGTTTGAATTGTATGAAATCTAGATCCTAATTTGATTGATTTCATGATCGAAATCGAATGGAATTCTAACACAATAAAGAAAAATCGAGAAAATGATTTTTAATGTCTTTTTTATAATTTTAATTTACTAATTCTAAGAGTAACGAAGTTTATAAAAAAAATCATAAAGATAACTTAGTTTAATTGGTAAGAATGTGTATTTATTATCTTAATGTCATAGATTCAAACCTTTTAGCTTTATTTTTTATATAATTTTTGTTTCTTTTAAATTTTTTCTACTAAAATTAGTACTTAATTAAATCACAAATTTAAAGTTTTCTCCGATATATTAAAAAAAATTCTTTTTCATATATACTTTTAAAAAAATCTCAATTTTTGATATTTTTTTTTCATTAAAAATAACTATCTATATATAACCTTAATTTAGAAGACTTTGCTTACGTGTCAATCTTAGAAGAGTTTTAGGAATATTGTTTTTTTCCTTGATTTTTTTATTTATCCTTTTCTCTTTTTTCCATTAATTTTTTTTAATCCTCCATTCTCTTTTATTCTTAACATATTTACTAACAATTGGGCTTAATTCAAAACATTGAATTCAATCTAATATAACCATTAGGCTTAAATCACATTTATGTACTAACTATCTATATATATAACCTTAATTTAGAAGACTTTGTTTACGTGTCAATCTTAGAGGAGTTTTAGGAATATTGTTTTTTTCCTCGATTTTTTTATTTCTCCTTTTCTCTTTTTCTCTTTTTTTCCATTTTTTTTAATCCTCCATTCTCTTTTATTCTTAACATATTTACTAACCATTTGGCTTAATTCAAAACATTGAATTCAATCTAATATAACCATTAGACTTAAATCACATTTATGTACTAACTATTGAGCTCAATTCAAAACATTAATTATAATTATTAGTTGTGACACATCACATTTAAATGCGTGATTCAGATTTCAAAATTTTCAAAAAAGTTACACTGATATTGATATTATTATTACTGGGTGATTTAAAATATATACATTTATGTATTATACTTTTATGTTAAAGTTTTTTTTATCTTAACTTTTATTAGTATTTTATAATATATTTATATATATTATTAATATTTTAGTTTTAAAAAACCGCGCCATGGCGCGGGAATCGTACTAGTTTAAATTATAAATCTGAGGTGTTTTTTCATATATTTTAACAAAAAAATATATATCTTTCATATATACATGGAAACAATTTCTCAAAAAAAAAATTAACCCCTCCTATATTAATAACTAGTATTCGTTACCCGCCCGTTGTGCGGTTTTTTAATTACTAAAATGACGTTTAATTTATATTTTCTTTCTAAAATTTAAAGGTTATATGTTTGGTTGAAATATTTGGATATTTTAATAACAATAAATAAAATTAAGAGTATGTTTACTTCGTATCAATATACAATATTATATATATTGAATTATAAACATTTGTCTTAACTTTTTCTATCATCTCTTTTGTCAAATCCTTATCTTTACATTATAAATATGTAAATAGGATAATAAATTGAACGTTAAACTTGCTTAATATTATCACCTTTTTTATATCAAACAATATATCCAATATTTGATCAAAATTGAATATAATATATCTATTGATAAAAAAATGAATGCAATGACTTACGTATTACTCCATATGTAATTAAATTCCTTGTGTGAACCGTATATATGCAATCAAATTTCTTGTGTAAACCATCTAATTTGATCACGTGAGTAAACAACGTGACAAAGTAAATTGTGATATAGTTAATCGATCAAGTAAAAGAATGAAAATGTAAAGGTTAGGGTGAAATTTTTGGGTTTGTAAATTGTGATATAGTTAATCGATCGATCAAATAAAGAAATAAAGGAATAAAAATGTAACATTCGTAGATCCGGTGCTTTTTTTTAATTTATTTAAAAAAACACAATATATCAAAGTATAGTGTATGTTTTATTTATTTAAAAAAACACAATCTAGAGTATATGGTGTATATATATTGAATATATTATTTTATATAAAAAGATAAGTTTGCTCCCTAATTAAAATATAAGGTTAAAAATATATTCAATTTCATATTAAAAGAAATTGGATAGATATAAACATTTTTGAATTAATTTTAATTACTACTTTATAGAAAGTAAATATATAGTTGTCAGTTGTGTTATGTTTTTTAGAATGTAAACCTCTTTTAATCTACATTAATCATATTTGTGTTTTTTAATTAGAAGGTAAACACGGTTGAATCTACATTAATCATATTTGTTCTCTTATTAAAAAAATGGTTAAAATCTATTTTTATAAATATATCATACACACGTCAAAAATCCGACTTGGAACTTGGAAAAAGTATGGACATTTTCCGAAATTAGCAAAATCTACATCATGATTTAGAGGAACATCTTTTAAAAACATGATAAAATTTATTAACTTTGCTACAATATTAAATTAATAATTAAATATAATTGATGATTAGTTAAAATTGAAAGAAGCCAAGAATTATAAAATTTAGAGTGTGTGCGGTTAATATTTTTTCGGATTAAATGTTTGAAAATATATGGTTGAATATTTATATAAAAAAACATGAACCTAATTAAGATATAAGGTTATATTGGATAATTTGACATAGAAAGATAGATTTTTTACCTAACTATATTGTTTTATTAATTAATGTGGCCCAAAAATTAATGCCGACCGCTTTAATCTAAAAAATACAACGTAAGCAGAAATAATCCCGTTTTAATTTGATCTAAAAGGTAGAATAATTGATCAAATATTCTTTCTTCATCTTTTAGAACATTGATGACATAATACATGTTTATATAGATAAATTGACCAAATATTGAATATATTATTTGATCTAAAAATAGGCTTTCACCACACGGCAGAACTTTTATAAATTAAGTTGTTAATAGTTACATCACTTACATGTAGTTATCTTAATTTGTTTCAATTTTATGTAAATACTTTCAAAATTATTTCTTTGATCTAAGATGAATGTCATTTACGTAGAGTTGTTAGCTCCCACTAATGTATCCTACCTATTAGCGTGATCAGATCGGATGTCTTGGATCGGTGCGCTATATGTATTATATATATTTCTTTGGTCACGTATTATGAAAAAAAAATTGATCTAAAAAAAATACTAATGAAGATATAAATGTTGTATTAGATAGATTATTTGATCTAAAAAGATAAAAAAAAAAAATTGTCTAACTATATTGGTTTATTAACTGATGTGGCTTAAAAAGATAACACCATTTTAATTCAGAATATTATAAATATAAGGTTATACTGGATAGATTATGTATATAAAAAAATAATTTTTTTTACCTAATAATAAATAAAATGTTGATTAATTTATATTTTCTTTAATAATAAACTAAATTAAGAGTATGTTTAGTTCATATCAATATACAACATATTAAATTGAACAATCAATAAACCAACATATATAATAATAATAATAAATTATGTTTGATTGAAATTAATACTTTAAATTTTCTTAAATAAATAAATCAAAATCTTGGAAATTTTTTAAGATAAAAATAAAAAGTACACAAAATCGTAGAATAATGTCAACATATATTTGGAAAATTATTATGTAGTTTTCCTTATAATAATATTTATTTTAATTCTAAATCTAAGTTTATGAGATTAAGTATGATTATGCTTTAAATATTATAATATGAAATTTTATATTATTGAAAATAAAGGGATTACTAATTTAAACTATATATTTGAGTTATTGTCGATGGTGAAAAAACTCTACTCCCAAATTCGCGTACATTGGCATGACATAATTAATAATATATCCCCGTCAAAATTATATAATACATTAAATTCTACTACTATATATTACGGAGTAGGTTTTAATGATTGTAAAATCTTGTGCGAATGTAATATATTTTTTGGTCATCAAATTAAGATGGTCATTTTATTATATTTAAATATAAAATTTATACTTTAATAAAATACTACCGTATCACGCGAACTTTAATGGACCAATCACTTCTGTCTGATTTCATTAACCTTATTGTATACATTCGTCATTGTAACAACTGGAAAAAAACGATAAATATATGAATATAACGCTATTTTAGGGATATATATATACACGTAGTAGGATTTATATATGATGAATAAATTGTCAAAACTACTATACCTCAACTGCAAATTGCAACTTTGCTAATGATGATCAAATTGATCAATGAGTTGCGGCAAATATTTATAACCATGAATGAAGAGGCTAATAATGATAATGGAGGTTTGGTGTTTGAGATACCTGGTAGATAACCCCTCTCTCTATATATATTGGAAATACAATATTCTATCTTAAACACTTAATTAATTATCTATTCAACATAAAATCTTATGAGATATATATCCATTACATATATATTTTATATACCATCATAGATAGGTTTTCTACCTAATTTAGGTATAAGGTTGAATGTTAACAATGAACCTGATATTAGATAAATTATTTATTTTTAAAAGATAAGTTTTCTAACTAATTAAGATATATGTTGAATATTTATACCAATATAGTCAATATCATCTAAAAAGGATAAAATATAAGTTATAACTAATTCCAACCACTTTAGGGTTATATTGAATAGATAAACTATTTTTAGTACCGTTAAGATTATATTGAATAGATAAACTATTTTTAGTACCGTTAAGATTATATTGAATAGATAAACTACGTATTTTACCTTCACAATGATTATAACAAAATATAATAGATAAACTACGTATTTTAGGGTTATACGTACGAAACTACGTATCATAATGAATTATACGAAACTACGTATCATAATAAACTATGTATTTTTTTTGGTAAGAAATAAACTACGTATTTTACCTTGACAGTGATTATAACAAAGTATAATAGATAAACTATGTATTTAAGAGTAAAAACTTTACCGGGTGAATGTGGTGATCATGAAAAAACCTATTAGTCTATTGCTTTACCGTATATATTTGGCTATTTGCTAGGTAGAGGTTACAATTATATTAGTTAGATTTATTAATAATGCATAATCCAGAAGTTGTAAATATTCAAGGTTTTTTGTAAAATAATAATTAAAATATAAGTTATAAGGTTATATTGGATAGATTATGTAAAAAGATAAGTTTTTAGCAAATTATATTCGTTTATTAATTGATGTGGGCCAAAAAAATAATACCGCTTTAATCCAGAAAATGCCACGCATGCAGAAATAATCCCGTTTAATCCAGAAAATTCCGTGCCAGCGAGGTCGCGCCAGCTGTCTCTGTTTTAGTATTTTATATAGATATAGATATAGATATAGATTGACAGTTTAATTTAAGGTACGCCAACAACCTATCTAAGAATTGCCTTCAATTGAAGCTTCAATGCAAGTACAATCCTGAAAGATACATATGATATCAACCAACTTTATAAATTAACATTACACATGTGGGACAAGGGATATGGTTAGTGTTAGGATGTGACGACCGCAGGATTTAGTAGAAGGTAGGGTCAGATCTTTAAATCAAGGTATAGATTCGAAATCCTAGACAACTTGTCTGGTAAATTGAGAAGGCGAAAGGAAACGGATGATGAATTGACTGTCATAATATATTAAGAAGTCAGGCAGAAACAAAATTCCAAAAAAAAGAACGACCTAACCAAAAGCAATCCCAGTAAAACAAAACCAACAGAGTAGAAGTCAAGGGAAAATAAGGGAAGATCGCAAATGTCGAGAACATGAGAGAGTTAAGAGACTAATGCGACGTCTCGATGTCGGAGAGAGAAAAGCATAAACCGAACAACGAAAAATAGGCCTCTTCTAGGGAAATATGGATCAACGACGTTCCCCTCACTTGTTGAGGGATCTTCGAAAACCACTAACATTGCAACGAAGCCAACGATCAACTCGATCAATAGGGCACTTGATGTTGGGCTAGAAACCACTTTCCAGCCGCACCCGAAAGCGAATTCAGGTAATAAGAGAATCAACAACAATCAGCCAGCAAACCAAATGATCAACTGATAATATCCAATCCAGAAACCAAACAACCAAGCAACCACAAACACAGATAAAAGCACAATTATTAACACAAGATTTACGTGGGAAAAACTCTCTCTAACCAGAGGATCAAAAAACCCACCTTCCTCCCACCAGAGCAACCAATCCACTAATTAATAGGTCAATACAAGTGTTTAACAATACAATCTCAAACCAAGACAAACAAACATAGAGATCTCAAACACCAATCTAAATACAACCCGATCTAGAAATGATTCCTCTCCAAAAACCTAGCTAAACATTTGTAATCAGATTAGATTTTCAAGGAGGAGAAAATATCTATCAACAAACACCCGTTGTTGACTTGCCGGAGGAAGGAGACGGATCACTAGATCAAGAGACGAAACACCCGCTCGAATCTCCTACCTTTCTTCTCCTTTCTCCCTCAGCTCCTCTCTCTTTTCTTTCTCTCTCCCCTTTCTTTTGTTGCTGGCGGCACCTCTCTAAAGCAAAACCCTTTTGCTTCTTATCTTCATTTTGTTAGACAATTACTATATAACATAGTAATTACCAAAACAAAGTTGGGCTGGACTCTTCATGGGCCACTTGGCCCAACAATCTCCCCCTCCAGCCCAAGGGGAAGACGTTCCTGCTCGTCATGGCCTCACCTGCATCCCAGTCCCGTCTCACCTCCGAGACGCGGAACTGATGCTCACCAGATGTCACCATCACCCTCTAACTCCCCCTCCTCCGTAGCTCTCTGGAACTCCGAGGTAGAACTCCCGGTGAATGCATGACGTCCTCTCTCTGACCCTCTGCTAGTTTCTTCTATCCGTGCTGGCTCGACGTGCTCAGATCTGCCACCAGTCATAGCACCTGATGAACTCCCTTTTGACACGACTATCCCATCTGCGCAATCCTCTGAAGCAAACTTCACACTTGTGCTATCCTCTTCTGATGTCTCAGAAGTTCTACTAAATCTTATCTGCAATCCAAACAAATCACAAGTGCTCAAGATCTCCTTATCAGTAAAAGAAACGAGAGACTTACTCTTCTGATTCTGCAACCCCTTCCCACCCAAGCATCCTGTAAGCCCTTGCACCAAATCAAACGAAGCATCACCATGAACCTTTGTCACAACTTCTCTGATTTCTTCCATCTGAGTCATGTACAATGTGCCGCTCAAATCACCTCTAGCGATCACCATTCACCCTTTCTTGAGTTTCCACTTCCTACTTCCAAAGAAGTTATCATAGCCCTTTTTATCCAAGACTTGAAGAGAGATCAGATTCTTCTGCAAATCTGGTATGTGTCGCACATCTGTCAATGTCATCCTGCAACCCATGTTTGTCAGCACACAAACATCTCCCATGCCAACTATATCAGACAAGTTTCCGTTCCCCATATTTGCTTTGCCAAAGCGTCCCACTTGGTACGAAGTAAACGCTTTCCTCCTGGATGTAGTATGGAAGGATGCAACTCCATCAGCAATCCACTCTACACAAGAATCAGGCTCCTCCAAGCATGTGAGAACAACCAGCTCATCATCACTGTCCTGCAGAACTGACGTTGTACCCTTCTAATTTTCCTCTTCATCCCTTTTCTTCTTCCACACATTGCAATTCCTCTTCATGTGCCTTTCCTTGCCACAATGATAGCAAACAAAGCTCCCCCTAGTCTGAGATCTCCCTCTAGACCTGCTTCCTGAAACTGTCACAAGAGCATGTGACGAATCTGTGCCCATATCCTTCCTCCTAGTCTCCTCGTTGTAGAGACTATCCTTCACTGCAGATAAGGACACAACCTCGCCCACGACAGAGTTGTTAATCGACAACACTAGAGTCTCCCAACTATCAGGCAAAGAGCTCAAGAGCAACAACGCTTACAACTCATCATCAAGGACTAACTTCATGGTGTTCAGCTGATTCACCGATTCCTGAAACTCACTCAGATGCTCTGCAATAGGCTTTCCATCTCTGTACTTGAGATTCACTAGCTTTCTTATCACAAAAGCTTTACTCTGGGTTGACTTCCTTTCATACATCTCCTCCAATTTTTTCCACAATGCCTGTGCATCTATCTTGTTGCTTATGTGGTGATAAACACTATTATCCACCCACATTCTGATGGTTCCAACTGCCTTCCTGTGCAGTTTCTTCGAATCATTATCGGATGTCTCAGCTGGTTTCCTCAATCCCAACTCAACCGGATCAAACAGGTCTTTGCAATACAAAACATCCTCCATCTTTGTCTTCCGGATAGAGAAATTCGAAGCAGTTAGCTTTATCATTGTACTCGCAAATTCCTCTGTCTTTGTCGTCATCTCTACTCCTATTACCCAAAAACAACACGTCCAAAGATCAACCAAAGGCTATGATGCCACTTGTTGGGCTAGAAACCACTTTTCAGCCGCACTCGGAAGCGAATTCGGATAATAAGATAATCAACAACAATCAGCCAGCAAACCAAATGATCAACCGATAATATCCAATCCAGAAATCAAACAACCAAGCAACCACAAACACAGATAAAAACAAAAATATTGACACAAGATTTACGTGGGAAAAACCTTCTCTAACCAGAGGATAAAAAAACCCACCTTCCGCCCACCAGAGAAATCAATCCACTAATCAATAGGTCAATACAAGTGTTTAACAATCCAGTCTCAAACCGAGACGAACAAACATGGAGATCTCAAACACCAATCTAAATAAAACTCGATCTAGAAAGGATTCCTCTCCAAAAACCTAGCTAAACACTTGTAATCAGATTAGATTTCCAATGAGGAGAAAATACCTATCAACAAACACCCGTTGTTTACTTGCCAGAGGAAGGAGACGGATCACTAGATCAAGAGACGAATTAAACACCCGCTCAAATTTTCTACCTTTCTTCTCCTTTCTTCATCCTCTCTCTTTTCTTTCTCTCTCCCCTTTCTTTTGTTGTTGGCGGCACCCTTCTAAAGCAAAACCCTTTTGCTTCTTATCTTCATTTTGATAGACAATTACTATATAACATAGTAATTACCAAAACAAACTTGGGTTGGACTCTTTATGGGTCACTTGGCCCAACACTTGAGACTGCACTTCATTTGGAACTAAACGCAACTAATATAATTTTTTATATATATGTATAGCACGATGAATACTTTTATGATAAATATTGAAAGAAATTTTGATTTAAATGTCATTTTTAATTGGAAAATTGATAGGAAAGAAAAACATTGCAAATAAAATCATAAATTATGGTTTAAATATTACTATATTTTTAGTAAAAATCACAGAATTAAAAATTAATATTTTTTTATACATGTATAGCATGATGAATACTTTTTTTAAAAAAAATATTAAAATCAAGAAAACTATAAAATTTGATTTAAATGTCATTTTTTATTTAGAAAAAACTAATAGAGATGAAAAGTATTGTAAAAAAATAAACTATAAAGTTTGAATATCATGACCTCTTACATTATTTAATGCCCATTCCCTCTCTTTACATACCAAGTTAGACACTATTTGATTTCTTTTTCTTATTTTGTTACTTTTTTGCTTTAATTTTTTTAATTTTAAACATCCAATTCATATAATGTGATTTACCACAATGGAATGCCGGCCCAAAATTTGACACTAAATAATCCGATCTCCAACACCAATCAAACCAATACAGATCGATCGACCAACAAACAAAACAAATAATTAAGCCATAAGAAAAAAATAAAATAAATACATAAAATCACATAAAAAGAGTTAGCTTAGGTTTGAGCTAACTTCATTAATATGCAGGCGGCGGCAGGGTGGTGTAGACCAAGGTGGGGATGGAATAGAGCCTGGTGTCGTTGCCGAGTGATCGGTAGATTGTCGGAAGAGGGGCGCCGGAGATGCCGCGGTTTTCGTTGGTGGGAACGCTGCACGGGCCGGGGGGTGAGTCCTCCAGGAACACCCTGCAGCCGGTGAACTTCAACGGGCCCATCTCGTAGGCGGAGAGGTTGATCTTGAAGTAGCCGTTGCCATCGGTAGCCTTGCTCACCACTGAGAATGGCGACGAGTCGTAACCCCCACGCCCTCTCAGTGCTACGCATGTAATCCTTGCCATTGCTCCTACATGTACGTATCGCATTCATTCAGGTATGTTTAGAACTCATGTATATATATAGAGAGGTTGGTTGATGAACAGAGATATAAAGAGTCTCATATCGACAGTATCAATTAAAATAAGCCTAGTATATAAACTGGTAGGTCCTCCTATGACAATTGGTTTTACAATGGAACCTCACTCGTCCTATACGTCGGGCTACTATCACATGTGCACATGAACTTCAGTAAACACCATACTTCTTGCAGTTGAAATTGTAAACAGATTGATTAGCTGTACAAATTATGTATGAAAATTATATCATCATGTACGTGGATAGGATTAATATGCCTTGAATTTGGGCCTATTATCTGTTTTAGGTTTAGGATCATAATCTGACTAGAGTTTCATGAGTGCTTATATATACTCATGAAACCTAAAATTCTGTAAGTTTCTTGTTTGCCTCTAAAATAAAGAACTCTATTATTCTGCCCGTGAATGTACATAACACATCGTTGTCGAACCACGTAAATCTTTGTGTCTTTCTTTTTTGTTATCGTTCTCATTACAACAGATTAATATTTCAGTGTTCACAATTTACTTTAAATCTTGTCTGTATATCTTTGTGATCCAATGCTTCAGATTTGTTCATATGTTATACTCTAAGGGGAATTTACATTGGATCTCGAATACGTACTCCGAGTAGTTTAAGCTTTTGTGTTAGAAAGTAAATATCGAAACTGATGAACATATATAATAAGGAACAATGAAATATTACCGGGGAGAGGGAAAAGCTTTCCGGCTTTCTTGCAGTAGATGGTGCCTTGAATGTGAACCTTGTATCTATCATCCATGGGCTTGGCGATATAGGCGGGCGCCTTTCTGTAGGTGGGTTTCTCGTAGTCGGCAGTGGCAAGTACAGCCAGGGCGAAGACCGCGAGAGAGGCGAAGAGGAGATGGGAGGAAGCCATGGATGTAGCTTTGTATGGAAATGCTTGGTTTAGGGCTTTCAGATAGAGATTAGTTCATCTTACTGGCCTTGTTTATATAGGGTTATAGAGCTTAATGTTTCTTTTTCAATTATGATTATTAAATTTCAGAGTCTGGGTATTTTGGTTAATGAAATTAAATTTTCAGGAGTTGGGTGCACGTTGGATATTAGTGAAATGCATGTAATCAAATATACATTTTTGACATGTTCCACATAGATCAATTCAATAATATTCTGTATGTCATTGTCTTTATATATTTCACAAATCAGTGGAATTTGTTTTCCGTTTTTGTGCAGCTTCTTGGGCCCATTTTAGATCTGGGTAGTTAAAAAGTGTAATGATTTAGGCCCAAAAACAAAGGCCCATTTCTAAGGGATGGTGGGTTGCAATCTTTTTAAGGTAGCATGTTGTGGAGAGAGAGTCACTATTTTTTTTTTCCAGGGAAATAAATAGTTCAGTTTGATCGGATTCATCCGCATTATTTTTTTTTATTTTTTTTTTGGAATCAAGGTAAAATTTAGGAAATCCGCCCTCGACCGGGCCTCTCTCCTAGCGCGTCCAAACGGACGAAAACAGCAAGTTCTTGATCCTCCAAGCTATCATCGGCAGGGATGTTGTAGGCCAGACGAGCGATCCTGTCGGCTACCGCATTCGATTCCCTGAAAACATGACGAATAGCAACATGAGACATATAATATAAATTTGTTTTCGTATCTTCCATTAACAGCTCAATGTTCCAGGGACATGACCAGTCACCCAGGAGAGCCTTTATAACAACCAGACAGTCTCCTTCGATCAGAAGACAATTAGTTCCCAGCAGTTTAGCCCTAACCACACCCATGTGAAGGCCCATTGCTTCTGCGTAAACCGCTGAACTGTTGTTACATCTGCCTGATCCTAAGGCAAGTATGTTGTCGCAATGGTCGCGAATAGCATAGCCGTAGGTTCCTTTCTCCGACTGACAATACGAGCCATCAAAATTTAACTTGTAATAACCAGCAGGTGGTCTCTCCCAAGGGTTAGTTTTATGCTGCTCGTAGCCGTTAGATTTCCGGTTTGTTAATTGCGCCCTGCCTGAACCATTTCGTTCTAAGGTATACACTTTGTTAGTTTGTTTGTTACTTTCATTCCAAGTATGACTTGAAGTGTTGCAGAAGAGGGCAATCTCCTGTGTTTTGACAGAAGTCACATGTTTGAACACAAGTTGGTTTCTGAAAAACCAACTACTCCACCAAGCGAAAGCCAGATACCCGGTCTTTTCCTTCCCAAGGTTTACAAAAATATTGTTTAGAATGGTACTTGCCTTTGAGTCCGCTGTTAAGCCTATATGATTCGGTATTTCTATTTTATGTTCTAAAGACATAGGATAAGATCCTAATTTGAGAAAGATTCTCTATCAAAAAAATAATAGATCCAAAGAATATAATTAAAAAAAAAGCTAAACTAATTAAAATTTGAAAAATATTTCCAAATTACTACTCTTATCCTATGTCTTTTGAGCTTTTAAATCCTAGTTTGCTTCGATCGGGTTCAACTGTCTTACGCTGAGATTCGGTATTATATAGTCCATTTAAGAGGTTGTCCTCTCGATCCTTTCCCACACGATAGATGTCTGTCGTCGGAGGCTAGGCTCCTCTCTTCCCCTCGTGTTGTTGGACGTCAAGGCCCGATTGGCCCGTAGTACTGGGCCCGTGAACTATTCTTTCAACCCAAGGTTTTACTTTGGGCCCAAAATGCCCAGAAAAAAATACAATAATTTATGTTTCATATATATTTTTCTCACATAGTAATGTATATTTATGTCTTTGAACAATGAACAAATATGCTTACCTACTTCAAGTAAATCCACCCGAAAGGGCTTGATAAAAATCCTGAAAGGGTCTTGATAAAATCCTGAAAGGGCTTTCTGGTGCGTATTGCCGTACTACAAGGGTGGTTCTCGGCTGCGTTTTTGGTGTTTATTGGCGGTCCTAGTCTGAGTGGGGGCTCTGGCGTCAGTGGCGGCTGCAGGATTGGCTAGAGGTGGGGCGAAATTTATGCTTCGGGATTTATTTTTTTGTCAATATATATATATATATAATGAAGAATTTTAAAAAAATATATATTGAAAGAAAACAATAAGTTTGGTCTAAATATGATATTTTGGTAAAAAAAAAATTGATAAGATTGAAAAGTAAGTAAAAAAAATCGTTTAAACATGACATTAATATTTAAAAAAAACATACGAATAAAAATTAGAAGATTTAAAAAGAAAAATTGTAGCATAATTAATACTCTTATTAAAAAAATATTAAAAGAAAACTGTAAAATTGATTTAAATATAACATTTATAATAGAAAAAAATTGATAAGTAAAAAAAATATTGCAAAAGGTAAAGAATGAGATTTGAATTTATGACCTTTTGCATTTAAGGATTTCCCTTTTCCTTTCTTTACCGACTAAACTAGACAACACATGTGTTCCTTTTTACAATTTTTTTTATTTTTTACCTTAATTTTTTTTTCCATATACCTACATTTTTCCGTCGCCGTAGGAAGGGGCAGCTGCCCCCTTGTGCCCCCCCTCCCCCCCGGCGCCATTGTCTGGCATCTGGTGTCGGGTCTGTATGTGGTCGTGGTGGTGTGCATCGAGACGACTTCGTGTCTGGATATCTCGTTGGAAGATCGTTTTCATCGCCCACATGGACTCCTAATGTACGTCTGGACAGCAGTGTGATTGTTTGGTTGCGTTTGGCTTCGAGTCTTAGTCTACGTTATCTCCGGCGTTTTAGGGTTAGGCTCGTTTCTTCGCTTAGGTCTGTTTGTTTGTCACTTCTTGTATAACATCGCCTTTTTATTTTAGGTTATATGTTTTTGACAATTCTATGCCAACTTTATCGGTCTCTCGATGAGGTAGGTTTTTCTGGTTCTAGCCTCGAATTAATTCCTAATAATAAAAAAATTGAAGCTTTCTCTGGTTTCGATTCAACCAAATTTTTTATATATTCAACTACTCTTTTAAATATAACGGTAATATAAACTTAATAACTTCAGTTTATGCGTTTTGTTTAATTTTCAGCATTTTCTTGGAGCTATACAAATAGTTTTCTCTTTATAATTAATATCTTGAAGATAAAGCAAAAACTAAGAAGTGGTCATTGTATTAGGCAATAACGAAATTCTTCGTGAACCATTACAACATTCTGTATTTTCTTCACACACCAAACACACGTCCAAAATAAATAAATAAATAAAATGGTATGCTCAGTCAATATAATCGCCATATATAGCTAGTGCTAGCTAGATATACACTGTAATTAATAGTAATGTAACCCAACTTTATTTATAATATGCCAAAAAAACAAAAAAAAAAGATGAATCATAACGAAAATCAATTAATATTATGGGATTCACAGATTACACAAAACTTGTTAGGTAGTGCAGGTGAGCTAATAAAAAAAAAGTATTGATGCAAGGCAATTGTCAATTGGCATTCTCTTGCATGTCCAAAACCGGATTAGCGGATTGGACTTCAACTCTTTTTGGAATAAACAAAATACTCCGCATATATTAACAAAGTACTACGTATTAGTTTATTGCCTTTTATTGCCACTAACGTAATTGATTTTTGACTATTGGCTACGGGTCAATTCTTTGTGTATGTATTGACATATTAGATTCCGGAGTCCCCTTGCGCTCTTCGTCCTCTCGCGGTCGTGCTTCATTTTCTCGGGCAGGTTGGAGTTATGTTGGTTGGTTCGTGGTTAGTTTCGGTTGAGGAGCAGTTCTGCGGCCCTGGTTGATCGAAGTGATCGTGTTGGTGGTGTTCGTGGTCTCCGAAGATCCTTCATCTAGGTGGAGGGAACGTCGTGTGATCCACACTTCCCCAGGAGTCGTCTTTGCCCTACGTGGATTTCTGCTTTCCGTCTTTCCGGCGGCGAGACATCGTGTCAGATGTGCTGTCCCATGCGCTCGCTATCCACTTCGCCACGTCGGGTCTCCATCTTCTCGCTACTGTGTCCGCTTGTTTGCTTAGGGTTTGGGGTTTTCCGGGTTTGTTTTGTATGGTTCTGTTGATGTATTAAGTGATTGTTTTCTGTTTCTATTTTGTAGTTCTTTTGCTCTATTGTATGTTTAGACGGTTTGTCATCTGCCGACTTTGTCGGCCTCTCGAGGTCCGGGCCTGTCCGGCCTCAAATTATTTCCTTATCAAAAAAATAATAATAAAAAAAATAAAAAATAAAAAAATTGACATATTAGATATTTTATGAGCTTTGGCCTTTGATTTCGATTTTCAATTTAATTTAACTTTATTTGTTTAAACTTAGAAATGAGGTTACTAATTAATTTATTTAAGAATTTATTTTTAATTCCATGATACCATTATTTTTATTTTTTCTGTTCAATAATAATACTCCCTCCGTTCAACAAAACTTGACGTTTTACTATTCATGCACGTTTTTTTAGGAGCTAAAAACTATATAAAATATCGACTTTTTAAATAATTTTTTTTAACAATTTCGTAGTTATTATTAACAAGTACAAACTTGTTAAATAAAAATTTAAAAAAATTGAATATTTTATATAGTTTTTATCATTCTAAAAAAGCGTGCGTGAATAGTAAACGACAAGTTTTGTTGAACGGAGGGAGTATTAATATATAAAATTAAAGTTGGAATGTGGTTGTCCCACGTTAGAAAATATTGAGATATTTTGACCAACATATAAGTTTGATGGATTACTTATCTTAGTGTCAATTGATTCTGAGATGAAACCTCATTAGGTTTGTCATTTGTGTGTTGTTCGTAACTCTGGTTTTATCCTCACCGGATCCAGTCAATTTTAACAATTAAAGCCTTTTGTATATTTATTTATGGGTTACTTTTAAATAACTTTATATCTTTTTTGTTTAACTCATTTATTTTGGTAAAAATTTCTTTTATTAGTAGGAAAATACTAAAGAAAATCATAAATTTGGTAATAAAAAATAGATGGAAATGGAAATTTCTATAGTTACCTTGGCGTGTCACTAGGGGCGGATCCTCTTTAGGGCCAGAGGTGGCAGTCGCCCCCCTCCTCTAAATCAAAAATAAATTTTAATATACATATCCCTCTTGTCGATAGCTTCGATTGGATATATTATCAGCTTAAATCCGATACCTGAGTAAAAAGCTATAAACATTTAAAGACTGAAGCGATATAAATTAGTTTTCACATCATTTACCAAATTAATATACTTTTATCGTACTTATTATTTGTTAAACTTCGTAGCTTAATACTATAACTAAACCCAAAAACTTCAAATATTGATGTTTTTTCAAGAAAAAAACTTCGAAGTTCATTTTCCGGCTTCTCAACTAATCGCTTTAGGATTCACTTGTACTAGATAATGATTTAATCAACATCATTTTGTTTGATTTTAATGTGGTATAATTCACTTCACAATAAATAATCTCGGGGTAATTTCTTACACGTTTCATCAACATTAATCATCAGGCATCTTTTGACATTCCTATGTTTTATACCCTTCATTGATCAGTATTTCAAATTGAAGTTAAATATTGTATGTTTAACTTACAAAATGAACTTAATTAATTAAAAAACAATCTCATCATACTTGTAAGTGGAAATAGTATAATCACGTATTGTTTAAACTATACGATTAGCAATTAAAAAAAAAAAAAAAAACTACTACGTAGTGTTTAATTTACTATTATGGAATACTTTAAGTTGATGGTTTTCAACAAAGTGACCGTACGAGATAAATTGATCCTTGGAAATAAACAATCTAACGGTCAAAAAAGAGTTACCACGTTAAATTAAAGTCCCGTCTTTTTTCTTACTCCATATTTTTTTTTATCTACGAAAATCCCTCCTTTTGACCTTCGACTTCAAATGTAAGAATTTTTTAGACTTGAAGTCTATAATTTTACACTGGAAAAATCGTAGCCACGCGACTTTAAAATTTTGATATAAAATAAACTTTTTTCCCCTACTTACTACGGTGTTAACATAATCCGATGCGTGTATGTCTGAATTCGAATTTTCCCCTAATTGTAGTCACGCGATTTTCTTTCTTCTCTGTTGATTTGTATTATTATGTCGATTGTATTGACGGTATTCCGTCTGTCGACTTGGTAGGTCATTGAGTTTCATGTATATTTGAATTCGAATTTTTACCTAATAAAAAAAAAATCCGATACAAATTTGAGAATTTCTAGTGACAAAATATCAATTTATCTATCGACAAGAAGCATCAATTTTCTTTTCATTTTTATAAAATAATTACGGTTTGGCAAAAAAAAAAAAAAGAGTGAATATGACCAAATTTGATATTTCTAACCCATATTAAATCAATTTCTCTCAAATATAACAACCATAGTTTCCCTCTACTCAGGGGCGGATCCAAACGGGGGCATGTGGGGTCACGTGCCCCCACCCTCATCCGACGAACCCCCTATATGTATTCTCCTCGCCGATAGCTTCGTTTTGATATATAATACGCATTAATCCGATATCTGAGTAAAAAGTTATGCATGTTTTAAAATTGAAGGTATATTAATCACTTTAAATCTTATTTAAATAACCCACACTGCTTTTATATTTTATTTAGATCGACATTCCTATACTGTAATTTATCTTGAGATCTTTGAAATGAGAGGTTATATTACCCATTTCGACAATTAGATAAGAAATTACGGAAGTTTAAATGAGGAAAAATGTCAGATTTCTTCTTCTTTGCAAGATACAGTATATATTAGTGATATTTCTAATTCAAAAGATGATCGAGGTAAGAATTCAGAAGGCTTTCGATTTGATATATCGTCTCATCGTGTTACCAGTTGCAAAAACTGTAGTAGAAAGAGTTTTCTCTGCTATGAGTATTATCAAGCCATATTTGCGCAACAAGATAAGAGAAGATTTTCGATCTCTCCGAGAGTTTTGTCTACTAGGTTGAAAAAGATATTTTCAAGCGCAATGATAATGAGGTTATCGTTCAACATTTATAGGGTATGAAAATTCATAAATGGATTTGCCCTGTCAAGTTAAACTATTTCATTATAAATCTCTAATTAGCAATGACGAATTTTTTTGTACTAGTGAACTCTTTATTTTTTATCGCTATTTTGTAGTGTTGAAGACGTTGTGTATTGGACGAGTTCGTGACTTCGTGTTATTCATTGTCGTATATAATCGGTGTGCCCCCACCCCCTTCGGATTCTGGGTCCGCCACGGCCTCTACTAATTACTTAGTAAAGTTTCCTTAACCTAGTTAGTTGAGTGGGTTTCAGGATTTAAATCGACTATAAACATCACAAAATCTGGCATTTCTAACCTATAATGAATCAGTTCCTTGCAAATACAACACCCAGAGTAGAAATCGAACACAAATTTTATTCATATTTTCTGTTCTTTTTAAATTTTCGATTTTCAAAATAAAAATCCATTTCTGCCTTAAATCAAAGCGAAAATCATATGATATGCTTGAACTTAGCTTTGATTTGTATTGATAAATTGAGCTACAATCGAACCAAAATCTAACGAAATTTATGGATCTAAATAATGAATGTGGTTCTGCGAATGGTGATGACGGTTGTTGTTTGAAGAGGGGGGGGGGGGGGGGTGAAGGTTTGTTTGAATAGGGTTATATGAAGTAACTAGTGTAGGTCCGTCCCGTGTACGGATAATTTGTTAATCTAAATATAAATTATTTTTTATTTCAAAAAATAATATAAATAAAATTAATTCGGCAGGTTATATATAATCTAAATATCTTTTAATTAGATTCTCTCAAAATATAAATAAAATTCACATTTATAAGGTACTAAGTAAAAGTTTTTTTTTTCTAATCTATGGTTAATTAAATCTCATGTAATTTAATTAAATAGTATATTTTTAAAAATATTTTAATATTATTTTTTATTAAATATTTAGTATTTATTTATTACATTAGTTTACTAAAATATCTATATACGGATGGATTGTGACTACATATATGGCTATATAATATTTTAATTATTTATTTTTGGCTCAAAAAATAATATAGATAGATATAAAATAACAATTATTAAATGATTGATTTTGATATAAATAATTCTTCCCACCAAAAATAATCTAAATATAAATAAAATAGCACCTATCAAATATTAAATATTTATCTATTAATATTTTTGGTAAGTATGACTATAAAAATTAGTTTTATTAATTATTTTTATTAGTTACGTTTAATTATATTGATATAGTTTTTTCGTTACATAATATTTACTCTTTTATAAGATATTCCATCTATCCAATTATATGTATATAGATGGTAAAATAAAATAATTATTTTTATGAGATTTCTTTTTTGACGGGAGAAAGCTTTGCGAGACGCACCCACGCGCCGCCACGTAGGCAGATTCACTCACACGCCGCAGGTTATATATAAATATAATCTAAATATCTTTTAATTAGATTCTCTCAAAATATAAATAAAATTCACATTTATAAGGTACTAAGTAAAAGTTTTTTTTCTAATCTATGGTTAATTAAATCTCATGTAATTTAATTAAATAGTGTATTTTTAAAAATATTTTAATATTATTTTTTATTAAATATTTAGTATTTATTTATTACATTAGTTTACTAAAATATCTATATACGGATGGATTGTGACTACATATATGGCTATATAATATTTTAATTATTTATTTTGGCCTCAAAAAATAATATAGATAGATATAAAATAACAATTATTAAATGATTGATTTTGATATAAATAATTCTTTCCACCAAAAATAATCTAAATATAAATAAAATAGCACCTATCAAATATTAAATATTTATCTATTAATATTTTTGGTAAGTATGACTATGAAAATTAGTTTTATTAATTATTTTTTATTACTACTACTACTACGTTTAATTATATTGATATAGTTTTTTTCCTTACATAATATTTACTCTTTTATAAGATATTCCATCTATCCAATTATATGTGTTAATGGTAAAATAAAATAATTATTTTTATGAGATTTCCTTTTTGACGGGAGAAAGCTTTGCGAGACGCACTCACGCACCGCCACGTAGGCAGATTCACTCACACGCCGCCACGCAGGCTTTAATGCATCGGTTTTAGTATATGTATGTAGATAGATAGATAGATAAATGAAGATGATATACTTTCTGTATCTTGTTAATATATATATATATATATATATATATATATATTAAAGGATTGAGTAAAAGAAATCTTGTACATTTAGAATTTTGTAAAATCACCCATAAATTTAGTTTTACTTTAAAGAAAAACTCACTATTTTTTCGTGTTTTCTATATACACCGCAAATTAACTTTCAATGCTAATTTCACTTATCGGGTATTATAACAATGTTGAATTAGGCTAATACAGGTCAGATCAAGCCTAATATAAGTAATAAAAAAACAAAAAAACATTGACTTACAACGTCTTATTTTTTTTTGTGTGTGGGTCTGGGTGGGTGTGTGTGAATTATTTTTTTTACCCTAGCAACGTCGGATCCGAAGTTGTTAGCCCGGTTCGGCCTGATCTGATCCTTCACTTCACATATTAGTATATTACAATGTTGGATTTGACGTTGTAATATAATTAATGCTACAACGTCGAATCCGATGTTGATTAGCAGCTCTAATCTACAGATTTGCGGTATATATAGGGACACTCCTATCCTTTTAATCTGTGAAAAAAGGTTCAGAAAATTTTAAAGTATCACTATAGTCGTAAATATTGAAATAAAAATTAATTTATTATAAAATGGTAAATTGACATTTTCCAACGAATGGAATTTAAGTATATAACATATTTAAATATCTATAAAAACATGTGGCCCACATCTATAAATATCTCACTAATGATATTTTATATGCTATAGTAATAAGGATGGTTTGGGATATAATCGGAATAGGTTTATTTGTGAATCGGAGTCGTTTTCGTATATAAAAATATCTTTGCATTTATTTAATAATTTTAGTGAGATTTGATATCGGATTAGACGGATAGAAATTATAGAATCGTGTTTGGCGAAGGTCTAGATGAAGGATCGGAGGGGTGTGGAGAATCATCAAATTCAACGTTTTTTTTTTTTTTTGAAGTTCAAATTCAACGTTTTTAATTCAATGAAGTAGGCATGCCACTTGGGCCTACAGTGTGTGACAGGTGGGCCCCATTTATCCCATTTGGATAAAGATCGGGTATCATTGGGAATTGGACCCTTTCTTTCTTCGCCGCCACGAAAGACCCCCTGGCCCACATGTTGTGAAATTAAAAAACATTACTCCTTCGTAAGACAAAATATGTTATATCTATGGCGTAATTTCATAAAATCACCCTTTATTTCACCTTTTGTTCACAAAACCACCCGTTATATTTTAAATTACACTTAACCACCTGTTATTTATGAAAACCTATCAAGTCACCACCCATCTCCCATTCCCTCTGTTAGAAGCCTTGAAATGAGAGATAAATGACTATATTACCTTTAACCCTTTATAAGCCTATTTCAAGGAAATGTAACCCTAAATTCATCCGACCATGTGGCCAGGGTAATCTCTTTGATCGACCGTTTGTGGATTGTATGAATAGAGGTTTGTTGTTGTTGTTCCCGTCTTTAATCTTTGGTGGTTATCACAATTTTGATTTTGAAGCCCTGATTTTAATGGTGGTTGTCTTGTGTTTTTAGCAAGGCAAAAAGGTTAAAACTTGTTTGGTGAAGCAAGAAACTGGCGTTACATAGAAGGGGTTTACAACTTCCAAAATACGGAGTACCAAGGTAACATTAGCATTTTACTTTTTTTCATGATTGGGATTTATATGTTCTGTGTTGGATTTTGTGTTGAAGAAGAGCATTAATGGTAAAAAAAAAATACTCCATGGTCAATAGTTTGTCTTAATGCTCTTAAAAGATGTTTCAAACTCATAAAAGCTTGGCCAAATTTGCTTTTTTAAAAAAAATTACATATTGTTGAATCCTTGTGAATTGTGATTCTTTTTCTTTAGTTAAGACTTGAGAGGGACCTTTAGTTGATAAATCCCGTTGCTAATATTTCATTTTGTTGGGTTTTATTAGGTGGTTCTCCTTATCTTTGAGTGAAATATTATATTTGTTATAAGTTGAATGCTAACACATTATATATACAGTTACAAGACCCTTATTTACATGCCTATTTTGCAGATTGAACATGAATATAAATCTAAGGTTTCAATATGGTAGCAAGTTCGAGATTACGGGGGATCGGCTACTGTACAAGAAAGGATCCATATATCTAAAAAAGGATGTGGACCTCAGTAGATTATCGAAGATTGAATTAGAAAGGTTTCTAAAGGATGATGTTGGGGTAGATATTAGTATAAAAGAGCTATGGTACCTTGAAGCTGGGCAGAGCATTACAAATGGTTTGAGGCAAATTGTCACCGATAATGATGTGGTTGACATGGTGAAGTTAGTTGGTGTGGATAGAACTGCTCATCTATATGTTGTTGGAGACAATGACCCAAGTCCATCTGTCATAAGGAGGTCTCTATCTATAGCTCAATCATTGCGTGGAAGCACTGCATTTCATAACAGCTACTCGGTAAACAACTTAGTAAATGAAAGTGAAGATGATGGGGACATTATCATAGGTTCAGATTCTTCCTCTCCAGATTCAGATTTTGACATAGATGATGGAGATGATAAAGATGATGATATGTTTGAAGAATTTGTAGATAAAAGTGTACCGGATGATGTAAGAGCACTTGTCATTCAAGAGGACGATGCTATTTCTTTGGAGGAGGTTGAAGGTGATTCTGAAGAATTCAGATCTGGTGGCTGTAGTGACTCAGATGGAGAGAAAAAGCACAAGTACCCCGAGTTCAATCATCTTGTGGATTTTAAAAATCGTATCTCATTCGAAGTTGGTATGAGATTTGGATCGAATGACATCTTTAGAAGGGCACTGAGACAATTTTCAGTAGAAAACGGTGGTGACTACTATTTTCTACATAATGACAATTACAAAGTGTCAGCCTATTGTAAGTACAAGTGTGATTGTAGCATGAAGGAGCGTATTCTTACCTTATTCAAGCTAATCCAAGCACGTGGTCTTTGCATGCATTCAAGTCGACAAGTAAGTCAGATATGTTGCTGAATAATGTTTGTGAAACTTTCAATAGTTGCATTCTGGAATCTAGGGATATGCCAATCCTCAACATGTGTGACTGGATTAGAAGAAAACTAATGAAGAGGTTTGTGACCAAGAGGGAGAAAATACGTAATTCTGTTGGTTCTGTCACACAAAAGGCCATGAAAAGGCTTGAGAAAGCTAGAGATGTCTCATTGAGGTTGTGTAGAGCTCATTGGGGAGGGGGTGACAGATTTGAGGTTGATCACTTGGAGAGAACTTACGTGGTTGATTTAGGATTGAGGAGTTGTGGTTGTTACAAATGGGATTTAACTGGCATCCCATGTTCACATGCTATTGCTTGTATCCTGATGAGAAGGATGAGACTCGTAGATTTTGTTCACCAATATTATCACAAGGAAACTTACTTCAAGTCATATAGTTCAATCATCGAACCCATGCCCGGAGAGGATCACTTGGAGCAAGCTGGTATGATTCCTCCTCTGCCACCTGCATTTGTGGTTCAACCGGGAAGGCCTAAGAAAACAAGGAAAAAAGAACAAGGAGAGTAAGTACCTGAAAAGCAGAAAAGGTTTAGATATGGGAAGAATAAATGCTCTCAATGTGGGGTGGAAGGACATACAAAGCGCAAATGCACCAATCCTTCCAAGGCACATGAACCGCCAAAGCCGAAAGAGAAGGGGGGTAGACCAAAAAATCCAAAAACAGTGCGGATATCATCAGAGTCTAAGCAGAAAACAAGTAGACAGGTTTCTATATTTTTCAATAACTAAATATTGTTTATGGATTAATTCCAATAAATTATAATTATGTGGCATGTTTTTTATCGTAGGTTCCAACTACAAGCCGAGTTACATCTACACGTAGTCAACCTCTACCAAAAGAACACCAACCTCATTCCCTGCAATCAGCCCAAGCTGGAAATCAGACTCATAAGTCTCAGTCACAGCTTCATACTGAAGCAGTTAAGATCTCTCCATGCACATAATTTGTACTTATTTTACTTCTCATCAAATCCACTTACTTGCTTTTTTTTTTCTTCCAACAGAGTTCTCACCAGTCAGTTCTTAGCTTTCATTCGCCCTCAAGTTGTTCCCTGAGGCCAACCGTCGAATCAAGTGCACTGAAAACAGTGTTTCCAATTGTAGGAGTTGGACCAACCATCTTATCATCAAGATCTCAGCTTTCCAATGTCATCCAAATGTCTAGCAAGCAATGTGACATTTCCAACAAGAATTTGAAAGGCAAAGCTTCATTGAAACCTTAGTTGTACCAACAGTTGCTGCACTTTTGAGAAGGAGGATCTTGTTAGGTGTCACTTTGTTTTTTCTACCTAGGACAAACCATCACTTTTGTTATATACTAATCGACCTTGAACATGGTCACTTTGGCTATGTATTTGGATAGATATTTGTGGCTATGTATTTGGATAGATATTCCTTTTCTTCATCATGATATCTATCATAACTAATCACTTCAAGTATAAAAAAACAGCTTGAATTTACATGAAAATAACAGCTCAAAATAAGAAAAAAAATTGGCCTATATTAACAACATAAAACAAGTATAGCAGCTTCTACTCTTAATCTACAAAAAATAGCTCAAATAGTTAACTTTGTGCCTTCTACAATCATAACTACTCTTAATCGATAGATAAGGTTATAAAGGCTTATGTGGGATTCGAACCCACATCTTTGTGCCTAAGCACGTTACTCTCCCGATTGAGCTAATAAGCCAAACTAATCAAACTAAACTTAAAAAAAAATGACCAAGCCTTGCTGCTGAGACACAATGTTCACAGCTAGCAATGCTACCACACATGACAGCACACATCATACACAAGAAGCTTACATGAAATCCCCAACACATACTGATGAAATAAGACCACAAATGACAAAGCATAAAGATTCACTCAATTGAAATCTAAATTGAAATCCTAAATAACCCTATTACAGTGCCTATTACATAGAGTAACGATTCAATCAATTGTTCCATGTAAGCATAGTTTGAAACCCAAAATTGAAATCTAAATTAAATAGCCCTAAATTGAAAACCTAAATCAACCGGAAACTTTGAAACCCAAAATTGAAATCTAAATAACCTAAATTCAATAAATTGGTAATGATTTACCTGGAAACTTTGCAACCCAAATTAAAATCTCACAGACCAACATCTATTCATCATCATCGACGATTCGGCATTGATTCCCAATTTCATCATCGTCGACTTCACTCAAGCGGACTTGATTCCCAAACTTTGCAAGCATAACTTCATCGTCGAGCCAGGATCGCAGAACACGGAAGCCAGGAGGAGAGACGAACGCTCTTCAAACAGACTGGCGGAGAGAGAAAAACGGAGATGGCCAGATGAGATGGATGGCGAGAAATCGAATCGAATATTGATAGATTTTAGGGTTATATAGGGTTAAGGGTAATATAGTCATTTACCACTCAATTTAGGCCGGCTAACATAGAGAATCGAAGATGGGTGGTGAGTTGATAGGTTTTCATAAATAACGGGTGGTTAAGTGTAATTTAAAAAATAACGGGTGGTTTTGTGAACAAAAGGTAAAATAAAGGGTGGTTTTATGAAATTTCACCTATATCTATATCTATATCTATATAAACTATTAATTTAAAAGAGTTTAGGATTATGTGTCAATCTTAGAGTTATTTTAATAGTCTTGATCAACCATATTTTTTTTCCATTTTCTGAGATTTAAAAAAAACGTGTATCCGACGTCGGCGAGAGAGAGCGACGTCGGCGAGAGATCGAGGAGCCTAAGAGAGAGAGATTGTCGGAAAGAGAGAAAGAGAAAGAGATCGAGAGAGAGAGAGAGAGATGGAGCCGGATATGGAGAGAGCGGAGGCGGAGGTTCCAGTGGAGGAGGAGATGTGGGAGGAGGGTGGTGGTGGTGGGGCGGTGGCGATGGAGGCGGCGCCAATGGAGACTGAGGAAGGTGGTGTAGTGGGGCGGTGGCGGAGATGGTGGAGGGTGGCGGTGGTGGTGGAGCGGTGGCGGAGGTGGCGGGTCTGGTGGAGGAGACGAAGGCGGTGGCGATGGAGGTAGCGGTCGGCGATCAGCCGAAGGTGGTGGTGTCGGCGTCGGATCCGGAGGTGGCGACGCAGCCCCTATTACCGCCGCGGAAGCGGCGTAATATGGAGGTTTCTCCTGTCCCGACCCCACTGGTATGTTATTTGAATTATTTATTTTATTTGATAGTAATAGTTTTATAGTTTTATAATATAGTTTGATATATTATAATATAGTTTTATAATATAATTTGATAGATTATAATTGATAGTATGTAGTTTTTATGATTTATTATATTTTTATAATTTTATAGTTTATAAAATATAGTTTTATAATGGAGTTATATAGTTTAGATTATTTTTGGATAATATAGTTTGTATAATATAGCTTAAATATTTATTTATGTTTATAGTTTCAAATATAGCTTGTACAATATGTACAAACTACCTTAAAATACATTAAAATAAATTTAAATACAGTAAAAATGCATTAAAATGTATTTAAGAATAGTATAATATATTTAAACACATTACAATATCGACAAGACATTTAAAGACAATAAAAAACATTAAAAGCGATGAATATATTAAACGACATTAAAATATATTAAAAGACATTAAAATATATTAAAATACATCAAAAGACATTAGAATAACATTAAAAGTCATTAAAAGACATTACAAGACATTAAAAGTCATTAAAATCCATTACAAGACAGTAAAAGCCATTGAAAGTCATTCCAAGACATTAGAAGACATTAAAATAAATTCAAACCCATTAAAAGACATTATAACAAATTGAAAAAAAAAAAAAACAGCAAACTGAATCAATTGAATTAGCATAAGTAATACAGAAAGTAACATATTCTTAAACATTTCATAATAACAAGCAGGGAGGCTCTTGAGGGGGGATGGTACCCTACGGCCAGTTAGAGTCGACGACCGGGCAGCGGTCACTCAGCTTATGGTTGAGGGTGGGGGAGAGGATGAGACACACACAAAAGATTATCTACTGAGATCTGCAGATTGCTACCAGCAGTCCATGGGGACACCCCCGGCCGACGAGGATGACTGCTTCTGGCGGGGTCTGCCTGATTGGGGCTCTTCTGGCGATCCGATGGAGGGGCAACAACCTTCTTTGGAGCCCGCCAATATACTGAGCAGTTGCGTCACTGATGTAGTTGCGTGTCGACGGGCCCACGGGGGTAGACCAACTGCTCGACTACCCCCGACCATCCTCGAGGCTTCTAAATCCGCCACCCACGATGCTGAGGCATAGACCTCCAGCACATCACCGGCGATTTCTTTGGCTTCGGTGGATGACATCATTCCTGAGGTCGTAGAGGAGGTAGACGACGGGCAGGAGAGGCAGCCCGAGGAGCAGGAGGGGTCATTGAAGGGGTATGAGGGGCCACTAGGGGGACACATGAGGGGCCACATGGGGGGCATGAGGGGGGCATCCAGAGCCCGCGCCCATCCCTGCGCAGGTCGACCCAAGCTATTATGACTGATCGGGAGCTGGGTCTCTTGGCGGCGCTAAATGTTGTCTTTCCCAACGTTCAACATCTTCTTTGCTGGTTACACGTGACAAGAAGATGCGAGGAAGCTGCTCTGAAGATCACAAAGAATTTACACCACGCTGGCATCTTCAAAGGCAATTGTTGAGGGTTGTTCCAATCAAAGTCGGAGGAATCATTCAACCGACGTCGTCGGGTGCTACACGCTGCATGGCACCCATTCCTAGGTGTGGTGGTGCATTTAGAGGCGGTGTGGCTTCCGTACAACAAAAACATCGTATGATGCTACGTAGATAATGTCTTCCATTTCGGCACTCGTACAAGAAACAGGTACACCTTAATTACTTCATATCTCCCATTACAATATGATATGACATAAAACGTTTATTGGTATGAACTTCAATATTTACGTGAAACTGTTTATAGAGTTGAGGGTCAACACAAGGTTCTCAAGGAGGCACTACACTCATCGACTGGTGACTTTCGCATCGTGGCCAACGGTTGTCAACTGCATGAGCTGTAAACTACTTTGGAGATCGACCGCTTCAAATGGCCAACGACGGCGTATAAAGTCAACCTTTTTGATGAGGTAAAGACTTTAATCTTCAAAAAGTGCTTCGACTATCTATACAAGTTGTGGCAAGATGTCGTGAACCAAAACATTCCTCCGGAATGCACGGACCAACATTGGAGGGTTTGCTACGAGATCCCTTGTGTCCATGAGATTCAGGCCTACGTCAGTTCCGGGACTCCAATACTCGCTGAGAACATCCACCTGTTCTGAATGGATTTGGCATGGACTGACATCGACGACACCCCACTCCCGTATGAGCTATCATCTTCATACACGGCTTCCAACAATTTATGCGACGATGAGCTCCACCCACCCTCATCTGCAAGCGTCCGATCGAAAGGGAGGCCTCGGGGGTCGAGAAATGCCTGCAGAACCAACCTGTTGCCATTCGAGGAGTTCAGGGCAAATTTTGAGAGAGAAGAAGAACGTGATGCTCGACATGCTGCTCGACATCGTCCACAAGCGACCTCAGCTCGACGTGGATGTGATGATGTGTTCGGAGGGTTCAACTAGGGTCGAAACAACGTTGATCCCTTCATTCTCGGACATATTGAGGGTGTGAGGGACACTATTGGAGATGGTCATTGTGGCTACCGTGCTTTGGCGTCATTGACATCACCGATCGGCTAGTCTGCTTTCCCGGAACTCAAAACGTTATTATGCAATCACTTGGAGGATCACGCAGATCTCTACGCCGGCTGTTATATGGAAGGGTACTCATTCCAGTAGTTCATAGACAACTAGAGATGGGCGGGACCTGTCCATGGTGATAGGAGACGGTGGATAGAGCTACCCATCATGGGTTTAGTATTTGCAACGGTATATCAGATTCCTCTCGTCGTCCTAGCTTGGCATCATCCATTCACATGTCTCCCAATGACCTCGCCCACACCTGCTAACAACCCTCAATCAGCAACCCTTGGTTTAGCCTGCATCGGAAACCAATACCGTTTTGCCGCGGTACGTCATCAAATGTCTTATATTATTACCTATTCTTACTTTTCATCTATATGTCAATACTCTAACTCTAATTTTCTGTTCTTATAGATCTGGTTGCATCCTAACGCTCCTATTCCGCCGCTTGCGCCAGAATGGGTCGCACATCATCAACCGAGCATCGAAGGATGGGATGCTCCTTTTCAAGCTCAATTTAACAGATTTCGAGTCTTACGTGTCGAGTTTGGTCGCCCTTTACACTTTGCTTAGATTTTATTCCACCAGTTTACTACAATTATGGATGTAAACTTTTTTTTCCGTTCCTTGTAACATTATTCGCATATTATCCGAATGAGAACATTAACAATTATTGCTTGTCATGTAATTAGACCCTAAATCAGTAAATCCTTAAACTCCACTAGCTAAACTCTTCAATTTCTTTCAATTAACGCTAAAAACCCTTGGAAAACCCTAAACCCTAAACCCTAAACGTGAAATCCTAACTAGGGTTTGCACGTCGAAAATAACGTGCAAACCCTAGTTTGCTAACGATGTGCACAGTTCCACGCTTGCACGTTGTTAACGACGTGCATGCACGTTAATAAGGACTTGCAAATCCTTAAATACCATTTGCGGTGTATCTAAAGACCATAAAATAAATAAATATATATATATATATATATATATATATATATATATATATATATATATATATATATATATATATATATATATATATATATATATATATATATATATATATATATATATATATGGGCTTGTTTGGTAGGAGTATATTGATATAGGATATGGGTATAGGTGGCCTAATATTTATATCCCTTGTTTGGTATATTAGTATATGTGTATCAATTTGATATCCACATATACTGATTTTAGTTCTTTTTTTTAAGATTTGGATATCTTGGGGGTATATTAGAAGACGCTTATTCAACGCTCATTCACCCTACTTCAACAAATGACCAGTATGTTCTTCTCCATGCTTCAATGCTCTACTTTCGCGGGTACTTCCCTTCATCTTGTCTCTCTTTCTACTCTCTCTTTGTAACACCCCCATCCTACATCAAATATCATAAGGATCTTGGGAGTAATTTATAAGTGATTCAAGCCCTCCACATGCCACCAGAGCGCGCTCTTCCTTTTTAGGCTCCAAGTGAGGACAACGAACCTGAGAGGACTATGTGGTATGGGTTAGAACCTCTCAATACCACAAGTCTTACAAATGATATCAAAGTTGACTCCGGGCTCGAATGTATTCCGACAATGTGCACAGATATGCTCCAACCGGAGGGCATTCTCTTGGGCCTAACGGGGTCGTTAGTGCTTTAAGTGGGAGAGATTGTAACATCCCGTCCCACATCGGATATCATAAGTGTTAACTCCACCTTGATGATAAGACCTGACTAATGAAGATTAAGGTCTTGGTTGATGAAAGCCAAAACTCGGGTTTCCAGAGTTTGGTAAGATCTTACCAAATGGCTCAAATTTGCACAGACGGGCTCGGACTCTGTTGAATGGGCTTATTTGTTAAAAGGGCCTATTTAACCTTACAGATCAGAGATCTGATTCTAAAGGACCAATAGTTATTGGGCCTATGTTTGAGCTTATGTTTGATTGGGCCTAAGTGTGTTATACTTCGGACTTTGTATTTATATTGGATTGAGTTTAAACATTCTATCTTATCCTATATATATTAGATTTGGTGGTTGAGTTTTTTCAGGGATTTGCTGAAGTTTTCAACGTCTAGTTCAAACAGCTCCATCCCTGGCAAAGGTTCGTGCGAAGCTTCTGGAAAGAGGTTCAATGGCTAGAAGAACTCCCAGGAAGATTCGGCGCAACAAACTCAACAACCTTGAAGCAAAGATCCGGACGTTTGAGTTTCAAATCAGAAGGTCCAATCTATTTAAGGAGACGTAGGAGGATTGCTGAGCACACAGTCTACAAGCGCATATCGATCTCTGCAAGTCTCGTCTCCTGCAAAAGCATTCGATCTCACACCGCTATCCTCGTTAAGTGTTGTATCTACTTTGAGTGTGTGAGGTTTCATTTGAGCTTTATAGTACAATTCTTCTAGATTATACTAAGTAGGGCTGATACATGAGCCGAGTAGCTCGGGACCGACTCGGGCTCGGCTCGGTAAAAGCTCGACTCGAGATCGCTCGAATGTGTATATGAGCCGAGTTCGAGCCTATTCCTGAGCTCGATTTGAGCTCGAGCTCGAGTAGCTCGCGAGCTCGTATATATATATATATATAAGGTAGAGAGCCTAGGGTTAGTGTAACCCTTCCGCAGTTCCGCTAGTCCCAACAATGGCCGCCTCCATCCAATCTTTCATCATCTCTCGTCTCTCAATCTCGCTTGGCCGCTCGTGACCTCTTCTCCCTCCCATAGTCTCGTCGTCTCTCAGTCTCCGGCTTGTCGCCGCCGCCGCTCGCCAAGTCTCTCCTCTGGTCGCCGCCTCTCTAATCTCCCAAGTATGTGCTTTCATCTCTCTTCTCGGTAGGTTAGGGACCTCCATTGTCGATCTCGAGCTCGAACCTCTTCTGTGTCTCTCCTCGATCTCTCTTTTGCTGCGCCGCTCCGCTCTCATCCCGTCGGTCTCCCTGCTCCGCTTTTCTCTCTTCGCTCACCGCCCTCATCTCTCTAATCTCTCTCGCTTCTCATCTTCCCGCTCCTCCACTTCCAGATCTGGTCTCGAGTCGTCAGGTTTACTCTCAATTTCTTTGCTTCGTCGATTGCTGTTTGTTTCATCGATTCCTTTGCTTCCCTTGTTAAGATTTCTGTAAATGTAGAGAATCTGATTGCTTCGTCTGTTTAATTCCTTTTTGTTTTCGGTAACCGGTGATTGATGTTTTCAATTTCTTTTTGTGTGACTGCTTTCCATCTCCCATCAGGTAATTCCCTCCTTGCTGTATGGAATGTTGCTGGAGATGGATGTTGCTACTGTTGGATTGCTAATGGGTGTGTTGTTGCTGTTGTAAGCTGTGTTGAAGGAGGCTGCTGATGGATGTGTGCCGCTGCTGATGGAGGCTACTGATAAATGTTGTTGCTGCTGAATGTTGATGTTGTAAGCTGTGTTAAAGGAGGTTGCTGATGAATGTTGCTGCTACTGATGGATGTTTTTTGTTCATTTATGTGAACTTTATTTTATGTTTGTTGCTTCTGGATTGTTGGTTTCTCTCTAATTTAAAGTTGAACTTTGATTTCAATTTCAATTGAATTGTTGTTCAAGTGAATTGTTGGATATATTGTTGTTCATTTCAAATGAATTGTTGTTCAAGTGAATTGAACTGTTGCTGCTGTGTTCGAGCCTTAACGAGCTCATCGAGCCCGAGTTCGAGCTCGTAACGAGCCCAATCGAGCTTATCGAGCTCGAGCTCGAGCTCGGGCTCGAGGACAAACGAGCTCAACGAGCCGAGCTCGAGTTCTACACCAAGCTCGCGAGCCGAGCTTGAGCACATATATATACTCGAATAGAATTTGAGCTCGAGCTCGAGCTCGACTCGTTTATAAACGAGCCGAGCTTGAACAACTAGTACTCGAGCTCGTAGGCTCGTATATCAGGCCTAATACTAAGGGTTCCTTTACCCAAACGTATAGGACTATAGGGTACTTCGGTATCCATAGAGCTTTGTTTCACTAGTGTGCATGGGTTGCTAGATAGGAAGTTAGTCTAGAAAAGGGAAGGTCTTCTAGAGGTTGTATCTAGGGCTCATAAGATAAAGTGAAATAAAGTGTGTTGAATCCTACGGGTTGGATAACCCTAGGCTGGGACGTAGGCGGTTGTGCCGAACCTCGTTAACAAGTATCGTGTTCTTTACTTTCTGTTCTTTTCTTTCACTTTATTTCTTATTTGATTTTCTGACTTACTCGCTCTTGCTTCTCATATAAGGTCTTACTTCATGTGGTAAGGTCTTACGATTTTTGTTATTGCGAAAAGTTTGCATACTCTATTCACCCCCCCCCCCCCCTTCTAGAGTATTTGCGTGCTTTATATCTGCCTATTTCCTGCTTGGGTTTTCTTGTGCTTTCGGTTCAGGCGTTGTGTGGCTCTATGTTTGGCGTGACGGGACTTTCTTCTCCATTTGATGTGGTTCTGGCAGTCGGAGTCGGGATAGGCTGGGTCGTGGTAGTGTCTATCAAGGCGTCTCATTTTCTCCGGAAGAATGGTTCCTTGGAGGTTCGTCTTCACTACCCACATGTGACTCCTGATGTGCCGCTGGCCTACGGTGCTGCTTCAGGGTTGTGCTTGGCTTCGTCTTTCATCTACGTCCTCGTCTTGTTCGGTTTAGTTGTGTTTTGTTTCGCCTTTGTAGAGTTTTGACCTGTATTTTGCACCATTTGTGTATTTGTATGCTTGCTTAGACGGTTACCCGTCTTCCAACTTCTCGACTCTCGAGGTTCAGGTATATATGACCTCGAATGTTTTTTCCTAATTAAAAACAAAAGTACATGCCAAAATAAAGTGGAATCAGGTGGGGCTCGAACCAGGAACGGGCCGAATTTCATCCCTTTCCTTCCCATCCTATTACCAGGTGAACTAAGCGGACATACTGATTCTACTTGCATTCTAATTATAATTATTGTAAAAGTGTTGTATATATATTCCAAATTCCGGGGGGGGGGCTTTAGCCACCTCGAGCCCCCCTTGGGTCCGCCACACCCACGTATCCAGTGCGTATAGCCACTCCCTAATCCAATTTTTTTTTAAGAACCCTAACCACTCTCAAATCTCCCATCACACAATCGTACAAATTAGAGAGAGAATTCGACGGCCGACAATGGCATCCCTCACCACCGTCTTACATGACGGAATCCATGGCCAGATCCACTTCACCGTCCCTCACCAGTCACCACCGGCGACTTCCCCCAGACAGTCGATGTAACCATCTCCCTCTCCTCTCCCTCGCTAGGATCTGGTGCGATGAGGGTTTCAGCAACCGGCGGCGAAGCGTTGATGGTGATGGCGATGGCAAAGAGGCGATGGTGAAGAGGTAATGGCGAAGCGACGATGGTGATTTGTGGAGGCGGCGATGACAATCTACAACTTCGATTCATCTTCCTCGCCTTATTCGACCTTCATCTCCAAGAATCTCAAACTCAAGAGGTTAAGAGTCTTGCGCCTTCATCGATCTGGTTTTTGGGAAGTTATATTCAAAATAAAAGAGGGGTTAATTAACCCAGATTTGCTTTACAATTGTTCTTGGTTTAAAATTGTTCCAGAATTTATCTTATATTCGGCAAATTCAGAGTAATTATTCATTGATAATCATGAATTATTCATGCAAATAGGGGAAATTAGATGTAGGTTGAATCATAAAATTGTTCCTTTTCTTCTTTGTTGAATCAACATTTTTGTCTTTGAATTTCAGTTTTTTTTTTGTTGAATCAACATTTTTGTCTTTGTATTCGACAACTTCATAGTTTATATTCGGTGATAATAAGAAATTATTCGATGGAATTCATATGATTGTTCTATTAATCTCATGTTTATAGTCATTATTCGACAAGTTCATAGTTTCTATTCGGTAATAATAAGGAATTATTCGGTGATAGTAAGGAATTATTCGACAAGTTCACAGTTTCTATTCGGTAATAATAAGGAATTATTCGGTGATAGTAAAGAATTATTCATATGTATGTGGTTAATTAGAGGTGGAAATCAAGAATTACATTTATATATTCTTTTAACCTAGCGTATAATTACTGTCAACTTGGCGAATAATTACTATCAGCCTAGCGAATAGTTGAAAAATTGACCAACCCTTTTGCTATTATTGATAACTCATATTTATAGACGAATAATAACAATCAATTTAGCGAATAATTACTATTATCCTAGCGAATATTTACTATTATCCCAGCGAATATTTTGATCGAACGCATAGTGGAAGCAAAATCTCCTCATCCCCACAAAAAAAAACGCTACCTAAAAAAATCAACGCACGCGCTTCCTCTACAGCAAGTTGGCTATTAAAGTGGTGCGACCTACTCTTTTTTATTTAAATAAAAAGGGAAAGTCTCAATTAATCTCACCCATTCATTTCTAATCAATCAATGACCTATATTTGTTAACACAAAACACAATAAGGGGTGTAAACACCTGACCCAACCTCTATATATATATAACCTTTCCAAATGGGCCTATAGTACTATATCGATCAATTTCAAATTTTAAATCATTTACTATTTGATATATGATTTTTATTATCAAATTATTAAAAAAAATCAATTAAAATAATTGATATTTAATAGAGTTTTTAATTTTTTAAAAAGTATCCCCAAAAATCGGACGATTTAAATTATGGGATGAATATAGTGTAGTTTAATTAGCGGCTTTTTTTTAAAATGTGCTCACATTAGAAAATCCAAAAGTAGGAAAGATTTTCTTAGGAAAAAACCATTGTTAACGGTATTTCTATCGCATTCGGGCATAAGATAAAAACCTTGATTGGAAAAGATCCATACCGAACATAACATCGACCCTAGGAAAGCAATTTTCGAAATAGTTAAAATAATTTAATTTAGAAGAATCTTTCCCAATCAAATTTCTTATCCTATTTTTTTTTTTTTTTGATTAAGTAAAAATTCGAAGGTCAGACAGACCTGACTCATCGAGAGGCCGACAAAGTCGGCAGACGGCGAACCGTCAGACATACAACCCAAAAGTACAGAAAAACAGATAATAAGCGAAAAGATAAAAGCAGAAATAAACTCTACAACAAGATGATCTAAAGAAGACCAACTCCAAGAAGGTTGAGGAAGCCGCTGAAGAACGAAGTCAAGCACCGCCGAAAGTGGCACCGCGGGCCAGCGGTACAGCAGGACTCTATCTCCTGTGGGTAGTGCAGGCGAACTCCGAGGATACTCAATCCCGGATACGAAGTTGCCCTGAGCGCACCACCTCGACCCCGACCAGACCCGACAACAGACTCCACCCCCCCCCCCCCCCCCAACCAAGCAGAAGATCTTCTAGAAGCATCGGAAGCAGAGTCGCAAGCCGCTCGACCAAACCGCCTACAAGATTTCACCTACAGGAATACCATCAAGCCCTTTCGGGATTTAAACAAACCCTTCCGGGTGGATTTACTCAAACCCTTTCGGGATTTAACCAAACCCTTTTGGGCGTGTTTTACTCAAAGCATGTATAAGAATAAATATATATAAATATTTATGAAAATAAATACTTATATATAAAAATATATCCACAACATTTTTTTTTTTTTGGTATCATATGAACTTGGCGTGCAAGGCAAAATAAGGCCTTGCACGCCAAGCATCGTGCCCGAGCTTGCCATCAACAGACCGTGGCGTGCAAGGCAAGGAGACTCCTTGCACGCCAAGCAGGGTCATCGAGGGAAGGACCGACATAGGCGGCGGGAAGAGGAGGCGAACTAGGAGCTTTGGAGGCAGGCCCGACACCACAACTCGCCGGAAATTACACAGGAGATTGAGAGGGAAGACGTAGGCATGGTACATGGACAGAAGCCGACGAGGAGGCAAGGGAGACGAAGGGCCACACCTCACCCACACCACCGGCGACCAACCCTCCGAGGACACAACAACCGGAGAGGAAGGAATACTAAACATAATACACAAGAGAGAAAACCCAGGAAAGCTGAAACCGGCCAAAGGGAAGGATGAGAGGCCAGATCCAAACCCAAACCAACCAGAAACAACAATCAAAACTCTAATCCGAGGCTAGCCTCGAATGAATTAGAAGAAACGGTCGTCGACACGAAAAACCCCCAAATCGAAAGGACACATGGACGCCAAGCCTCCACGCCAACCCACGCGACCGGAATCGACAAGGAAGCAACATGGTTTTGAAATTAGAAGGGAGAATGATTGGGTTAATCAAGGGCAAGATGCAAAGAACACCTGCACACCATTTGCAGAGAGAGGGAATGCAAGCAAACCCATCCACATTTCAACAAGAAGAAGTAGCGCGTGAGGCGCGTACTTCTGGCTCCACAAATGGGTTTTTTTGGGGCAAATCAATTTTTTTTTTTAAAAAAAAAATAAAAATTCTTATCCTATGTCTCAAGGACATGTGATAGAAAAATCCATCCCTCTCACCAAAATCTGAGTTTATCTCAATCTACAAAATAGAAAACTCAAATCTGATTTTATCCCCTGCCTACCCTCTTCTTCCAACCATGACAAACCCACACAATCGAAAAACCCCAATATTAACCTGTTGTTGGTGCTCGGATTTGAGGCATCACAGTGCTCGGATTTGAGGCATCACATCCCAAATTGTTGTAATTCTCAAAAATACCCTTGTTTCTATGGTTGTGCAACCTCTAATTCTCAAGTTTTTCAATTTGAGGCATCACATACAACAATTTTGTGGAGCGAGTTTTCTCACTTCCTTAGTTCCTTATCTTGATCAAGACCTGCAATCATCACTGCAACCATAACCGTGTCTAAGCCACCAGAACTGAAATCAAGAAGCAATGGCTATTCTTTTAGATGTTTTTAATTATAAGTTTTACTTGTTATTGTAATCCTAGTTGTGAGCTAGTGTTTTTTTTTATTGGCAACCCTCTACGTAGGGTTGTCAAGTCATCCCGCTTCAAGATGGTTTCGTCGATCAACTTATTGCCTACTGTAAAATATATATAAAAAAAATGTTGTAGTGACCCCATCTCATAAATTCACACTGGAAAACACAAAATGCAATAAGTAAACTGTAAATCCCATCGATGAACCTTCCTGCTCCTGCAAGTTGCAAATGCTTCACCCGCCCCCACCGCCACTCAATTAGCTCTATATATACGCCGTTTCCTCCCCTATCCCCTTCTCCCTCTCATCGCACTCATCTATCAACAACCCCTCGAATCTCTTCCGATCTTCCAACTACCTACCCAAATTCCATTAAAAACCTTCCAAATCCCCCTTCCATCAAGTCAAGTTTCCACTTTTCAGTGAGCGAGGTTTTCAAATTAGTGGTTTATATACACAACTGAGAATGTGTGGAGGCGCAATCTTAGCTGACATCATCCCCCGCGACGACGGCACCAACGCCGGCAGTGTCTCCAGCTCCGACTTCTGGCCCAAAGCCTTCGCCGCTTCCAGGTCCACCTGCTTCAATCCCCCCAAACGATATGCTGCTTCATCCGGTAATTTCTGTCATCCAAGCTCTGATCTGTTTTTATTTTTGTTCATGTTTTGGAGGGTTTTGTCACTGAGTCATTTCGTCGAACAGGTGATGAGCATGCCGAGGTGAGGCCCCAGAAGAAGAAGAAGCAGCGGAAGACGCAGTACAGAGGGATCAGGCAGAGGCCATGGGGCAAATGGGCGGCCGAGATTCGTGATCCCAGGAAAGGCGTTAGGGTTTGGCTCGGCACCTTCAATACCCCTGAAGAAGCTGCCATGGCGTACGACCGCGAAGCTCGGAAGATCCGAGGGAAGAAAGCCAAGGTCAATTTCCCCAACGAGATCCCAGACGAATCCCTAATTTACCACCCCCAAAATCACTACTCCCAGTCGTATCAGCCCTTCAACATCAACCAAGATCTCAACTTTAACTATCAGGCATCCCCTGCTCCTAATCAACATCATAGTGAGAGCGATCTAATCACTGCAGATATCATCACCACGAAGCAGCAGGTGGAGAAGAAGGCGGAGACGGTCGACTTGGAAGTGGAAAGCGAAGTGCAGAAGCTATCAGAGGAGCTCATGGCGTACGAGAACTACATGAAGTTCTATCAGCTTCCGTACATGGATGGCCAGTCGGTAGCCGCCCCGGCCCCCGCCTGTCAGGAAGCCGGCGCCACCTTGGAGCTCTGGAGCTTCGATGACGTTCCCTCCTCCGTCTCCCAACAATAATCCGTTCAGTAATCTCCATCACCCTGAATTTCCTGCTTTGTTCCTGAACCTCTGTTTTACTCGAGTCTAGTTTCGTTAATAGTTGTTGATCCATGTAATTGGTACTTTTTATCTGTTTTGTATTCAGATTTCTGAAATGAAATTGTTTTGTAATTACTGTCCTCCAAACCATGTTTCGTGCTAATTAATGGCGGATTAATAAATAATTTACCTCATGAAATTTGATTTGGTACTTCAAATCGAACAAGAACGAGTAATCCCCCATACTCTGTTTCCCCCTTTTCTTGGTCTGGCACAAATGAGGGTTAGATTTTGACCAAATCACGCCGGATTTGTTTGCAGATTCCATTCTAAGTTGACTCGGTCTTTAAACATTTGAAAGTCGATAACTTGTAAAGCTGGGTTGCTTGGTATGAAGGCAAGGGGGCAGCGACTTTGTGTGATAATACAGTACGGACTACGGAGTACAGTGCATAATTAGTTGTCACCGATTTGAAGTAAAGATCAATTCTTTTTTACGAACGTTTAAGTAAAGATTACAGTAATTTACAAAGGCGTCGCACCGCAATCCCGACAGTGTGACTCGAGTGACGTTTTTACTGATGGGGATATACATTTTGGAAGTATAAATAAAATCAATTAAAAGGAAACAAGAAAAATGGCGACGGAGAGTCATCGCATACGCGAAGGAAGCAGGAAAGCTTCGAGAAACATCTTTCTATATTTGAGGGGGAGAGAGAGAGTCTCATTCAAAGGGCGCACCTTGTATGAGTTTGGTTACAGCGGCGTATGGTGGGCGCGTGGAGGCCTACCTTATACTTTGAGCGCAAAACTGCGGCGTATGCGGGTTTAAGACCATGCTCCAACTTGGCTGGCAACAACTACCCACCCAACAACCCGTGTTGATTTACATCTCTACTTATTTTTTTACTAAATAAAATTACATCACTTATATCTACTCTAAAATTAAAATATACTATCAAATTTTATCCCATATTCATACATTTGAAGCACGTCAAGCTTCATAGATTTTTTTGACTTCCTTTATATATATATATATAAAAAGAGGGTACTAACCCCTCTATAGTAAATTTCAAGTACATGAGTTCCAACTTCTTTTCAAACAAAAAATCTTAAAAAAGAAAGCAAAAGATTGGAATAGGCACACCTTCGGTAACATCTTCCGTCAGTTGAAGGATGTGGAGAATGAATTAATCTCTATTCAGTCTTCCACAGATGCAAATAATAATTACAGAATCAGCAGCAAGGAGAATCGTCTCATAAGGAAAAAAGAAAAACTTCTCCTATTCCAGAAATCATTCTGGAACCAAAGAGCAAAAACAAAGCACCTCAAGCTTTCTGACTCTAACACTGCGTATTTCCACCGAGTTGCTTCAGGCAGGAGACATAGGAAACATATTCGTAACATTACCACAGCGACAGGAAGGCTAATAATGGGAGAGGAGAATGTAAAAAATGAGATAAAAAATGACTTTGAGAAAAGATTCAGAAACGAGCCCATCAATGACATGCTTCTCAATGAAATGCTGAACCTAATTCATCCTTCAACCACTTCCGAGGAAAATGATTTTCTGATCCGACACCCGTCTAATCACGAAATAAAATCAGCTGTTTTCAGTTTAGGAAGGAATAAATCCCCGGGTCCTGATGGATTTACTTCTGAATTTTACAAAAAATATTGGGATATTGTAGGGGTATCTGTCATTAAAGCTGTCAAGGGCTTTTTCCATTCTGGGAAGATGCTTAAACAAATTAACCACACGTTTATTTCTCTTCTGCCTAAGAGAGACAATCCTACCACTACCAGCCACTACCGTCCAATTAGTTTATGTTCAAATTTATATAAAATCATATCTAAGATTCTGACAGAAAGACTAAAAAAGATTATCGGAAAATTAATCCATCCATTACAAGGGGCCTTTGTGTCAGACAGAGCCATTCAAGATAATGTGCTAATTGCACACGAAATCTTCCACTCCTTCCGGTCGCGAACTGGGCGTGAAGGGTGGCTTGCAATAAATTTAGATATGGAAAAAGCTTATGACAGAGTTGACTGGAACTTCACACGAAAGATCTTAGAAAAATTTGGATTCCACCAAACGTTCATCTCCTGGATCATGGAGTGTGTTACGACCGTCTCGTTCTCTGTCCTGGTTAACAATGGGCCTACAGAGTTGTTCCTCCCCTCTCGCGGACTTCGTCAGGGGGATCCTTTATCTCCCTTTCTTTTCATACTGGGAGCCGAAATCTTAGCTAGGAAGCTCTCTTCGGAAACAAGGTCGGACAAAAGTCCAATCGGATTCACATTTGGTAGAGACGGCCCTAGGATTCCTTTTCTTTCATTTGAAGATGGCATTATCATTTTCACGAAAGGCAGTATTGAAGCAGGACGAAAAATAAAAAGCATAATAGACTCCTATTGTAGGGTCTCGGGACAGAAAGTCAATTATCACAAATCAAGTTTCCAGGCTACTAAGGGCATTCCTAGCTCACGGATCTTGGAACTTAGAAATTGTTTGGAAATTACAAATGAAAACTCCTTGGAGAAATACCTTGGTTGTCCAATTATTAATGGTAGAGTAAACAAACAAACCTTTGAGGAAATTATTTGTAAATCCAAAGAACAACTAAGCAAATGGCGTGCTGATGCACTATCACAACAGGGTCGAGCAATCCTAATCAATACCAACCTATCTGCTAAACCTCTGTATACAATGCAGAATTTCATGCTACCCGCCTCCATTCATAAGGAGCTTGATCAGATCAATAGGCAATTCTTCTGGAATAAAGATCTTCAACACCGACCTCTTATCAGTTGGGATAGAATCTGTAGACCAAAAAAGTGTGGAGGATTAGGGATCAGGAAATCTAAAGAGATGAATGAAGCTCTTCAGATGAAACTATTATGGAAAATTCTGGCTGAACCAGACAATGTCTGGGTCAAATTAATGCAGTACAAGTATCTACGCTCTACTAACATCCTAGAATACAAGAGAAATGGAGCCTCCTCCTGGCAATGGGCCAAGCTCACTAACCTTATTGGTAAGTTCAAAACGGGCCTTATCTGGTCAGTAGGAAATGGGAAGTCCATCAAATTTTGGAAGGATAACTGGATATCTACCTCCTCTCTGCAGGCTAGGGATGTCTGCCCGCAGATTGGAAATATTGATGATACCGTTAGTGATTATATCCTAGGTGGGAGATGGTGGAAGGAAAAACTAGACACTGTCTTTCCAGTCAGCATAGTGCAAGAAATTCTGGACATTCATCTTCCCATATCCGCTTTTGAGGATCGGTTATACTGGTGGCCAGATAGGGCGGGTTGGTTTACCACGTCTAGTGCGTATAAACTAATTACATCCCAATCATCGCTGCGCTCAGACGATAATGCATGGATATGGAAATTGGACATCCCACCGAAGATAAAAAACTTTCTTTGGAAAGTATGCCAAAATGGGCTTCCAACTGCCTCCAGGTTGGCAACTCGAGGGACTCCTGTACCTCCCACCTGCAGTTTGTGCAATTGCGCGGCCGAAGATGAGGTACACTTGTTGTTTGAATGCGGCTATGTGCATTCGCTACTCAATTTCCCTCCTACCACAAAGACGACAATATCTAATATGATTACTCTCTCCCGAGACATACAACCTATCCTTTCGGTCATTGGGAACAACCTCACTTCAGCTGCCAAGGCAGAACTTGCCTTCGTTTGGTGGTCAGTATGGTACTCTCGGAATCAATTTGTGTTTCAACAAGTTCCCTTCCCCGTTAAAGACACTCTAGTCCGCATTGTTAAAACCCATAGGGAAAACTGGAGAAAAACATCTCTAATAGACGAGTGTCTAGAAGAGGTTCCCCCCTCACATACTCAAAGATCTAACAACCCGAAGGACAAAAATAAGGCCGTAGGGATTAAATGGCGTAAACCACCGATGGGCACCTTCAAACTAAACTTCGACGGATCCACGCTAACAAACTTTGTTAGCTCGGCTGGTGCTATTATCAGGGATTGGGAGGGTAGGCCAATTTCTATATGCTACAGTAAGCTGGGAAAGCAAAATCCCATAAACGCAGAAGCTCTCGCTCTCAAACTGGGAATCCAAAATGCTATCCAACTCAGAATTGACAATCTACATATTGAAGGCGATTCTAGTATAATCATTAATCACCTACTTCAAACATCGAAATGTCCTTGGGAGATCGAACTGATAATGTCAGATGTTAAAAGCCTTTTATCGACTATGAAAGAAGTATCCTTCTTTCACATCCCTCGCATGGGCAATAGAGTGGCGGATAAGGTTGCACACCTTTGCCACTCTGTCCGGGGTGTCGATATTCATAACAATCTTGGTCTTTTAGACCTCATCCGTAAGGATGCTATTGGGTAGAGCTCGCTCGCCCGGATTCTTTCCTAATCAAAAAAAAAAAAAAAAAAAAATTCAAGTGCATGACCCATCGACAAGAGTCACGCACCAGCAGTGGCGGATCCAAAACTCTTTGAGGGTGGGGCACACCGACATCAAACGATAAAGAATAGTCCGGTCTCAGACAATAGAAAAAGTGTTCAATGCTTCAAAATAGCGATAAAAACCAAAAGATGAGCCAATATTCGAAATAGATTCGATTGCTAAGTCGGATAACATATTTATCCATCTTCGGTCATCCTATTTAAAGATCAAACAATTGCACAAATACATTATTCAATATCCATGTCAAATTCAAAGAACAACCAAAATCCATCACACATTCATTTAATGTCAATTGGACATAAAACGAAATTGCAAATCTTCAACAAAGTCAAATCTAAAATGAAATCCATCACATATTCACGTAAACTAACCCACTTTTGGAAACTCACAAGGCCACACACAGTCTTATGACTGTAGACGAACATGAAATTGAAATTTCGAAATTTCACAAATCTTCAACAAATCACAGTCACATAACCAACAAATAACCTTACATTCAATTTCGAAATTTCAATTTCACAATCTCACAAGTCACATCCAATTTTAATTTCACACTTCTTGATATTTAAGGGCTGAGAAGAGAAGGGCCGAAGCGGATCGACTGCGGAATTCAGTGGTCGGAGAGAGGGCGACGGCGGCCACCGGTCGGAGTTGGAGATGGAGGCTGGAAAGCGGAGGCGCTACACTGTCCGGTCGGAGATGGGTTTCCCCTTCGTTCGTGACTTCGACTTCCTGCTTGTCCTCAACTAACGGCCTAATTGGGTTCATATTAGGTTATTTCGTTTTAATATCTAAATGACGTCGTTTTGAATTTTTTTTTAATATACCTAATTCCGGGGGCCGAGGGTGGGGCCACGTGCCCACACATGTCCCCATGTGGGTCCGCCCCTGCGCACCAGGTAAATTGACACAAAAGAAAAAGGAGGAGGCATGAATCAAACTCGTAACCTCTCATTAACCCCTCACTCTTTACTATTGAGCCACCCCATCAGGAGCGAATCCTCTTTAGAGCGAGAGGTGGCAGTCGTCCCCTAATCAAAGTTAAAATTTATTGTACATATTTCTTTCATCGATAGCTTCGATTTAATATATTATAAGCTCAAATCTGATATCTAAGTATAAAAGTTATAATTTTTTTTATACAAGGCGAAAGTTTTGGGTGCGTCAACCACGGTTGTACCACCACCCAAGAACGTCATTCTGGACGAGAGTTTGAAACTCTAGATCAGAAGTCCAGAGGCCGATCCGAAAATCAAGGTCAGCTGAGCAAGACGGTTATCCACTCAATCGGCCTCCCTAAAGACATGGAGTACGGAAACTGACTCGAAAGAAGCGAGCAGGAGAAGAGCCTCAGGCCCTCATAGATAAGGATTTCGATCTACCAGGGGGCTTCCAAGTGCCGTTGATCGCATTGATGACAAAAAGACAGTCACCATCCACAACAAGACGTCTAAGACCTCGCTTTTGAGCTTCCACCAGCCCAAGCTGCAAACCAACCGCCTCACCCCGAAGTGCCGACAAATTTCCACAACTTCTGGCATCACAAGCAATCAATCTCCCTTCATCATCTCGGATTACGAATCTTGCAGAGGCAACACCAGAAGGTGATTTAGCACCGTTGAAGTTGAGTTTAAAACCAACAGCCTCAGGCTTTCTCCATCTAATGATATTTCTTTGATGAGGGTTCCTCTTTGGTATAATAGTGCTTGTTTGGTCTTCTTCTTCATCTGGATCGTTTTGCTTAGTTTTTTTCCCAGTTTTTTATCTGGGTTTTGATAACATCTATTATTTCATCAATTGTTCTTAGATTTTGATTTTCAAATATTATCTAGTTTCTCTTACTCCAAATGCACCACCAAGAGAAAGATAGAGTGGTTTTTGTGCAGAGTTAAGATTTCGAAAGACTTCGTTTGTACAAGATTTTATACATCTGATTGTTTTGTCTGCATTTCTAATCTGTCTCTTGATCACTCTATCCAGTAGGCCTATGATTCGTAAGGTGGTGGGACATTCCATCATAAGGTGGATGGAGTCTTCTTCCGTTGTGGTACAGAGGACGCAATCTAAAGGTGTATCTATTCCTTGTTTCCTTAGTATTTCTTTGGTTGGTAGTCCATCCATCACCATCTTCCAAAGGAAATTTCTCACCTTCGGTGGAAAAATTTTCATATGTCATTAAACAGGTCCATTTCATTGTCATTTGATTTTGTTATAAGTTTTAGTGCACTTGTAGTACAAAACCAGCCATCAGAGCTAGATTTCCAATATAATCTGTCCTCAATTTCTTGTGAAGAAAGGGGAATATTTGCAATTTTTTCTACAATATCTCTTAGCAAGATTTCATAGAGCTTTCCCTTGTTCCATGTCTTGTTTGGCAGAATGTAGTTTTCAATTTTTTCTTGAGCTTCTATTCGATCTTTTAGTCAGTGTTCCTCAAGTTTTTTGTCTTCATTTAACCATTTGTCCTTCCAGAATTTTACATTTTTTCCATTTCCTATCTGCCAAATGAGTCCCTCACAGAACTCGTCCTATAGATCGATTAGTTTATCCCATTGCCAAGACAAGTTACTCTTCTTCTTGTAATCCCAAAGGTGGTCGTCTTTTAACTATTTTTCTCGTATTATCTGACCCATTGGTTGTGAGGTTCTACAAGGATTTTCCATAATAATTTCATTTGCAAGGCTTTATTCATATCCTTTGTCTTGTGGGTTCCAAGTCTACCTTGTTTCTTTGATCTACATATTTTGTCCCATCCTAAAAGCGGTTTGTAATCTTGGTCCTTATTCCCGAAGAAACATCTATTTATTCTAGTAAAAAAATAAAAAATATATATATTTCTAGTAAAAAAGTTATAAATATTTGAAGACTGAAGCCATATACATTATTTTTCATATCATTAACAAAATAATATATTTCTATCATACTTATCATTTGTTAAACTTCGTAGCTTAATACTATAATAAAACAAAAAAACTTCAAATATTGATGGTTTTTTCGGAAAAAAAAAAATAAATTTCAATTATCCGCACCCATAAATAACCGCTTTAACATCCGCCACTACATCTCATCAAGCATCATAGTTATTACACTTTCCGTTGGAAACACATATATATTAATTTTAATAATAAAAACTATATTAATTTTAACAAATTTTACTGAACATATAGAGTACTATTTAGATTTGATTCTTTGCAATCTTATATGGTATTTAATTTCAATAACGAAATCAGAGTATATGATCTAAATGTGTGAAAAACTTGTGATCTATTATCATGATCCTTTATTTTAAAAAAAAGGTTGAAGTATCTTACAATCCCACACGTACTAAACAAAATTTTACTCCTAACTTTTAATGATCTAATTGTGTCTTTTATATAGTCCAAGGTAGCAGAAGTGTAAAGAAAGAGAACCATGGCCTTTTATATACTCCCTCCGTTCATAAATATAAGATGACTTCATTTTTGCACGTACTTTAAGGAGTAAAAAACTATATAAAAAATTAATTTTTTAATCAATTTTTTTCACATTATAGTATGTATTATTAATAAATATTATATTATAGAAAAAACATTTACAAAAAAATTAATATTTTATATAGTTTTTCACTCATTAAAATACGTGAAAAAAGTCAACAATCTTACATTTGTGAACGGAGGGAGTAGTACACTTTACCAAACAAACTTCAATTCGCTTAACTTCACAAAGCATCAACAATTTTTTTTTAAAAAAAATGAAATCATCCATAAATTATTTTTCCTTAACAAAGGATTTTTTTGGATTCAATTGTATTTTAATCATAACAACTTTATAAATATAAACATTTGAATAGTTTTTGATTAATGATTTTTACCATGAATTGGAATAAGATTATTTATTTTCAGGATTAGAACATTTTTATTTCACAATTAGAACGCGAATATTTAATTAAGGTATAATTGTATAAATGTTCAAGGGTGTCCCTATATACACCGCAAATCCGTGGATTAGAGCTGCTAATCAACGTCAGATTCGACGTTGTAACATTAATTATATTACAACGTCGGATCTAACGTTGTAATATGTGAAATGAAGGATCGGATCGGGCCGAACCGGGCTAACAACGTCTGATCCGACGGTTCTAGGGTAAAAAAAAATTCACACCCACCCACCCGCTCATAAAAAAAACCAAAACACAACGTCCTTTTGGACGTTGTAAATCAATTTTTTTTTTTTTTTTTAAATATCTTAAATTAGGTCTGATCTGACCAGTATTAGCAACGTTCAATTTGACGTTGTAACAACGTCTAATTCAACGTTGTTATAACATCCGATAAGTGAAATATCACACAATTAACAACGTCGGATTGGACATTGTAGTAACATTGCTACAACGTTGGATTCGACGAAGTATTTGCGGTGTATATAGGGAATGCCATGTTCAATGTCAGTTGTCAACTCATCAGAACTTCCCTGCGTATATTGATTGTCATGTGTCGATGAAGTTGGACTGTTGGTTGGATCAATTCCGGCCCAATAAACTATATATAATTTTTATATGGGCCTGGCCCTTAACAATACACGATCATTTGGGGTGAGACATCCAAAGTTCATCTAATTTCCCTTCTTTGTTAAAACAAATTTACGGGAGGGATTTTTTTTTAGGTGCAACTCACTTTCTTCTTCTTCTTTTTTCTTGCATCTGAACGGCAGAAGACTATGTTACTTATCTCCGAGTAATGTCCTCTCGGACAAGTGACCAAATGTCAGGATGAGAACATATGGCTTATAAGTCGTTATCATGAGCCAACTTTGCTATCAAATCAGCGACAGTGTTTCCTTCACGGCATATATGTGACACTCCGGCCTTCCAAAAGAGGGCAACAAAGCCCATGTTCATAATTAATAATTACTCCCTCTGTTTCAAAATAAAAGTCGCTTGACTTTTTTCACGTTTTTTAAGGAGGTAAAAACTCTATGAAATATTATTTTTTTAATCAAAGTTTTTTCATAAATAGATACTTATTAGTAATAACTATCTATTTGTGAAAATAAATTGATTAAAAAAATAATATTTTATAGAGTTTTTACCACCTTAAACAACGTGAAAAAAGTCAAACGGCTTTTATTTTGAAACGGAGGGAGTAATGATCATCTCAACCTCCCATATACATTTTCAAATCTCGTTTAAAACATTAATTAATATCAAGTTGTCACCTTCAATTTCAATGTGCGAAAATTCATTACCTTCGCCGAAGTAAGGCACTCATGAATGACTCATTTTCTTGTTTGCTTAGGAGATGATATTTATAACAAGAGATTCATTTTCAAATCTTGCTTAGGTGATGTTATCTCTTCATCACCATCTATGCAAATATTTACATACAGTTGTACTTCCCTCCCATGTTATATTGTAGGTTATATGTAAGATTTGATCAGACAACTATTTAGTTGGCCATAATTAACTGAATTTTTCAACCAATTCAATAAAAAGTGATGAAAATTGGGTAACTATAATATCAATGAACTGAATAACAAAATCAACAAGTTTGCCCACTTAAGTTGTTTCCCATCAATTCAACTACCCATTTTAATACGTGTTCGATCACATGTGCAACTGCAAAATTCATAAAAAATTATAGGCGGCCAGAGATCGAGATGACAACCAAGATCGATCGGATCGCCCACTACCTTACTACAACCACTGTGCATCCTACCTATCATCGCCAGCGGCGGCGGCCGCCAATCATTGGTGGCCCCCGGCAGTACACTTGTTTTTTTTTATAAGGTAAGGATTTGGATGAGGTCAGACCATGTTGGACCACCACCCAAAGGCATTCTTGCGGATGAGTACGCACGTAGCATGATTAACGAGGAGGTCCTGCGTGGGCGTTGTGTGGATTAGACGCGCGATCTTGTCGGCGGTCGAGTTGACCTCCCGAAAGACATGACCGAATTGTACCCTAGCAAAGTGTTGGAGTAGGAGCAGTGTGTCAGAAATCAGCATCTCGATCTCTCATGGGCAGCACCACAGGCCTCGCAAACAATTGATGACGATCAGGTTGTCGCCTTCAATTATGATGCTCGAAAGCCGAAACTCCTTTGCCTTGGCGATGCCGCCTCTGATCGCCAGAGCCTCTGCGGCTAGTGCTGAGATGTGTCCACATTTGAAGCCATCACACTCGATGACTGCCCCATTGTGGTCCCTAATAATGAAACCTGCAGAAGCTTCACCTGAAGATAGTTTGGATCCATCAAAATTAATTTTGAAAGATCCCTCGTCTGGTTTGCTCCATCTCGGATTTCTTCTTCTCCGTGGTTGAGTTGTCCATGTTTTCTGGTGTTGGTATGTGGCCTTCTCTTCAAAGGTCAATTTAGAGGCAGCCCAGTTCTGTATTTGTTGGTTGGTATAATTCTCCATAGTATGGATGGATGTTGTATTGAGGTTTTCAAATACTTGCCGATTCTTGCTTGTCCATAGACTTCACCATGTCGTCGCAAGTCTTTCTTTTTGCTCGTGGTTGAGTTTAGTAAAAATTTCGCATACAATGTTTTTGATTGATTTGTTTATAGTGTCAATTTCTCGAATCACTTTTTCAATGTTTGAGTCAATTTTGTGAATCAGTTGTAGGGTGTTGTGGCATTCGGTAAAGAGATGGATTGGACTTTCATCTGTCCGGTCACACAATGCGCAAGATAGTGGAACATGAATGTCTTTGTTTGCTAGTCTGGTTCTCGTCGGGAATCCATCTAGTGTAAGTTTCCAGATGAAGTTTTTTACTTTCGGGAATGTGTCTAGGTTCCATATCCATGTCGTGTCACAAGTTTCTTCTGTGTTTTGCTTCGTGATGTGTGCTAGTGCACTTGATGTGCTGAACCAAGTTTTTTCCATTTCTTGTTGATATCGATGTATTTTTCCACCTTGTCATTTTCATTGATTGTGATGTTTGGATGTTGTCGACCTTGTAATGGTTTTCCGTCTAGCCAGATGTCCTTCCAAAAATTTATCGTCTTTCCATTAGTTTGGCCCATTGCCAAGATGAATTACCTTTTTGCTTGTATTCAAGGATGGGGGTTTCTTTCAAATATTTTTCTTTGATCACTTGGACCCACGGGTTACACGACCCTGCTAAGATTTTCCAAAGCAACTTCATTTGTAGTGCTTGGTCCATATCTTTTGTTTTATGTATTCATGCACCTCCTAATCGTTTTTGCTTGCACACCTTGTCCCAGCCAATAAGGGGGGAGAAGGATTGATCTTTGTTCCAGAAGAAGCATCTGTTTATTTGGTCAAGTTCTTTATGGATTGTTGTGGGGAGCATAAAATTTTGCATGATATAATTTGGCTTAGTTGCCAGGTTTGATCTTATTAGGCTCGCCCTTCCTTCTTGTGAAAGGGAATTTGCTTTCCATTTCGTGAGTCGTTGCCTGGTTTTGGTTATTGTTTCTTCAAATGTGGTTCGATTGACTCAACCATTGATAATGGGACATCCTAGGTATTTGTCAAGTGTTATCTGGTTCGTGATATGGATCGTACTTTGGATCAATTGTTTTGTATTGTTCAGGACTTTAGGGGTAGTTTGAAAGGCCGATTTGTGGAAATTGACCTTTTGTCCTGATATGGCACAGTAGTCGTTAATAATATTCTTCACCTCTCGACACGAGTCTTGGTTTGCCTTGGTGAATATCATCATATCGTCCACGTAGGATAGGAAAGGGATTTTCGTGCCTAATCTAGATATTTTGAATCTGATGGATTTGTCTGACTTGTTTGAAGCATCTTGTAGTTTCCTAGCAAGGATTTCTGCTCCTATGATGAATAAATAGGGTGAGAGTGGGTCTCCTTATTTGATCCCTCTCCCTGGTATGAAGGGGTTCGTGGGGCTGTCATTAACAAGACTGAGAAAGAGACGGTCTGGACACATTGCTCTATCCATGTTCGGAATTTTTGGCAGAAGCCGAGTTTTTCTAAAACTTTGAATAGGAAGTCCCATTCTACTCTGTCATATGCCTTCTCCATATCTAGTTAGACGGCAATCCATCCTTCTTTTCCGCGTCTACTTTTAAATGAATGGAAGATTTCATGGGCTATTAAGACATTGTCTTGGATAGCCCTGTCAAATACAAATGCCCCTTGGAGGGGATGAATAATTTTCTTTAAAATCGGTTTCATCCTTTCTGCAATGATTTTGGCTATAGCTTTATAAATCGTTGAGCAAAGGCTTATTGGTCTAAAGTGGTTTGTAGTTGTCGGGTTGTCACATTTTGGGATCAATGTGATAAAAGTGTGGTTGATTTGTGTTATGATTCGACCAGAGTGGAAAAATTCTTACATTTCCCTTATGACTGATGGGCCTACAATATCCCAATATTCCTGGTAAAATTATGTCGTCATTCCGTCAGGTCCTGGGGATTTATCCTTTCCAATCGAGAAGAACACATTTTTTATTTCCTAGTTTGATATTTTTTCAGTTAGCCTCGAATTTTCATCATCAGTGATTTCTGTGTTGATGAGCGAGATGTAATCATTTAAGAGGCTATGGATGATGGGTTGCATCCTAAATCTTTTTTCGAAATCGTTTTTTATTTTCCTTGTAATATTTTCTTCTCATGTGGCTAGTGCGCCATCTATAGTTTGTATTTCCTTTATGAATTTTCTATTTCTCCTTCCTGATGTCATTCGGTGGAAATACCCTGAGTTCGTGTAAGTCAGTTTGAGGTGTTTTGTTTTTGCTCGTTGGCTCCAATACATTTTTGTTCGGAATTTTTGGCAGAAGCCAAGTTTTTCTAAAACTTTGAATAGGAAGTCCCATTCTACTCTGTCATATGCCTTCTCCATATCTAGTTTGACGGCAATCCATCCTTCTTTTCCGCGTGTACTTTTAAATGAATGGAAGATTTCATGGGCTATTAAGACATTGTCTTGGATAGCCCTATCAAATACAAATGCCCCTTGGAGGGGGTGAATAATTTTCTTTAAAATCGGTTTCATCCTTTCTGCAATGATTTTGGCTATACCTTTATAAATCGTTGAGCAAAGGCTTATTGGTCTAAAGTGGTTTGTAGTTGTCGGGTTGTCACATTTTGGGATCAATGTGATAAAAGTGTGGTTGATCTGTTTTAGGATTCGACCAGAATGGAAAAATTCTTTGATTGCCCTTATGACTGATGGGCCTACAATATCCCAATATTCCTGGTAAAATTCTGTCGTCATTCCGTCAGGTCTTGGGGATTTATCCTTTCCAATCGAGAAGAACGCATTTTTGATTTCCTGGTTTGATATTTTTTTCAGTTAGCTTCGAATTGTCATCATCAGTGATTTCTGTGTTGATGAGCGAGAAGTAATCATTTAAGAGGTTATGGTTGATGGGTTGCATCCTAAATCTTTTTTCGAAATCGTTTTTTATTTTCCTTGTAATATTTTCTTCTCATGTGGCTAGTGTGCCGTCTATAGTTTGTATTTCCTTTATGAATTTTCTATTTCTCCTTCCTGATGTCATTCGGTGGAAATACCCTGAGTTCGTGTCAGTCAGTTTGAGGTGTTTTGTTTTTGCTCGTTGGCTCCAATACATTTTGTGGTATGATAAGATTTTCTCTCGTTTATTTATCGGTTTGTTCTGCTTTTGGACATCGTTTCTATTTTGGGATATTCCATTTCTATTTTGTAAATCGATGAGTGAATCGTCGATTTCTTTTAATTGATGAAATATATTTCCAAATGTTTTCTTATTCCATTCTTTAGTCAATCGCTTAAGTATTTGCGTTTTTTTCACCAGGTTGTACATATGTGATCCCGCGATATTTGATTTCTAAGCCTGTTGGACCACTTGTATTGTTCTTGGTTATCTAACTACTCCCTCCGTTAATTAAAACTTGACGTTTTACTATTCACGCACGCATTTTTAGGTGTTAAAAACTATATAAAATATTAACTTTTGAAATAATTTTTTTAAATAATATCATACTTATTACTATTAAGTATGAATTTATAAAAAAAAAAATTTTTAAAAAGTTAATATTTTATATAGTTTTTATCGTTCTAAAAAAGCGTGCATGAATAGTAAACGACAAGTTTTAATTAACAGAGGGAGTATGTTACAATAGGATAGTGATATGATGACGTAAATGCATGATTTTTTGTTATGATGTTGGGAAACCAAGTGAGTATCTGCTCTTGTATTAAGGTTCTATCAAGTTTTTCCATGATGTTATTGTTATTGGATCTATTTTTTCTCCATGTAAAAATGTTTCCAGTCGTAGGCACTTCCTGTAATAAGCAATTGTCTTTAAACTCTGTTAATATTCTATATCTGTTTGGATGTGGTTCTATCCCTCCTTCTTTTTCTGAGCTATTTTGGATTTCATTTAAATCACTCATGATCATGAATGGGCAGTCCAAGGTTTGGACGTATTGTTGTAGTCCGCCCCAGAAGTTTAATTTTTCATTCTCATGAAGGGGTCTGTAGACGAAGACGATGTTGATAGTAACGTTTCTGAGTTTATTTTCATATCTGATTACTATGAATCTTTGATATTTATGAACCATTTCTAGTGATTCGTTCCGAAGATTATGACTTTTCCAAAAGACAAAAAATCCTTTAGCCCTTCCTGTTGCTGGGGCCCAAATCATATGATCAAACCCAGCTTTTTTCCAAACCGTCTCCTTTGGTTATCGTTCAGTTTTTGTTTCTAGTAGAGCAATTACTTGAAATTTCTCAATTTTACAGAATGATTCTATTTCCGTCCATAGGTTGTTGCGACCTATTCCGCATATGTTCCATGAGCATAATCTCATACTCCGTATTAACCTATTTGATTTGGGATTTTCCGTTCCATACTTTTTCCTTGGATCAATCAGGTTGTTCGTTGTGTAAGTAAAATGGTTCATACCAAAAGTTTGATTGTATATGACAAGTGTTCTTTCTTGTTCGTTGGTTTCTTTTTTCTCAATTGAAAGGCCAACAATTTGTCTAGACATCATTTCTTCTCGGAAGCAGGTTTCATAGATGTCCTGAGTGTGCTCAAAAGTGATCTGAGTCAACTTTGATTGTTTCTTTTCTTTCGGTTTAGTTACGTCTTCAATACACAAAAGAGGTATGTTAGATATAAGTTTGAGGAATGATATAATCATCCTTTCTTTTCCTTCTTTTCCGATCTCCAAAGGAGATGATTTCCTTTCTTTTCCTTCTTTTCCGTTAAAGGAGATGATTTCCGAGCTACAGGGGTCCTGTTTTTGTTTGCTTTTTCCTTTGGGTTCATGGATCTGCAAGGCCTAGGCCCCTTTTCATATATAAAGTACACTTGTGTTTGTGTACATATTCACATCTGATGGTAACTCTTCACTTTTTCAAATATGATAATTTTTTTAAGAATATAAATATTTTAAAATAAATACTGTATAAAATTGAAATTTTTTGGCAACTAGCACATTATGAAGATCTAATTAGCTAACTAGCACCCAAACAAAATTAATTAGCCAACCTAGCACCCTTCCCCAAATGGACTATTAAGGTCAACGGTCAACCTCTTTGACCGTCAATCGGTCAACGTTGATCGGCTCTTTATGTTTTTTATATATATTTTAGTGGTGACACTTTTTGTTATTTTGATGCTATTTTTTATTACATTTTATTTTCGCTTTGATGCCACTTTTCTAATAAAATGGATTGATGACACTTTTTTAATGCCACTTTTTTCAAATCGTGATGACATTTTTTAGTGCCACTTTTTTAATAAGCATGATGATGGATGATAATATTTTAAATTCCATGTGGTATATATATGTGTTGATTCTACCTTTATGATTTATGATTATATATATATATATATATATATATATATATATATATATATATATATATATATATATATATATATATATATATATATCTCGAAACCAAATTGGCGGTAGCTGCAGGATGATACGTTAATTAAAGAGGTAGAGGATGCGGATATGCCAAAAACGCCCATTAGCTGAATAGCAGCTGTGTCCTCTTGATATGCCAAAAACGCCCATTAGCTGAATAGCAGCTGGCATGGTTCGTCCGTACGTTGTGTGCAGATTTTGAATGCGATATATATCTCTGTACGTACGTGAATAGCTAGATGGACTGGAAATTAAAATGAGCAGTGCTACGTTGTTGAACATATTAACACATCAACTTGGTGATCGTCGATCCATAATATATGAATACTGTCTAGATAATATATGTAAACCCATATGGGATTATCACAAAATCTCCGATTAGGTGTATGCAGACTTGATAAATGCGATCGACATGTTCGGTAGGGGATCAAAATAAGAGTCGTTTGACTTTTCTGTACGCATTTTGAGGAGATAAAACTATATAAAATATTATTTTTTTAATGATTTTTTTTGGATAAGTTTATACTTATAACTACTAAGTGTGAAATTATTAAAAAAATAATATTTTATAGTGTTTTTACCTCCTTAAAATGCGTGCAGAAAAAGACAAATAACTTTTATTTTGGAACGGAGGGAGTAATTCTTACGTACTAATCAGCTACATCGAGCACATAAGTCTTGGTATGTGTGCAATATTTTGTATATCGATATATTTTTATTGATTCTACTTTTATTCACTGATGACACATTTGTGATTACACTTCATTGATGCAATCATTTGTGATGACATTTTTATTACATTTTATTGATGACTTTAATGATGACATCTTTTATTGATGCCTTTTTGTCATTGATGACACATGTGATTACACTTTATTGATCTCAATCATTTATGATATTAATTATGGGTGATGACATTTTTATTGATAACATTTTCATACAATTTATCTAAGTAGTGAATTCGATAAGTGTTGATTTTGTGTGAATTCTTGATTTGTTGAATGACAAAACAAAATTTAGGAAAAGAGAAAGGACTCCATTGACGGAGAGTTTGGAGACGAAGTTTGAGGAAAGAAACTCAAAGTTATTCAACTGAGTTGTTCGACTATAAAGTGAGCCTATTTATAGGTTGATGTATGTACATGAAATAGGCGCCTTTGTAAATTGCACACACGGTAACAATAAGCAAAATAAATAAGAAGTTGAGGGATTCATACTACATATCGAATATGGAATATCCAAGCTAAGCTATTTCGGTTGAATCTTCTGTTGCGTGAACAACTCGACCTCTAACGTACCTCAGCCAAGTACGCTTAGGGATGGCAGTCACTTGGTCATTGTCGATATCATACCAATAGAGTGTTCCGAAGCGGTGACACACAAGCAACACGAGTCTTCTGCCATCTTCACACTCAAAAAGTGTATAGGGTTGTATGCGAAGGTGGAGGTAAGCATAGGGATCAGTACTTATCCTCGACGACAGCTCGATACTTATCCTCGACGTGTCGATAGTAAACAGCAACGTCCAACTTTTGAGTACAACTCAGCATTATCTGCAAGCATATCATCAATTAAAGAGGTCATTAAAAAAAAGAACGGTAGGATCAACAATTTGCAGATTAAGCTATCCATAGCAAACAAAAGATTGCGATGACAAAATGAAAAACAAATGCCATGGAGATTTCATATTCTTTGAATCCACAACATCCTTTTTTCGTGTTTCTACATAATAAATTGCTACAAAGGAACAGATATCCCAGCTCAAATTGACAGTTTTTCTCTCATAAGAAGATAAACAATTCTCTTGTTTACCGTTAACAGATGCAGATGCAGGTGCAGTGTAGTCCACCATGATAAGATTTGAGTTTGGATACTCGTCAACTAGAGAAGCAAGACTCTTTTCTCTATCGTCATAACCGAGAAGCTGAATCTCTTTGCCACCAGCTTGAATGCACCCGCATTCCTCCACATAGAAGAATGATGCAGATAATGCTGCTTCAATAACGGCTTTCCCCATCCTCCCGGTGCAACTATTCACCTATTAAGGAAAATGGCATAGCTATTAAATGAGAAAAAAATTTCAGTCAGACCATCAGATACTATTTTGTTGTATCATAATTGATAGAGCTGGTGAAATTCACCAAAAATGAGTCAATGAAATCTTTGTTATTATGGGGAATATACAATGGACTACGGAGAACAATTCAAGCGATTGCGGACATAAAATGAACAAGAAACATTACAGAGTTCGAATGTAACAGCAAGATTGCATAGACATGGAAAATGAGCAGAAAACACATAATCAAATATTCCACTTTCTGCCTAAATGCATAAAATTTCAGCATAAGATTGGATGTGAAGTGATGAACAATTACTAGATATTTGATGCTTCAAACTTTCAGACACGGAAAATACCAGACATTCAAGCCACCACCATGGTTTTAAGACCAACGCCAAATCACACTAACACAGTTAATATGCATTTGAATATTTCAGGTTTCCTTCAAAATCTCAATTGCTTAAACATAAGAACATTACTTACGCCCAATTCCACAATGATCCAAAGATATCATTTAAGGTTCCATACCTACCATTATAGGAACCCTAGATCACTGTCAATCTTGCAAAATCCCTGAACATAAATATAACCCTAAATCACCATTTCTTTAGATGTTTGATAACAAATTCAACCATATAAACAAACACCATCAGATTCTCAATTTCATCACAATAAAACCATCAATTCTTTTGTTTGATATGTGATCAGAAATATGATGCACTTGAAGTTTTTTTTGCACTAGTTACTGGAAATTCTAACCTTTAGAAGAAATGGAATTGGTTCGTAACTAGGACCCTCGTCTTGCCTCTTAGTTCCTCCTTGATACATTTCTCAAACACCTGAAAGAAAGTATTCCATTCAAGATGGCAACGAGAAAGCACATCAACTCCATTGATGACAGAAAATGCAACAACAACAACATTCAATCAAAAGGTAAATTCTCATAAGAGAAGATCACATCGGATTAATACAACAACAATAGATTTCAAGCACAGAAGGCAAATTCTCATAAAAATCAGCAATTCAAGAGGAATCATCGGCTACTGCACCACCAGTCCATTCTGATTCTCCTAATCTTAGACCCCTATATTTGACAGCATACAATCGAGATTCAACAGTCCAGTCGAGATTCCATTTAGAACAACGAATCCCACCATTATCGACTCTAGGCTAAAAGCCCCAATTTTTTCACAAACATTCGCACCTAATAACCCTCGTAGTTCCAATCCAACTCGACATCCCAAATAAAAAAAGAACAACCAAAGCAAATAGATTAAGAGTGAGATTTCATACCGGATCTGAAGAACAATCGAAAAGAACGAGGGCTAGGAGTCGAGAACGACACACACAATCCAAGGGGTCTCGCTGGTGGGGTTTCCGGCCTGTTGTGGGTCACACAAGGCTAAACTCGACTCTAGCTTGGGCTCGCAGGGTGCGCCGACCGGTGAGAATCCTGCGTTGGTGGTCGGTGGCGGAGTGGTGGTTGAGAGAGACGGGAGATGGAGAATACAACGCTCTTCGATCTTTCGATCTAAAGGAAAGGGAAAGGCCGAAAGAGGATTGGGGCACAAACACCTAATTAACTTTGGAAGGATGCTAGCAGGGCTAAAAAATAATTGAATGGTGTTAATTAACTAATTAAATTAGCAAAAAATGTGATATTTCACCAAAATTTCTCTATAAAATTAATAAATTGATTTTTTTTATCTTTCGTAAAAAACATTTAAATGAGTTAAGTTTCATATTTTAATAGTAACATTTTTTTGGGAGGATATAGAATAAAATAGTAATTTAAAAAAATCTTTTTATATTTATTACTTTTTTTATGTGACGTTTATCATTTATGTACACATTCTAGGGTAATAAAAACTATATTTAGTTTGTTTAGAAAAACATATTATTTGAGGGGTGAATCTTATTAAGAAAAAAAAATCAATTTAGATATTTTGGTGTCTAATTTTCAAAATTATCTTTGTAATGATTGACGATGTCATAGAAAATAGGCCTATTAATTAACAAGGGTATATCGTCATAAATAGGCCACCCAACGCAAAAGACATATGGTCCCATTACAAGATTCATCGCGAGTAGAGTACTCGGTCAAACCCAGACCGAACTCAACACCCCCAAAATCCTCGGTCCATATTTCCTCGCGACTAAGATCTCAGCATAAGCCTGCGTAGAAGCCAGGGCAGGTCCCACAACTACCTTGTGGCTCTTTAGGGTCCTAGCAAGCAGCTCGTTGGGTCAAGCACCTCTCCTCTAACAGCGCCATGTGTATTTCCTAGTTCCCTAACGTGAGGGCATGCGTTACACATGTCCCATATTAAACCACGAGGTCGCCAGCCAGTTGCTCGCTTGGCCTCCCTATAAATACCCCCCTCCGACCCCAAAGACAAGGATCCGATTGAAGAGAGAAGTAGAAGAGCTCTGATTATCTCCCCGACTTAAAACCCCCGGAGTTGAATTCTTAAGGTCTTTTGATCGGAGAAGAACGTTCTTCGAATAAGAACATCACCTGACTTCCTCTAAAGGCGACGACTCGACAGCTTAATTCATCGCGAGCCGAACGTACCACAATTCATCGATTGGACTAATAAGTGTATAATCTAGTCATCACCTCTCCCACCTAAGGCTTGCATGTCTTTTAAGACATTTTGTCGTCATGATGAGGTAATAAGTACAGATGAAATTTCATGATCGCGTCAAGGATAAAAGGATTTATTAGTGGTAGTTTTGAAAATTTAGAATAACTAGTACGATTCTCACGACATGCAGTGTTTTTTTTATAAATAAAATAGGGAATTAATAGATATTTTACTCTTTTTGTTTTAATTAAAAAGACTAAACAAAAAAAAATGTTTTTGATTCTATATAAGATTAAAAAAATGAAAAGTATGCAAACTAAGTTTCATCTAATTTATAAACCTTATATTGTATTTTGAAAAAAAAAATATTAATTTGAAATTGTGACAAATTTCTTATCGATCAATAAAGTAAAATATACTAAACTATAAATTATTATTATTTGAATAATGATTTTTTTTTTTGCTAATCATTATTTGAATAATGATGTTATTGAGAATATGGTGTTTTTTAACAAAAATGGATGAAATATATAATAAATTTTAGGGTGATTTTGGTAGAGGGCATTTTTTGAATATTCAATTAGTCACTTACCCCCTAAATCAATTTAATTAGTTTTGCCCTAGCCCCCTTCCCAATAGGATGGGTTGGTCAATGGTCAACCGTTTGACCATTGATCGGTCAACATTGACCAACCCATTTTGATGCCAACTTTTTTTTTTTTATTAGTGATGCCATATTTTACCGTTTTGATGTCAAAATTTTACTATATTTTATTTTCACTTTGATGCCATTTTTCTAATGAAATAATTGGATGTCACTTTTTTAATGTCACTTTTTTTAAACCTTGATGACATTTTTTGTTTACAGTAATGTCACGTTGATCATTGATGCCATTTTTTTTTACTGTTAACGACTGATGCCATTTTTTTTTATGTCAATTTTTTGATAATATTTTTTTTTACCGTGATGCCATATTTTTGATGATATTTTTTTAAAAGTAGTATTTTTGATGACATTTTTTTCTTTAATGTGATACAACATTTTCAAAATGGCATCAATGGTCAACGTGACATTAGAGTAAACAAAAAATGTCATCAAAGTTTAAAAAAAGTGTCATCCAATAATTTAATTAGAAAAGTGGCATCAGAGTGAAAATAAAATGTAATAAAATTTTGGCATCAAAACGGTAAAATATGACATCACAAAAAATGTCATCAATGTTTTAAAAAAGTGGCATTAACAAAGAGTCATCCAATCATTTCATTAGAAAAGTGACAATAAGGTGACAATATTTTGATTCCACGTTTTAAGCTCTTATGCCATCAATTATATAAAATTGTCACCATAAAATTTTGGCATCAAAACGGTAAAATATGGCATCACTAAAAAAAAAAAGTTGGCATCAAAAAAAAAAAATGGCAACAAAATGGGTTACCGGTCAACGGTTGACCATTGACCGTTTAAGAGGGCTAGCATGCTAAAAAAACAATTAATGGGCCTATCTAGCTAACCAAATATGCTTAAAGGTCCATTTGAACAAAATCCCTCTAAATTTTATCGTAGAAAATTAAGCTTTAAAAATTATAAATAATTAAAATATTCTTTATTGTAGAAAATAATTTTTCTATTTTTGTCTAACATATAAGTTTATATATGTCAATATAAGGGTATAAATTATAAATATTTTATTTTTGGATTCAACTAGCTTAATTAAATATAATCCAAAACTTAAATACGGAGTACTGATTTTTTTTTTTTTTGGGCCAACTGACTTCTGTAGTTGTGTTATGTAGCACATATCTTACACAACCCTTCATACACATGAGTCCAAAATTGGCATGGCGACATTAATCAACGACAATTGACAAGTCAGTCAATTTATTTTTTGTTAATTTTCCCATCGATCCCTAACTGTGTTCTGACATCGATGCACACTAACACGGCACCGCCAACGTTACCGATCGAAAGTACTCATCAATTTCCTTGTCTTTACATCAATTACTGTCTTACTTCCAAATTTTCAGATCCATCGCCCGGCATTGATTAATTAATTAATTAACCCTTTCAATTCAGTTACGGAATCTTGATTTGATCACACCACCAACCCCGCCCTCGATGCAGTCTCCCTCAGTTTGCACTCTTCCTCATCCACGGTGTCACATATCTCCGTCCCCTTTGTCTCCGGCAGCCACACCGCGAACGCCCCACACACCAATATCACCGCCCCAAACACCCCATACGTCACCATCTCATCCCCGCGCCCCGCCGCCGCCAGCACCGGCCCGAACGCCCCCCCGACAACCATTGCCTGCCGCGCCATCGCCACCGCCGAGTTCCTCACGCACGTCGGGAACAGCTCCGTCGTGTAGATTAGCGCCACGTCGAGCGCCGTCGTCCCGCTCAGGAACGACACCATCTCCAGCCCGACCCGCTCATCGCGCCCGATGCAATGCTACAGACCCCGCTCAATCCGGCCATCGCCAGCAGCGACGTTCTCCGGTTCATAGACCCTATCAAGACGAACGTCGCGAGGGACGCCGGCAGCCCCATGAACGCGTTCATCGCGACGCTCAGGTAGAGGTTGAAGGAGAGGTTCCCGAGGCCCAGCGGCATCCCATAGTAGGCGATGCCAAGGCCGAAGATGATGATCATGACAAGTACGAGGCGGCGGAAGCACCATTTCCGCGAGACTAGGGTCCCCATAGCAGAGTAGACACCCGAGGATTTGTTAAAGTCTAATGGGTCAATAACTGGGAGTGATTCATCTATACTTCCTCCGAGGCCGAGGAAGCTGAGGGTGATGGGGGTGTTGCGGCCGGGCATGGAGGAGATGGTGTTGAGGATCTTGACGGGAGCCGCGGAGGAGGAGCCACCGGGGGGACTCGGTGGCGAAGAGATAGACGGCGAGGGAGTAGAGGAGGGCGGGGAGGGAGGTCCAGAGGTAGATGCTTCTCCAGGATGAGTGGCGGGCGAGGTAGGCGATGCCGGACAAGGAGGCGAAGCCAAGGGCGAAGAGGACGAAGCCGAAGATGCCGACGTGGGAGCGCCAGCGCTGGCCGACTAGCTCGCCGGAAAGGACGAGGGCGCAGGTGCCGATGGAAGCGCGGCCGAAGCCACAGGCGAAGCGGAGGGCGGAGTAGAGGTAGACGTTGGTGGCCAAGAAGGCGGTGAGGGTGCCGGAGAGGGACATGCGGAGGCAGGAGAGGATGAGGAGGTTCTTTCTTCCGAGGCAGGAGTCGGCGAGAGGGGTGAGGAGGAGGCCGCCGACGGCGCTGCCAATGAAAAAGGAGGAGGCAGGGAGGCCGGTGAGGAAGGGGCCGGCGTCGTGGAGGGACCAGTCGGAGAGGATGTTGGAGGGGGAGGCCGGGGAGTCGGTGATGACGCTGATGAAGGACTGCTGGGCGTCGAACGCCCAGGAGAGCGACAATAGCACGGATTGAAACAGCTGCGGCCACCCGAAGTGGCCGATGCACTGCTCAATCCGTGCTTCGAGTGTGAGGAGTTGATCTCCGGCTTCACCTTCCTTTTGGTCTTTGTACGAGAGGAATGGTGTTGATGGGTCCGAATCATCACCCATCTTTATTTGGTACTCCCTCCGTTAATCAAAACATGTCGTTTTAGACATTTGCACATTATTTAAGAAAGCAAATAAAAGCAAACAAAAATACACTTATACCCCTAATTATCACTTTACTTTTCCACTTTATTGAAAACTACAACTAACAAACATCTAATCATGACAAGGGTAATTTTGGAAAGTGAACACCAAAATACCTAAAACGACAAGTTTTTCTTAACAAGATTTTACTCCTAAAACGACATGTTTTTCTTAACGGAGGGAGTATATGTTTTTTTTTGGCTTCTCTATGAGTTGAGTGGTATAGGGGTGAGCAATATGGAGGGATATGCGAGTGGCTTTTATACTACCTTAAAATTCTTCAATCATCATTATTGATTTCTAATCAATTTTTTAAAGGAAGAACTTACTAAAAATACTTATCATTAAAATGTGTGTTAAAAGTTAAAATCTTTTTCAACAACTAATTCATGAATCAGTACCAAAATATCTAATATTGTTGATAAAAAAATTAACATGGGTAAACATCAAATATTTATGATAGTAACTATGATATTATAAGGCTTATTTGGTTAAACCTAGGAAGTATACTTTCCTAGGTTACTTCTCATTAATTCAATTTCCATGAATTTTAAAAAATTGTTTTGTTAAGTTATACCGTAAGATGTAGGGAGTTTAAATGGAAAATGTTGAATTTTTTCCATAAAAAAACAGTGAAATTGCAACTTACCTAGTCCAGTAGCCTCCGTAAGTTAGTGAAATTCTCCTATTTTGTAGGAATTGGAATTCTTATAAAGTCCAATCTCTATTACTCTTTACCGAGCTACAATCACCTTATTGGTGTTAATGAACTGATCAACACTTGGACTTGTACTCGTCCACCTTACTTCTGCTTTTCCATCCAGGTAGTAAAGATGTCTGTATGCATCTCCAATGACCATCTTCTTAGTCATGCAAAGATCTTGTAGGAAACATTTGGTGGGTGAGATACAGACAACACACTGTAAATCTTTTGCAAGCCTTCCCACATACAGCAAATTACACGAACTCAGAAACAAATAAGACTTCCTTCAAACTAAGACCATTCCACACAGGCACCCTTCCAATATACTGAATTAAGGTGACTTGACCCGTTGGCAAAGTGATACGGTAAGGATTTGCTAGTCTGGTTTTAGCTTCGGATAAAGAAGCCTCTGAGCACGTACATATGACTAGTATCTCCACAATCAATAATCCAAGTTGCCTTAGAAAAGAGATGAACAACAGATTGCACAGTACCTGCAAATCCTGAAAACTCATCCTCTGTGTCATTGCCATTGTTTCCTTTGTCTCCTTTGTTGAGCAACTCCATCAGTTGAGCATACTGTTGATGTGTTAACTCGGCTACCACAGCCTGACGATCCTCAACATTTCATTCTTCTTTAGTGTACCCTGCAAACCTTTTGCCTTTGGTGAACTTCCCATTGCTATCTGGAAACTCATGAAGAGTGTAACATCTATCAATGTAGTGACCAGATTTCTTGTAATGAGTACAAAACCTTCTGTCACTTTTCTTGACATAGCCATTCGATCCTGATGATGCTGAACTTGAATTTAAACTCTTTGAGCCTGAATTGACTGAACATGACCCAGAGTTTGAACCAGAACTGGATCCACCTGATGAATTCATAAAGCAAGACAATTCTGATTCAACTCGATTCCCAGTCCGATTACCCCTCTGATCTTCCTCTTGCAGCAACATAGAGTAAGCGTCACTTAAAGACGGTAAAGGGTTCATCATCAACAGATTACCCCTAACAGCAGTGTAAGATTCATTTAGCCCCATCAAGAATTGAATCATCTTCTGATTTTCTTCATACTGAGTAATTTCTTGCATAGCCCCACAAGTACAAACTGGAAATCGCATCATACTACCCATTTCATCAAGTAATGCTCTATACTTAGTGAAATAGTCAGAGATTGAAGCAGTACCTTGTGAGACAAAGACGATTTCTTTCTTAATGTTGTACATCTGCGTTCCACAGACTTTTCCAAAGCGAGATTCCAATTCATCCCAAATTCCTTTGGCCGTATAAATGTACACCACACTGCTTCTGATTTGTGGACCTAATCCATTGACCAACCACAATATAACCATATCGTCACATCGTTCCCACTCATCAAATCTTGGCGCATCCGATGGTGGTTTCGGCAATTTGCCATTAACAAATCCCAATTTGTTCTTGGCAGACAGAGCAATGCGCGTAAAACGCTTCCATTCGCCAAAATTCTTGCCATCAAACACTCGCATCACTAATTGCAACCCTAGATGATTACTTGGGTGAAGAAACAACGGATCTCGTGAATCTGGAGCTGCAATCGCCAACCCTAACCATCTGAAGCTGATCGACGATCAAAGAATCACAAAACTCCAACAAAACACCCAGACAGAACAATAAAACCAACGGAAAAACAGTCGAGAAGTGATCATAATCACTGCTTTGATACCATGTTTGTTTTGTTAATTGGAAAGAACAGATTTAGATTCAAGCAAGAACACGAAGCCATGGTTTCTTGCTCATGATGTGAAATTGAAAATATGTTACAGAAAATGAATGAGTTGAATGAATTGAAGAAGAAGAGCAACAAGGCTTATAAACCTTTCTAGCTCGGGTTGGGCCAGCCCATACTTAAGGCCCAACTCTTATTTACATTATTAATGCATAAAATGAAGCTATATATGTCATCAGTACGTGTTCAAATAATATAATTTTAAATAAAATACATTGTAAACTAGGACAATTAATTACATTAAGTTTACAATGCAATTATAAATTTTACGCAACATTAGGTATTTAATTAATACACTTTGTAAAGTATTTTATTTAAAATTTATGTTCTTTTAAACGCATTATAAAATATTTTAAAAATATTGTTTAAGTGTTTATATGTTACAATTAAAATGGTTTATTTTTTAAAATATTCACTAAAAATATTTATTTACCAAAATATTAACAACTTCAAAATATTTACATTAATATTCATTTTTTCAGGTTTCACAGGAAAAAGCGGTTTTAAACCGCGTTTCTTGTGCAAATAACCAATTTGAAGCTAGTGCTGGAGAGAAAACTACATGTTGCTATAAAAACGCGCGCGATTTACTCATATGTTTGGATAAAACACAATTTGAACCTACATTCATTTCATTTTTCATTTCTATATTACAAAAATGTAGCCTCGCTTTCAGAGACGGAACCAGGAATGAAATTCCGGGTGGGCTGAATTTTCAATAAAATTTTGTTGCTTGTTTTTCTACTTTATTAATATTAAAATTAATAATAAAACAATTAAGAATACAAATGATAGTTATTACTTCATAAAAAAAAATCATATAATATAATTAAGGAAGGAAATTAACGGGGGGGGAGATTGGAAGAATAATGGCACGCAAAGGGAAAAAATAAAAAAGAAAGTTCTACAGGGAAAAGCGGTTTTAAACCGCGTTTCTTGTGCAAATAACCAATTTGAAGCTAGTGCTGGAGAGAAAACTACATGTTGCTATAAAAACGCGCGCGATTTACTCATTTGTTTGGATAAAACACAATTTGAACCTACATTCATTTCATTTTTCATTTCTATATTACAAAAATGTAGCCTCGCTTTCAGAGACGGAACCAGGAATGAAATTCCGGGTGGGCTGAATTTTCAATAAAATTTTGTTGTTTGTTTTTCTACTTTATTAATATTAAAATTAATAATAAAACAATTAAGAATACAAATGATAGTTATTACTTCATAAAAAAATAATCATATAATATAATTAAGGAAGGAAATTAAGGGGGGGGGGATTGGAAGAATAATGGCACGCAAAGGGAAAAAATAAAAAAGAAAGTTCTGCTTCTGAGGTGAATCGAACCCAGCACGTCCTTCGTACTGTAATGCTTCATTGCCACCTGCGCTAGCATCCTCTGCTTGCACTATCCTACCTATTTTTATTTTTAAATGGGGTGGGCTGCATCAAAGGTCAGCCCACCCCCAGGGGCTAGGTCCGTCCCTGCTCGCTTTACAAGAGCAGCAAAAGATGGCCACTCCTCCAGCAACGACAAGCAGGATATTTATAAATATTTTTAGTGAATATTTTTTTTAAAAAAATCATTAAAATGCATGGAAATCTAAACACGCCCAAAAAAGGTCATGCATGACTCAGTTTAAGATTGAAATCATTTTAACAATTTATAAGGAACTTGTTGGAGTATATTAAATGACACTGACTTTTGATATTGAATTTATTATTTTAACTTAGATTTCATTGAATTTATTATTTTGATAATTTAGAGTTTTTAAACTTTACTCCATCACCCGTTTCGTAAAACATATCGGTTACTATACACACATTTGAGATAATCGATAAAAAGTTATATAAAATATTAAATTTTAAAAAAATAATTCCACTTGTGATCTATAAGTACAAAATTTATAATAAAAAAAATAAAATATTAGATATTTTATATAATTTTCATCTTTTTTTAAACAATAAATAACATATTTGACCGAACAAATGGAATAAGATTATTTATTTTCAGGATTAGAACATTTTATTTTCACAATTAGAACGCGAATATTGATTGTCATTTGTGGATGAAGTTGGACTGTTGGTTGGATTACCGGACTGATGAATCATTTACGGCCCAATAAACTAATACGGACTATCTAATTTTTATATGGGCCTAGCTCTTAACAATACACAATCATTTGGGCCTGGCCCTTAAGAAATTTATGGGAGGGATTTTTTTAGGGTAAAATCCACCGTACCTGAACTTTGGTCAAATGTTTAAACGGGTTCCTGAACTTTATCTTTGTTCATTAAAGTCCCTGAACTTTGATATTTTGTACACATTTGGTCCATCTGTTAGTAAATTTGTAAAATATGTGTTAAATAATGATATAGAATCAATATATTTTTGTATATTAATGGAATAAGTTAGGTTATATACATATAATTGCTTGGTATTTGTTTTACTAAAGTAAAAAAATTATGTTATATTAAATATATATGTTTTTTAAAAAAATATTTTTTTATAATAAAAAAAAACTTTCTATTTTCCAACTAAATGGTATAATTTTTCGTTGATATTTTATTTTAAAGTATTTTAATGACCGAAAATTTCCTATTTAATTAAAAAAATTAAAATTTGTTTTGTTAAAAAAAATAAACTATACTTTTGCTATAAAAAATAAATTATATTTGTGTTAACAAAATAAACTCCTTTTTTTATTAAATACGGAAATTTTAGTCATTAAAATACTTTAAAATAAACTATTATTGGAAAATTATAACATTTGGTAAAAAAATAGAAAGTTTTTTCGATAAAAATATATTTTAAAATATGTTTTGTTTTAATAAAACTCTATAATATATGATGACTTTTGAGAAGAAAAAAGCTTAATTTTTTACTTTAGTAAAACAAATACCGAGCAATTACAATTGTATAACCTAACTCATTTAATTAATACAAAAATACATTGATTTCATATCATTACTTAACAGTTAACACATATTTAACAAATTTACTAACAGAGGGACCAAATGTGTACAAAAGTATCAAAGTTCAGGGACTTCAATGAACAAAAATAAAGTTCAGTGACCCGTTTGAACATTTAATCAAAGTTCATGGACCATAGGTGTATTTTACCCATTTTTTTTAGGCGCAACTCACTTTCTTCTTCTTCTTCTTTCTTCTTCATGGAAACAGGCTAAGGATCTGAGCGGCAGAAGACTATGTTACTTACCTCCCAGTAACGTCCTTACGAACAAGTGGCCAAAAATCAGGATGAGAACATATAGCCTATAAGTCGTTATCATGAGCCAACTTTGCTATCAAATCAGCGACAGTGTTTCCTTCCCGACATATATTTAGGCCGATTCAAAAGAGGACAACAAAGCCCATCTCCGTACTTAATGATCATCTCGACCTCCCATATACATTTTCAAATCTTGTTTACAAACATTAATTATTGTCAAGTTGTCACCTTCAATTTCAATGTGCAAAAAGTTCTTTACCTTCGCCGAAGTAAGACAATCATAAATGATTAGTTAAGACTCCCATGTTCATCACCATCTATGCAAATATTTACATACAGTTGTACTTCCCTCCCATGTTATATTGTAGGTTATATGTAAGATTTGATCAGACAACTATTTAGTTGGCCATAATTAACTGAATTTTTCAACCAATTCAATAAAAAGTGATGAAAATTGGGTAACTATAATATCAATGAACTGAATAACAAAATCAACAAGTTTGCCCACTTAAGTTGTTTCCCATCAATTCAACTACCCGTTTTAATACGTGTTCGATCACATGTGCAGCTGCAAAATTCATAAAAAATTATAGGCGGCCAGAGATCGGTCGAGATGACAACGAAGATCGATCGGATCGCCCACTACCTTACTACAACCACTGTGCATCCTACCTATCATCGCCAGCGGCGGCGGCCGCCAACCATTGGTGGCCCCCGGCAGTACACTTGTGTTTGTATGTGTATACATATTGATTGACATTTGATGGTAACTCTTACTCCACTTTTTCAAATATGATAATTTTTTTTAAGAATATATAAATATTTTAAAACAAATAAATTGATTTTTTTATCATTCGTAAAAAAACATTTAAATGAGTTAAGTTTCATATTTTAATAGTGACATTTTTTTTAGAAGGAGATAGAATAAAATTGTAATTTTTTAAAAAATCTTTTTATATTTTTTTTATGTGACGTTTATCATTTATGTACACATTCTAGGATGATAAAAACTATGTTTAGTTCATGTAGAAAAACATATTATTTTAGGGAGTGAATCTTATTAAGAAAAAAAAAATCAATTTATATATTTTAATGTCTAATTTTTAAAATTATATTTGTAATGATAAAGGATTTATTATTGGTAGTTATGAAAATTTAGAATTTCTCACGACATGCTGTGTTTTTTTTTTAAATAAAATAGGGAATTAATAGATATTTTTACTTTTTTTTACTCTATATAAGATTAAAAAATAAAAATTATATAAAAGAAAATTATGCAAACTAAGTTGCATCTAATTTATAAACCTTATATTGTATTTTGAAAAAAAAAATATATTAATTTGAAATTGTGACACATTTCATATCGATCAATAAAGTAAAATATACTGAACTATACATTATTATTATTTGAATAATGATGTTATAGAGAATATGGTGATTTTGTACAAAAATCGATGAAATATAAGATAAATTTTATTTTAAAAAATTACGCTTTAAAAATTATAAATAATTAAAATATTCAATTATTGTATAAAATAATTTTTCTATTTTTCTCAAACATATATATTAGAAATATAAGTTTATACATGTCAATATAAGGGTATAAATTATAAATATATACTCCATATTTTTTTGGAATTCAACCAGCTTAATTAAATAAAATCCAAAACTTAAATATGGAGTACTGATTTTTCCTTTTTTTTTGTTGGTCAACTGACTTGTGTAGTTGTGTTGTGTAACTTGAATTAGTAAATAAAGAGCGGTCATTCTAGGTTTCGAACCGGAAACCTATTACTATTATTCACAAGTACTTTCTAGTGAGCTATTTCGAAATGGTTGTTGTGTCGTGTACCACATATGACATATCTAACACAACCCGTCATAGACATGAGTCCATCCTACGGAGTATTTGATAAAAATTGACATGGCGACATTAATCAACGACAATTGACAAGTCAGTCAATTTATGATAACCAACGAAACTAGTGATTAATTAATTAATTAAATCTTGATCACCATTTATTTATACGGAGTATTTTGTTAATTTTCCCATCGATCCTTAACTATGTTCTGACATCGATCACAATAAATTGATGTACAGTTGCACACTAACACGGCACCGCCAACGTTACCGATCAAAAGTACTCATCAATTTTCCTTGTCTTTACATCAATTACTGACTTAATTCCAATTTTTCAGATCGATCACCAGTATTGATTAATTAACCTTTCAGGTATATACGGAATCTTGATTTGATCACACCAGCAACCCCGCCCTCGCTGCAGTCTCCCTCAGCTTGCACTCTTCCTCATCCATGGTGTCACATATCTCCGTCCCCTTCGTCTCCGGCAGCCACACCGCGAACGCCCCACACACCAATATCACCGCCCCAAACACCCCATACGTCACCAGCTCATCCCCGCGCCCCGCCGCCGCCAGCACCGGCCCGAACGCCCCCCCGACCACCAGCGCCTGCCGCGCCATCGCCACCGCCGAGTTCCTCACGCAGGTCGGGAACAGCTCCGTCGTGTAGATTAGCGCCACGTCGAGCGCCGTCGTCCCGCTCAGGAACGACACCATCTCCAGCCCGACCTGAGCCCAACCCGACCCGCTCATCGCGCCCGATGCAATGCTGCAGACCCCACTCAATCCGGTGGTCGCCAGCAGCGACGTTCTCCGGTTCATAGACCCTATTAAGACGAACGTCGCGAGGCACGCTGGCAGCTCCATGAACGCGTTCATCGCGACGCTCAGGTAGAGGTTGAAGGAGAGGTTCCCAAGGCCCAGCGGCATCCCGTAGTACACGATGCCGAGGCCGAATGCGATGATCATGACGAGTACTAGGCGACGGAAGCACCACTTCCGCGACATTAGCGTCCCCATGGCAGAATACACGCCATTGCCGCTGGGTTTATTAAAGTCTGGTGGGTCGTCAATAACCGAGAGTCTGGCACCTGATGATTCATCTATGCTTCCTCCGAGACCGAGGAAGCTGAGGGTGATGAGGGTGTTGCGGCCGGGCATGGAGGAGATGGTGTTGAGGATCTTGACGGCCTCGTCTTTGGAGCCGCGGACGAAGAGCCACCGGGGGGACTCGGTGGCGAAGAGGTAGACGGCGAGGGAGTAGAGGAGGGCGGGGAGGGAGGTCCAGAGGTAGATGTTTCTCCAAGAGGAGTGGCGGTTGAGGTAGGCGATGCCGGGCAAGGAGGCGAAACCGAGGGCAAAGAGGACGAAGCCGAAGATGCCGACGTGGGAGCGCCATCGGTGGCCGACGAGCTCGCCGCCGAGGACGAGGGCGCAGGTGCCGATGGAGGCGCGGCCGAAGCCGGAGGCGAAGCGGAGGGCGGAGTAGAGGTAGACGTTGGTGGCCAAGAAGGCGGTGAGGGTGCCGGAGAGGGACATGAGGAGGCAGGAGAGGATGAGGAGGTTCTTTCTTCCGAGGCAGGAGTCGGCAAGAGGGGTGAGGAGGAGGCCGCCGACGGCGCTGCCAATGAAAAAGGAGGAGGCAGGGAGGCCAGTGAGGAAGGGGCCGGCGTCCTCGAGAGACCAGTCGGAGAGGATGTTGGAGGGGGAGGCAGGGGAGTCGGTGAAGACGCTGATGAAGCACTGCTGGGCGTCGAACGCCCAGGAGAGCGACACAAGCACGGATTGAAACAGCTGCGGCCACCCGAAGTGGCCGATGCACTGCTCGATCCGTGCGTCGAGGGTGAGGGGATGGTCGACTCCGGCATCACCTTCCTTTTGGTCTTTGTATGAGAGGAATGGTGTTGATGGGTCCGAATCATCGCCCATCTTGTTTTGGTATATGTTTTTTTTGGCTTCTCTATGAGTTGAGTGGTATAGGGGTGAGCAATATGGAGGGATATGTGAGTGGCTTTTATACTACCTTCAAATTCTACAATCATCATTATTGATTTCTAATCAAATTTTTAAAGGATGAACTTACTAAAAAAAAAACCTTATCATTTACAAGTGTGTTAAAAGTTAAAATCTTTTTCAACAACTAATTCATGAATCAGTACCAAAATATCAAATATTGTTGATAAAAAAAATTAACATGGGTAAACATCCAATATTCATGATAGTAATTATGATATTATAAGACTTATTTGGTTGAACATAGGGGGAAGTATACTTGTCATTAATTCAATTTCCATGAATTTAAAAAAATTATTTGATTTAAGTTATACTTAGGAGTTTAAATGGAAAAACTTGAATTTTTTCATAAAGAAAAGTCCACGTGGAATTGCAACTTATTTAGCTCAATAGTCCTACCTAGGTTAATTAAATTCTCCATTTTATAGGAATTGCCGAATTGGAATTCTTAGAGTCCAATTTATGAATTTTTTTCGTATTTTAAAAAAAACAACCAAACACCTAAAAATTATACTCCCTCCGTTTCGAAATAGATGTCGTTTTAGACTAGTTGGGTTGTATCAAAATAGATGTCGTTTTAGGTTTTCTAGGTAGGGGATAGTAATGATTTGTGTTGATTTATGTGTTGTTGACTTTTTCAAAGATTTTGATTGGTTAAAAAATGTAGTGGGTATTTAAAAATAATAAAATTTATTAAAAAGGTTAGTGGAATGATGATGTTGATTGATGGGTGAGTGTTTTATTAAAAATTGTGTAGAATGTTAAAATGACTTAAATTTTGAGACGGAGGGAGTTTTTAAATTCATTTTTTTGTATAATTTCATATTTATTATTTATTATAAAGATAAAATTATAAACCAATTTAATAATAAAAAAAAAAAAGTATCTTTCTGGTTTCTAGTTTGTTGAGAACGGATCGAAAAATCAAATAATAAATACAATCATAATGTTAAAATGTGGTGGAGAAAATGATCTGTCACTTATCAAGAAGTACACAAAATGGATGAGCTCAAGGAGATTTGTTGGTTTTGGGGGATTGGAAATGGGAAATATTTGAGTAGTAGCTACTGGTTTTGGCTTTGTGCAGTAGTGGTGGTTACCAGCCACCATGGTACACACTGGGTAGTAGACCAACTTGGATCTATTGTTTGTTTTCCTTTATACATATCTGACTTGGCCATTTCTATATTTAGAATATCTATTAGCTAGTAAGTGTAGTAGATAGTTTAATCATTTTGATGGCTGTACTTGCAGGAATTCATGTGCGTTACGAAATTACTAATTGAATATTAAGCAAATCGGTCCCTCATATTAATATATATGATATTTGATTGTAACTTATTAATTTAATTGCTGTAATGCGCACATTTGGTGAGTATATTGGATCTGATTTTTATCCCCGAATACTTAATTGATTATTACTACCTCCGTTCGGAAAAACTTGACACTTTACTACTAATGCACGCTTTTTAGGAGATAAAAACTATATAAAATATCGAGTTTTTTTTAATAATTTTTTTAACAACTTCGTACTTATTATTAATAAGTACAAACTTGTTAAAATTTTTTTATAAAAAAATGAATATTTTATATAGTTTTTATCGTTGTAAAAAAGCGTGCATGAATAGTAAACGACAAGTTTTGCCGAACGGAGGGAGTATATAGATAGCGAATAGTGATCGATCGAAATATTGTTAGGTGGGAAGAAGTTAAGGAGTCCGGAAGGTTTAATTTGCTAATCCCACCTTTTTAATTACTATCTCCATCATGATGTTGGTGTATTTCTCTTAACTTATTAAGGTTTGTTTGATTGTGAAAAAGTTTGGCTCTTGCCAAAGAGGTGATATCGTTCACATCCGACCAGAATTGGAAGAGAAGTAAATTATGATCACCTAACCAACAACAGAGACAGAAATCAACCTCTGTGACCAGTTGAGTTAAGCTCATACGGATTAAAAAAAAAAGTTCACTTTAATTAGGAAGAGGTTAATAGGAGGTTTCGTGTTTGATTCTTATCTCCACCTTTTCTTTTCAGTGAAACCAGGCTAGAGAATCAAAAAGGGATGTGATTTCCCCCATTGATATGGTACGCTAACTTGCACATAATGGTTGCCTAGCACCGAAATCGACCAACCTATTGTGTGAATTTGAACAAGCCAACTAGCAATGTTTGGCGAGATTTCAGTATGTACATGTCATCCGTCCATGTACACACCACTTTCAATTTTTTACTCCATTCGCTAATTAAAACTTAACGTTTTATTATTTATGCACACTTTTTTAGGTGTTAAAAACTATATAAAATATTAATTTTTTTAATAAAATTTTTAAATAATTTCATACGTAATACAATTAAGTATAAATTTATAAAAATAAATGTTAAAAAATATTAATATTTTATATAGTTTTTATCATTCTAAAAAAGCGTACATTAATAGTAAATGGAAAATTTTAATTAACAGAGAGAATTATCATTTGAAAAGGAAGAACTCTTATCACTTATCACTTGTATATTCAACAGATATGATCGTAGGAATGTTGCACAAAAGATTGGTTTTTGCACAATCAACTCTTCTATTTTATATCTTTGATTTTATTGTGTTGGGCTGCCGGGCCGATGAATGGACCTCGATGATGGAAAATGGGCCGGGCTAAAAGGGTTTATGAAGCCCGAATAAAGCAGGCAAGTAAACCCTAGGAGAGAGAACCTCTGTGATAATAAAGGCTTTCGTTGCGTGTTCTTCACAGCCTCAAGAGCGTGCGAGAGGGGTTTCTGCGAGGGAGAAAAAATGGTGTCTTTGAAGCTTCAGAAGCGGCTTGCCGCTAGCGTTCTCAAGTGCGGAGGAGGCAAGGTCTGGCTCGATCCCAATGAAGTTAACGAAATCTCCATGGCCAACTCTCGTAAGCTCCCTTTCTCCGAGCAATTTTTTAGTTTGTTACTGCTGACTGCTGTGTATTTGCTTCGGAGTTAGTTCTGGATCTGGTTTTGTGGTGGATATGTAAATGGAAATGATAGAAAAATTCACCTACTGTGTCAGCGATGGTTATGCGTTTTCTGAGAAATTGAACTTATAGATGGCGAAATGTTATAATTGCTTTGTTTAAAACTTGCTTCTTGTTTATTGATAGATGAATTCTTTGCTGTGTATTGGAAGGACTGATGCGCCTATAAATAGTTTGTTTGGCGTTTCTTATACGTCGATCGATTTTAATTATTTTGAATAGAAAAGTTTGATTATCAATGGAAATGGCCTACAATCTGCTGTTTTACTATCAAGAATTTTGCTCTGGTTATTGCCTGTTTGATTGTAGTAACCGAAGTATTTTTCTGAGAGCTTCAAGATGGTTTGATATTCTTGGTGATAAATGACTGATTAGATGATGCAAATATTATGTGATGTTGAATTAAAAATGACAGTTTCTTTGTTTCTCCATTGTCCTTGAACATATTATTCTTCTGTGTACAGTTGCAGTTGCTCCCTTCTCAATTGATTTTCATTTATGACTTGCCAATTCTGCTGGCACAAACCTTACTGTCTTATTCATATGTTCAGGTCAGAACATCAGAAAGTTGGTCAAGGATGGTTTTATTATCAGGAAGCCAACCAAGATTCATTCCCGTTCACGTGCACGTCGTATGAAGGAGGCAAAGAGGAAGGGCCGTCACTCTGGCTATGGTAATGATTCATGTCAATTAATTATGTTGTTTGGACTTGTATGAAAAATAAAGGGTGTGGGAAAATATGTTATGGAAGTTCCTTCTGTTGGTGCCTAAGAAGATCTGTATATGCCATACACAAGTGATGATGTGATAGGAGTAAATTTGGAATGGTCTTTTTGTATACACTGTTCATGGTGGAGTTAGAACAAGGATCATTTGCATTCGAGAATTGTGAATTAGGGGTTGTGGGATGCTATTGCATTATGTTTCTACCTTTATGGATCCTCTTCCATGCTTAGAGTTCCTCATGCGGAAGGGAATTGTATAGAGATCTCGTGAACTCTAAATCTGGATTGTGCACAAGCTATCCTTGATTAGAAAACAGGGTCATGTTTTTTAAGCTGAGTTGAATAATCACAGGTAAGCGCAAGGGTACCAGGGAGGCAAGGCTGCCAACCAAGATCCTGTGGATGAGGAGGATGAGGGTGCTCAGGCGTTTACTTCGCAAATACCGTGAGGCAAAGAAGATTGACAAGCACATGTACCATGACATGTACATGAAGGTGAAGGGTAATGTCTTCAAGAACAAGAGAGTATTGATGGAGAGCATCCACAAGTCCAAGGCTGAGAAGGCAAGAGAGAAGACCTTGTCCGACCAGTTTGAGGCTAAGCGTGCCAAGAACAAGGCTAGCAGGGAAAGGAAACATGCTAGGAGGGAAGAACGTTTGGCTCAGGTAGATATTCTTTACTGTATAATATATATTACTTAATTTGCATCGCAGGCTTATAAATCATCTCTCGTTATTGACGAACACTTTGTACGGTTCAATTACTTGTAGTTCTAATCTGAAGCCTTTTGCTTTTTAATCTCCAGGGACCTGGAGAGAAACCTGCACCAACGCCTACACCCGCAGCAGCAGCAGCAGCTCAGCCAACACAGTAAGTTGATCTTACCAATTGCATTTTATGCACAGAGGTTCAGTATTTAGTATTATACTTATGAACTGTCTGACTGGGTGCGCTTGTTCTGTTTCAGGGGCACCAAGAAATCAAAGAAGTGAAACATCAAAATTTCCCAATCTGTTGATGCAACATATTTATTTCTGCAATAGTACTTTAATTTTTTCCCCACCTAGTTTGTGTTTTGTGGATTTTGTTATGTTGTGGCTTGAAACACTAGACCCTCTTGATATTACGGTTAAAATCCTTCTGTTTTGCCTAATCGTTGACACACTTTTTGTTTCATTCTTCATCAAACATTGTTGAAGCTTGGTACAGAAATGTAATCTGGAATTTCTCTGGAATATTTACCGTCACCCGACAAAGTGATACACAACGCCAAGAATCTATTGGATTAACCCATTTTGATCAACTATGCGTGTAGTTGCGTGAAATGGATTAAAATCCAATAGTTTTCAGGCATTGGAAATGTAACCAACTGGAATTAGGTGGTCCGCTCTCAGAAAGTGCACGGTAATCCTTTTTCTGTTTCACCATGAGAGTTGTTGAAGATGGAATCCCAAGCTTGCAAATGGCAAACGCTCTTTCTTTCATAACTTCACGTCACGGCACGGCATCACCTTTATAGTTCCATGCTTTCTGTTTCAACTCAATCCTGAACGGTTAAAGGGGATTGTTACCTCGATCAATGTCGCTTCAGAAAAACTCTCCCATCCCCCTATCTGTATATAAATCAGCCCATTCTCCCCAACCTTACAAGCCACTGAAGTAATCAAGTCGGGTGCAATTGAGCATCCGAGCTTCAGTAGTTATTGTTGTCATCGAAGTTTGATTAGTTTGCAGGTTCAAGAATGGAGATTGCACAGGAGAGAGAGTGGGAAGAAGCCCAGAAAATCGAGCTGAGTTTGGAGATTGTGGCTGCTGCTAAGCGCCACCTCCAGTTCCTTGCTGGTGTCGACCACACTGGTTGCCTCTACGATGGCCCTGCGTTGCTAAACGCCATCTACAGGTTATTTCTGCATTCGTCTATCGCGCTTGTAATTCGTCTTGGCTGTTTGTTATCATGTTGATTCCTGCTAATTTCTGCTAGGTACAATGTTTGTTGGCTTCCCTTGCTTGCCAAGCATGCTGAAACTCCGTTTTGTGAAGGGCCGATTGTTGTTCCTCTTGACTGTGAATGGATTTGGCATTGTCACAGGCTAAACCCAGTAACACTTCCGTTTCCTCTGTTCTTTTGGCTTGCAGAGTCGAAAGTATTTCTTGTTGAATTTCGTTTTGTATTTCAGCTGAGGTATATATCAGATTGCAAGGAGCTGTTTGGAAGACTCCTTGACAATCGCCATGTTATCTCATCCGTTGAAGGCTATTCAAAGAAGCAAACTGAGAAGATTTGGAGCAAGATGTTCGCGAATGAGCCTTATGAGCTCGACTTTTCTAAGGCGGTTGTAGTGGATGGACCGCGGAAACCTCTCCCTGGGGGGAAGTTCACTGACTATGATTTGGTGTCTGCTGTTGCAAGACAGAGTTCCTTCTATTGGCAGGTAAAAGTGATGACCTCTCAATTGACATTTCCTTGCTCTAATTCGCTTGCAAATCGCGTTGATGATTTGTGTGTCGATAGGTTTCAAGGCCCCATATGAGTGATGACCTCTTCCTCCAAGAATCTGTGGCAAGATACAAAGCTTTCTTGTATCTGATGAAGAAGAACATGGAGAAGTCCGCGACACACTCATGTGTCCCGACTTACGACATTGACCTCATCTGGCATACACACCAGCTGCATCCATTTTCCTACTGCAAAGACCTGATTCAGTTTTTCGGCAAGGTGATTGAGCATGATGACACTGACTCTGACCGATCTGAAGGCAAAAACCTCGACATTGGCTTCAAACGAACCACCCAGCAATGGGAGGAGATGTTTGGGAGAAGTTATTGGAGAGCTGGGGCGATGAACAGAGGCAATGCTCCCAATCCTGCAGGGTCTCAATCACTTCCCCTATGCAACGAGCATCAGAAACCAATCACAGCAAAACTCATGGAGGTATACATTTGTATGAATTGATCAATGACCTAAGCTACTAATCATTGTTAACGAATTTCATGATTTCCCAGATTCTAGTGGAGTTTACTGGGGTCAGATCCATACCAGAGGGCATCAAGCTAGAGGATCTATTCGTGTCGTTACACAAGAAACAACCTGACATGTTCTTCAGAAATAACGAAGGTATAAACTTGAGGATACTACGAAAATCCGGGGACAGGAAGGTAGCTTTATTCTGCTGTGAACCGACTGGGGAGCTGCTGTTTGAACTCAAATCTCAACACTCATACTCAACTGCAAAGGACACTGAGGTTTTAGGATCTGCCACTCTTTCTCTCAATGAGTTTTTAGACCCGGTTTCTGCTCTTTCGGTGAGGAGGTGGATTGAGCTAGCTCCTCCAAATCCTCGCAGCGCACGCTGTGAACCTATCGTTCTCCATGTTGCGCTCTCATTCACCGTTCCTGTCCCAGTGACGACTCAGATGCTTCACATGTTGCAACACGAACCATCCTCTTGGAAGGGCAAAGTAAATGGCGGTGCTTGCGGTGGTGGTGGTGGTTGTAGTGGTAAGTGTAAAGGCCTCACTGCAGTCTCAGTTGGTAGTGGTGGTGGCTGTAGTGGTAGGTGCAAAGGCTTTCCTGCAGTCTCAGTTGGTGGCAGTGGTTGTGGTGGCGGTGGCTGCAGTGGCAGGTGTAAAGGCCTTCCTGCAGCTGGTTAGTTGATGGGAAATCACTTGAGGTGCAACGCTCTCATTCGACTCAATGCATTGGGCAATAAGCTAACAAAGGATATCCCTTTGGTGTGCAATAATCATCCCATTGTGATAAAATCGTAGTCTTTTTCTATCCTTTACTCCTTGTTCTTGAATAAATGATTCAAATGCCATGGATCGAACCCGTCGAGTTCGACATGCCCCCCTGGCTCCGCCTCTGATGGGATTGGTCTGTTCGACTGTTCTACGCAACTTAGTTTATGATGCTGTATGTAGCATCACTAGCAGTGTGCCAATATCTTGCTAATGAACCAATCCTCAGCATGTTCTTAAATTATAAGATCAGGATTCACCTTACACCACAAAAATTTCAACTCAATAGGTAAGGTTTCATTCTACTTTTAGATATCTATCTCTATATAAAAATAGAGAATAGATTATATATACACAACCCTTATAATGTATATGATATCATCTTAACAAATCTGGGTCATTGAATCTAGAAGATGATTATTTGTTGGAATGAAATTATTCACCGGTATTAGACGATTATTTATTAGAATGATATTTACCTTTTTTACATTTTTTGCCCGCACGGAATAGTTTTGAGCATACGATAAGACATGTGTACTCCGTAAGAATGGTATATACCGGAACTATATATATTATATTCATTAAATTTCATAAGATAAAACTCCATTATCTTTTATTGCCACACATTTTACACACATTTTTTTACACATTTTTTTACTTCCATAAAGTACAAAATCCATCCAACGGTAGGTTGAAAGGAGAAGAAAAAACCGTCAATATAATTTTGCCACACTCATCAAAGAAAATTAAGATGATGAATACACAATAACACACTTCACTGTTGGGAGGACTCCAAGCTTAATCAACCACTCAAGCATAGACATCAGGGTTGGCAAGGAGGTACTCCTCCACCTTCTTGAACATGCCCTTCATCTTTATTTGTACATACTTGCACTTCCCCTCGTCCACCACCGCATCACCCTTGGGGTGGTAGTGGTCCGTCATGGTGCACACGGTTCTGCTCTCAGAGGCCACCATCTTGCCCTCATGGACGCAGCACTGCACCATGTCTCCCAAGGCGTCTCCCTCTGTGGTTGTGTACTTGCAGTAGAAGTTCTCCACGTAAAGCTCGTCGATTCTGTGCTTCACATACTTGAACGAACCTCCTACATAATTATACAGTTTCAGATTTGTATCATCGGTTAGAAACTGCAACATAAACCGTAAGTAGGGAAACGATTTTTCAACCGCTGCATTAGGCCTATTGTGACAGTTTGTATCGGCATATATTGTAACGATTTATTTCAATTAGTTGTGCAAATTAGATCATATAAAGCATATATAATGTATATATACTATATACCATCGGGGAAGTTGATCTGTTTGACGGCTCCAACTGCGACGCAATTGCCTTCAACAAACTCGATGCTCTTGAAGGATTCAGGCATGAGCTTGGGGAAGAGGGTGTGGGAGTCAAGACACAAGGCCTTAAACAGCCGCAACCGGACTGGAAACTGTAAGTGTTTGGAGAACTGAGTCCTTAACGGATCTCAGAGGCCTACTCCTGTATTTATACCAATGGGTGAAAACCCGAGGGTACAATAGTAACTGTACATGTATAAATAATATAATGCTAACATCCTCCCTCAGTCGCAGCTAGAGGTGAGCGAATAGCAAGACTGGAACGAAAAGAAGTAAAAAGAGGAGTAGGTAAGCCTTTTGTGAAAATTTCCGCATACTGATGTGCAGAAGGGACATGAAGAACTCGGACCTGGCCTAGGGCGACCTTCTCTCTGACGAAATGGATGTCAATTTCGATATGCTTTGTCCGTTGGTGCTGAACTGGGTTCGACGACAGGTAAACAGCGGAGACATTGTCGCAGTAGACCAGTGTAGCCGATCGAAGGGGAACCCGGAGTTCGCAGAGAAGGTTGCGGAGCCAGCAGGTCTCAGCGACGGCGTTGGCAACACTACGATACTCAGCCTCGGCACTCGAGCGGGAGATGGTGGCCTGACGCTTGGAGGACCACGAGACCAGATTGTCGCCCGGGTACACCGCGAAACCAGATGTAGAGCGTCGGGTTTCAGGACAACCCGCCAAGTCAGCGTCAGAATAGACGGTGAGGGAGTCAAACCTGCTACGAGCGAGATGTAAGTTGCAAGATAAAAAGAAATTAAGGTTACTTAAGCTACTGATTGAGGATTTTGTTTAATTTGTGAGTGAAAATGGAGGAATTTGGTGGGTATTTATAGAAATCGATCAGCCTTCCATTTATTAGTTCTTATCGATCGAGCTTTTGATAAGATAATGGGTGTATACAAGCAATTGAAGTCTACCATTCTAGACGGTCAACCTTGGTCCTTTGAATGTATATATTATCTTAATTATTCTTTCATTTTTTTTTATTTTTTTTTTTGAATACAAGGAAAGATTTAGAATGGGAGACCAAGACGGTCTAACCCAATCCTAGAGCGTCCTTACGGACGAGAACACGCAGTTCTTCATTGGCCTCCAGAACTTCGTCGGCAGGGATACAGTAAGCCAGATGCGCAATCCAATCTGCAACCGTATTAGCTTCCCTGAAAATATGACGAATTGAAATAGAATTAAAATTACACAATAGTAGTCTAATCTCCGTTACAAGGATCTCGATAATCCAAGGGCAACTCCACTCACCCAAAAGAACTTTAATTATTGTGAGGTTATCCCCCTCTATAAGGATATTATCAAAACGCATAGAATCAGCCCTTATCAAGCCATTACGGAGGCCAAGAGCTTCTGCATAGATAGGAGGCATACCACCACATAAACCCCCACTAAGGGAGATGACAGAAGCGTCCGGGTTGCGGATAACAAAACCAAAGGATGCCTTTCCACACTGCAGACTAGAACCATCGAAATTTAGTTTGACATAATTAAGGGGGGGTTTATCCCATATCACCTGTCTTTTCTGGTGTTTAGATTTACAATGACTAGAACGTTTATGAAGCGGAGGGCTCCTCGTAGGGTTATCATCCCAATCATCCGATTTTAAATTGAAATAGGATGCTTGAATCCAAGTTTGTTGTGTCGTTAGGAGTAAAGCCTTAATACGGTTCAGATTTGGAGTTTCTGTAGGGTTAAAAACGAGGTGGTTCCTGTGAGTCCAAAGAGCCCACCAGCAGAAAGCCATGTTCGGCATTAGCTTTGGATCAATATGGTCATAAATGCTTTGTAGAGCTATATCATTCCTATGGTTAGTAAAATCGTAACTCAAATTGATTGGTAAGTAAATATTAAGAATAGCTAGAACCTGTTTTGTCATCGTGCAATCTAGTAGAATATGATTGGTTGTTTCCAAAGTGCAGTCCCCGAACATACATGTCGTAGGGACTGAGATATGCGAACGTTGTAGTCGTTCCTTAGATGGTAATCCATCTTGAGCAATCTTCCAAAGAAAGTGCTTTATCTTGGGGGGGGGGGGGGGGGGGGGGACATCAAGCTTCCAAATCCAAGGACAGTGTTAGTTATGCAGCTGGGAGCCATTCGGGATCATTGTCGAAGCTGACTTGGTCGTAAACCACCCAGACGGGCTAGGACCCCAATATAGTCTATCAGTGATGTGGAGAACCGGAAGTTGAACCGTCAGAATCTCATCAATAACACGTTGAGGAAGAACATCCATAAGATCCCTTCTCAATGCAGAAACATCCCAGCAATTTGAATTCGTAAGAAACCGGCTTACCTTCCAAGACAATTGATCAGCCGAAACATGAAGCACCAGATGATCAAGTAGCAAACCTTTTGAGGCCCAAGAGTCTGACCAAAAGTTAATCGTATGACCATCGCCAACTACCCATCGAAGTCCTTTCGCAAAAATTTTCCGAATAGGCATCAGTTTTGACCACTGCCAAGAGGTTCCACCCTTTTGTTGATAAGAAAGTAAGTCAGTACCTTTAAGATATTTTTCTTTGATTACCTGAACCCAGACATTAGTCGGTTCAGCAATGATTTTCCAGAGGAGTTTCATTTGCAATGCAGTGTTCATAGTTTCGGCTTTGTAGATCCCTAAACCACCCGCCAAGGTGTCCGAGCAGATTTTATCCCAACTAATAAGAGGAGTCGACGACATCTGTTTATTCCAGAAAAATTGTGGATAGACCTTATCTAGTTCATCAAGGATAGAAACGGGAAGCATAAAAGATTGCATCAGAAAAGTCGGTTGTGCACCAAGGTTAGATTTGATTAGGACCTTACGGCCTTCTGATGATAGTGAAGAAGCTTTCCATTTGGAAAGTTGTGCCTTAGTTTTTAGAATGACTTGATTGAAAGTTTCTTTATTAGCCCGTCCATTAATAATAGGGCATCCAAGATATTTTTCAATTGTCGTGGAGTGTAGAATTTCTAATCTCGAAGAGATCGAAGAAATAGTCGCTCGTCCCATATTAGGTGATATTTGGAAACTCGATTTATGAAAGTTTACTTTCTGGCCTGATATCAAGCAATACCGTTGAACCATCGTTGCAACTTTGAGAGCAGCTGAGTCTGTAGCCTTAGCGAAGATAATGATATCATCCGCAAAAGCTAAAAAAAGGATTTTAGTGCCATTATTTGAGAAACTCAATCCCAAATCCTTATTGATGGTAGACGCCGTATGAAGCGAACGCGCAAGAAGTTCAGAAGCAAGAATAAACAGAAATGGAGAGAGCGGATCTCCCTGTCTGAGGCCCTTTTGTGGGAAGAATTGATTTGTGGGACCATCGTTAACAAGTACGGAGAAAGAAACCGTAGAAACGCATTCCTTAATCCACGCCACAAATTTTGGATGGAATCCAAACTTCTGTAAAATTCTGTATAAAAAAGACCATTCAATTCTATCATAAGCTTGTTCCATGTCTAGCTTAATAGCCATCAGTCCACTCTTACCCTTCTTTTTGCGAAAGGAATGGAATGCTTCGTGTGCAATTAGGATGTTATCCTGAATAGAACGGCCTTTTGCAAAGGCACCCTGTAATGGGTGAACAAGACCATCCACAATCGGAGCTAGCCGTAAGGCAATAATTTTCGCAATAATCTTATAAACTGTTGAACACAGGCTGATCGGCCTATACTGGTTAACAGTAGTTGGATCATCCGTCTTAGGAATAAGAGTAATGAATGTGTGATTAACTTCTTTTAAAAGCTTACTTGTAACAAAGAAACTCTTAACAGCTTTGACGACTGACGGTCCGGCAATGTGCTAGTACTTTTGGTAAAACCCTGCAGGCATTCCATCAGGGCCAGGAGCATTATCTGGCGCTAAAGAGAAAACTGCAGTTTTAATCTCGGCATTTGGCACAGGAGCAATGAGAGCAACATTAGCTGCATGAGAAACTTCATATTGAATGACGTGTAGATCAGAATCGAAACTGATAGAGATGGGTACTGATGACTGAAATCTCGACTTGAAATTTCGTTCGAATTCTTGTTTGATTAGGCTGCAATCCGTGAGATGTAACCCATCTGAGGTAGTTAGAGTTTTTATAACCTTCTTATTCCTCTTAACAGAAGCAACGCGATGGTAGTAACCAGAATTGATATCTGCTAGTTTAACATGTTTAACCTTAGCTCGTTGACTCCAGTAAGAACGCTGGAAATTGAGAAGTCGTTCATGTTTGTTCAACAAACGCTTCTGTAGTTGAAGAGTTGAGAATGAGCAGTCATATAACAATCTTTGCTGAAGACTTATTAATTGAGCATCGGAATCCCTAATCTGAGTTAGAATATTACCAAATGTTTTCTTATGCCATTTCTTAGCCAACCCCTTAAGGAGTTTTGTCTTTTGGACAAGTTTGAACATATACGAACCTGGGAGATCCAATCTCCAAGCCTGCTTGACAATATTTTGAAAATCTCTGCGTTTAGTCCAAGCAAGTTCGAACTTGAAAGGCCTATTTATGACCGTAACTTAATGTCTGAAGTCAACTGAAATCGGACAGTGATCAGAGGATGTAAAAGAATGGTTCTTGATAAAAAGGTTGTCAAACTGTATTAAAATATCATTTTGTACAAGACATCGGTCAATCCTAGACATAAAATCCCCAGAGGGGTTTTTACGCCAAGCAAAGTTGCCCCCAACAGTAGGTAGCTCACAAAGAGATAGGTCGGTAATAATCGAACAAAGACGGCGAAATCGTGAGGGATTCGGTACTACACCACTAAACTTCTCAGAAGGAGACGTAATATCGTTGAGGTCTCCCATGATACAAATGGGAATAGAAATTGAGGCGGTGTAACCAATGAGTAGGTGCCAGAACGCCTCTTTATCCTTGTTGTCAGGAGGAGCATAAGTAATAAGGATTGCAATTGTGGTTGATTTGATAGTATCGTAATAATTTATATGAATAAAACGCTCATCAATATGAATTAGTTCAATATTCCCTTCCGCAGGGGCGATGTCTTTCCAAATAAAGCAAAGATCACCTGCGAAACCAGAAGCGGGTGCAAAAGCTATATTACAAAAGCCATTCTTTTTCCAGAGATGGTCTGCAGGGCAAACATTTGACTTAGTTTCTAGTAGCGCTATAGCATTGATGTAATTTGTTTTACAAAATGTGTCCACAGCAGTCCATCGATTTCGACTACGTAACCCACGACAATTCCATGTTGTTATATTCATAATAAAACAATATTTAAAGTAGATTTGGTATAAACGATAAGTAATGGTGCATGGTTAATGCCAAAAGAAAGTATCATGAAGATGCATTTGATAGCACGCAAGAGGCTCACAACCAACCAATATGAAAGTGGAAGGAGCGGGGGTCGATGCTCATCGTAACAAACCAAGATTGGTGCAATGAGAAAACACATAACATTAGTGTATAAATGTTTTGAGGGGCCGGTAAGGCCAAAGAGAGTGAGTTGGTAGACATATTTGAACAAGATTGTGTTTACTTGTCTCGGAATGACAAACCGACAGTGAAGGAGGTGATCCAATAATGAGCTAGTGTAGTGGGTATGCAACCAGGGACCTAACATGCACACACACAAAAGCAAAACCAGCAACACATTGCAAGGCAAAGGTAGAGGCAGACTAAGACTAAGTTGTAAGTACCAATAGCGTGTATTGGGATCAAACAGAGAGTAATCGGAACGAGTGGGAACATTTGAGTAATTAAGGGTGAACACCAAATACAAGATTGGTAGTTGCCGCATAGCAAGTTCTAGATCCGGGTAGGCTATTCTACTCATTAAATGAAGCCAAAGCGGGTAGCTAGTTTGTACCAATTTGAAGGCCTTTCTTTGAGCATAAATTAGTCCATCAAACTTCAAAAACAGAGAACACACCAATCCACCATAATAGACATAGTAACTGCGAAAGATAGTAACAATGAAATGTGACATGAGATACCGACTGTTATGAGCCCAAAGGTGCAAAACCACACAAATTTGCAAAGTGAAACTAAAATGGGGATCCATCACAGATTGTTGACAACACCAGTAGAATGCAAAAAGAGAATAAAACCGATAGTAATCAGTCAATACTCGGCAAGGGTTTATATAGATAATAGCATATGGGTTGCAAGCAAATTGAATTGAGTATAAATGGCTAGACAGCAGATTAACCTGCAAGCCGTCAATGGTAAGGTTGTAGAGGTACCTCCGAAAAGAAGAAACCGACACAACTAGGGCGGAGAACACCCAGCCATGCCAACGAAACCATCCCGACGGCCGTACGAACAGCCAGAGAAATCGGAAAGAGGAGACACACTCCCCGTCAGCCACCGTCCGCCATAAGCACCAGAGAACCCGCCTAGCAGCGAGGGCAAACCACCGCCAGAGCCACTGAGCCACACAAGAACACGAACCGAGGATCACCCTATTCGAATTACTTTTGAGTTTCCCTTTAACAGATCCACTTGAGATCTTCAAAAAATCTCGCTTTTCCTTCCATATTTTGTACCATCTTTGCAATAATTTGGCACTAGATCTAAACCTGCTCTCATCTTTCTTAGGAATGAGGAAGAATGCAGGCTGAAATTTTTGGATTTGGAGAGGTTTTTTAATCTGTTTCTCACTTTTCTTTTGTGGCTGATTTCGGGAGCGGCTCACTCTAGGGATTGCGGCACTCCTGACGACCGGGATGTGCAGGTCTAAGGCGGAGCTCGGAAGACCGATCGGTGGCGTTTGGGCAAGATTGTTGGTGGCGGCCGGTGGTGAACTAGGGTTCAAACCCTTGGGGCTTTTTTGAACGGGAGTGTTTTTTGTCATTTTTTAACCTCTGCCTGCCCGCATGTCAAACTAGATTCAACAATTTAATTTAACAAAATTATCGATATTTTTTTTAGGGTTCATTCGTTTAATTTCCTTTAATTTTTTTTTTCATAATTAAATATGCGTAACCAGTATAGCATGAAACATAAATTAAACATACCAACATATGTTTTGTAAAAAAAAATTAAGAACGTGCGTGGAGAATTCCCAATTCCAAACCCTAGGTTTTATCTTTTGGCCTAAATCACCTCTCTTCCTTGAATTGGGTTGGTTTCCAGTCTGATTTTGGGAAGTAAGAAGCGATTCGATCGATCCCGACCTCCAATTTGGGGTTTTGACTCCATTTTCGACCTCCAATATCAACCCTCGTACCCTTCCGATGGCTGTCTCGTTCGGTTGGGCTTCGATTTCGTCTTCTTTTTTCGTTTCCGGTCGTGATTCACCTTCAAACTATGGTCGTCGGTCATGGGCTCGGTCGTTCCGGCCTGTCTCCGGCGTCTTCGTATGCACCGAGTTGTTACTGTCGCTCGGTGTAGTCTCCTATTCGTCTTTCGGTGGTTGGGCTGTGGAGTATGCCGGTCTGTGGCGGGTTGTCGGCGCCTGTCCGTCGGTCCCTATCTCCGGTGTCGTCGCGGTCGCCCCTCCTCCGACCTCTACTTGGGGCTCCTCCGGTGTCGGCATCCTGCCGCTGGTGCTCTCCCACTTTTGCCCCTTTTGGGAGGGGATGGTGGATTAAAAAGAAAAAATAAAAAGAAAAAAAAATAAAAAAAAATTGGGGAATGAATCTCTTTATATAATTCTGATGTTAGGTTGGAGTTATATAATTTGATTCATTCTTTGAACTAACTCGTCCGATAAGGGTGAAATTAAATCCCGAAAGGGCCTGATTAGATCCCGAATGGGTTTCAATAAAATTCCGTTAGGGTTTGAATAATTTCTCTTTCGTCTGAAAGGGATTCTAGGTGCTTCTGCAAGGGTGGTTCTTGGCTGTGATCTCTGTTGCGCTTGGCGATCCTTTTCCGTGTTGGAGCTCTGGCATCCGTTGTCGGGATTGGCTGGGGTCGTGGTGGTGTGTATCGAGGCGACTCCATATGCAGGAAATTCCTTGGAGGATCGTCTTCACTGCCCACAGGACTGGATTCCTGGTATACCGCTGGCCAACGGTGTTGCCGCCTGGTGATGCTTGGCATCGGAGATTTGTCTACGTTGTCTCCAACGTGTACGGGTTTGGCTCGCTTGCTCGTCCGGGGTTACGTCTCCCACTTTTTGTTGTTGCACCTTTTTATATGTAGTGACGGTCTCACCGTCTGCCGACTTCGTCGGCCTCTCGAGTCGTCAGGTATGCCTGGCGCTCGAATTATTTCCTAATAAAAAAATAATAATAAAAAAAAAAAAAATTAAACATACCGATTTTATTAATTATTAGTCCCTATATTATTGTTACTACTTTTTTTTTTTTGGTATATAAATTGCAAAGTCAAGCGTTTTGATTGTGCTAAATTTCGCACCTACTACTCATAATTCTATATCATATATATAGACTTAAAAACCCCTTTACCCCATCTAAATCCTTGATCTCACTTTGCCTTGAAGGTCATTAAAGTTGCCAAGACCCGTCTATACTACAAAGATCTTCTATAAAATCTGCTTATATCCTACCTAGACCTTAATCCTACTCTACCACCAACGGCACCAAGCGTTTTACAAAACATTGAATCATTGATTATATATATACTGACCCAATTGACTGTATATTTTATTTTAATGAAAGTATAGGAATACTACCATTCAATGAACTAGTGTTATGAATGGGTGAGTAACTCTTCAGATTTAAGCCTCATTTTTTTTTACGGAATTTTCGCCAAATACCCCTGAGGTTAAGGCTAATTCGCGTAGTTTACAAAAATTTGACATATTTCGCCAGGTGTCCCTGAGGTTTTCATTTTTTCCGCCAAATACCCCTGAGGTTTATACTCTTTCGCCAAAAGCCCGTCTGTCGAATTCGTTAACGTTATTTTATTGAAAAATAGTACAATTCCCCCAACAATCCAACATGGCGCATATTTTTAATAAAAATAAAATTTTCTAAGTATAAAAAATTACTATGATAAATTTAAATAAGATATTATCAGACGTTTACATCAAATACAAAAAAAAAAGATTTGATAATTAAGTAAAAAATAATTAAAATATTTATGAAAAATGTGTAAAAATTACACGAGTTTAAGATTTAAGTAAAATATGTTGATTGGGTTAAAATCCTAAAATAAATATGTTTATAACACCTAATAAAAAATACTTATTAATTAATATTTAGATATAACTAGATTGATTATAGAAACGCGTACAAATTTCATTAGTTTGATTTTTTTTTCAAGGTTCAGTTGATTGGGAGGAAATTTTGAAATTAAAATTATTATGTCATCTAAGCAAAAATATTTCTCATTTAACAATTAGAATAGATAAATCTCATTGGTTAAAAAAATGTTTAAAAAATTTATTATTTGAAAATTTATGTAGATTAGGTTGATTGTGTGAAATTCCAAAAATTAAGATTATTATATAAAAAATAGTTATTATTATACACACACAAAAAGATAGATTAATTGCTTTGGAAAAAAAAAGAATTCATATATTTGGAACTATGTATTTTAGATTTTTTTTTTCAAAATATTCACTAAAAAATAAATAATTATAAAAATATTCACACTTTAAAACTATTTACGAAAATATTCATTTTTGTCAGATCAGACAGAAAAACGTGATCTGAGACTGCGTTTTATTATTAAGGTCAAAAATCTGAAATTGGGTAAAAAAGGGTAAAAAAAACTAACACAAAAGACGCGGTCTGGGACCACGTCTCCTGTTTTTTTATTTTTATTTTTTCAGAAAAATTGAAAAGGGGGAATGGAAGAGACAAGAAGGGGCGGAGGGAGAGAGGGGGATGGCCGGAGATCCAGGCGGAGGGAGAGAGAGGAAGGGGCGGAGGAGAGAGAGGGATGGTCGGAGGGGGCCGGAGGGAGAGAGAGGAAGTCGGAGGGGGGCGGAGGAGAGAGGGATGGCCGGAGGTGTAACACCCCTTTCTATAAACAAGGGAATGTTCCAACGCCAGTAGTTACTCGGACTTTAAGGTCTTTGTAACCCCCTTAGCCTTATAGGGACATGCTATCATGCTCCCATAAACAAGATGATAATTAAAGAAAATATAAATAGCGGAAGACTTAAATATAATAAATCATGCTTTTATTAAACTCATGATTCAAATTACAATATTTGAAACATACATTACAGCGGAAGAGTTTGTAAAAATAAACATTTACCAGTTATACAATATTTTCTTCAAATCTTGAAAACTCAAAATGTCATCTTGAACTTCTTCAACTTCTCTTCAAAGACTCGATCTAAACCTGGGAACTGGAGGATGAGGTATTGTCCGGAGACAATGAACCCCTAGCCATCCAAATTAACAAAGGACGGTTAGTTCGCGAGAACTAGCAACTGACGGCTCGAAAACTGGGACTACTTTGGACTCAAACTCAGTGACCATAATAAGGTATGAATTGAATCCAAATGAGATTATTACTGATGAGGATATTTTATGTAGGCTTTATATTTGATGACTCAACTTCTGTGACATGGATAACCTCGAAGGGTTGAATAAGAAACGGATGTAGGTGACAAGCACCTTAGGAACCATACCCCGATTACGGATGAGATATGATATAGCTTTAGAAATGCGTTTATGATCACCATGAAAATATTTTTATTAAGTTCGGACTCGATATCAGATTATGAGGTACTCCATGTGGCCCAAATCCGTCCCGCTAGTAGTTACCCAGACGTTAGGGAGAGCCTACTATTAGGAGTGGGAAGAGGGTTGACTTCGTGGCCCCCGATATCCAGTCGATCTAAACAAAACTTTGACCAAATTAATATTATTCACTCACTATCTCACATTGCATAACTTATATATAGATATATGTTGACATATTACACGAATATCAAATATGACTTGCTCACTTTTATTTTAACATTAACTATATTATACCGGTCGAGTCTGGATAGGACGTCCGACCTACCTACGATTTCGTAGTCAGATTTCTTCTCGAATATTGTATCTCGAGAATGTTAGTTTCATGAAACTGTTTCGGTTTAAGACGCAACATGGTCTTAACCCATTCAATCCAAACTCAACTCAGTAGTTAACCCAAAGTTGAGACACCGCCCAATTCCCATTGGGTTGGACCCCGTATCTTCATTGATACGCACACTATATTTTATTTTATCTTAATTCAATTAAGTTTCACATCTCACACATCATCATCACATATTAACTAGGGATTAATATCAAACTAAGTGATCAAATAAAATAAATTAATCCATCTTAATAGAAGTAAAATGGATGCCAATACCATATAATATGCATGGATGCATCAAAAGGATAATATGCTCCATACCTACTTATTTTGCATGAAAGGATGAAGGATAATTCACGCATTTTATAAAGTGGATATCTACATTATTATTTTACAACAAGGTCAAATAATAACATTATCCAATTACATGCCAAGTCCAAAATAACGGGTGAAAAAATTACACAAAGCGAGTGATTTGTAATTTATTTTAATCGATTTGGCATGCATGTCAAGGCAAGAAAACAACAAGACACGAAAGCACGCAGATGAGCATAAAAGACTCGGAATGTCACTTGCCTTTTTCGCCTTGTTGGATTTCGATACCAACTATGGACTTCAAAGACTTGATGACAGAATTGAATAAATTAGCAGCGGACCTACACGCATAAATTACGAGGACGAAAAAGAATTTACTAATTGGTATATTTTGACTTATTAATTCGAAATAAAAATCGAATTAATTATCAAGTTGGGGATTATACCAATTTGATCTTCTTCGAGACCTTCACGCAATAGGTGTGTCGGAACTTTAGATTAGCGTTGTGCATTTTTAAGAATTGACACAAGTTAAAATATGTTCTAAGACTACGGAATAATTTTTATAATTTCCGAAACTGAAATAGGACATAATTTGTAGGGATAGAAAATATAGGGAGGTTTTATGTAATTCCCACATCGTCTTCTTCCTCCCGTCACTTGCACAGTCGACTGTACAAGCTCCTCACCTATGGCTACTGGTGGCGCGGCGGTGCAGCTCGGCGACGGCACGGTGGCTACGAGAGATAATGGTGGTGGCTCCGGCAGTGAAGGGTGGAGGTTCCGGCAGCGGCGACGGGTTCTCCAGGCGGCTCCGGCGACGGGGAGGTTGAAGGTGGATTTTGGGGGGTTTTCTTGTTTGTATGTTATTCAGCCAATTTCTTGTATAGGATTACTCCTAGGGACGAAAGGAATTCAATGGTATAGGAGAGGAGCTCGGAATTTGAATGTATTGGTGCAATTTCGCCAAAAGGGAAACGTTCCTATTTATAGGAGAAGCTCTAAAACACCGGATTAGATCAAATTGAATGTGCAGTTAACATCCCATTGATGTTTCCATTCATTTTCCTTAATCAATTTGGATGAAACCATCACATAGTCATCGGATTGGGTTGAATTGAAGATTTAGGGTTTATGAATTTGGATGAAATTGGGGATGGATTCAACCCTTAATTCAAGACTAGTCCACGTTTTTTATAAGATGGTATTTATTAGCACTTAATAGAGACGTTTTGAAGATGAAACATCCAAAAACTAAAAATCACCATTGGAGCTCCCACCTCATGCGTTTACAGTGAAAGGGGATGAAGCGGTTCAGTTGAACCGGCTTCCTTTTTTTTTCGGTTTGGCCGAACCAGTTCACTATAATAGTTGGGTTTTTTCTTTTGTATGTAATAAAAGGCTATTTATTTAATTTGAAAAAAATAGATAAATAAAATACAAGATAAAATCCCGCACACATATATATATATCCTTTTAAATAAATAAATAACTTATGATAAGTGCTTTTATTTAAATAATTATTTCAAATTAAATTACATAACATAATTATTTTACTAGAGATAACTTTCTAAATTTATAATCAATATTATTAAAATCATAAATTCATCATAACCTTTTATTTATAAAATATGTTGAAGATAATAAGTCGTATCATAATTCATACTTATTTATTTAAAAATGATATCACATTGGGTATTGAAATAATTTAAGTAAAACACCTTTTAAAAATAATGAACTCCCATCACTATTCATAAAAGTAATTATACCACTAATAACAATGACAATAATAATATTTATTTTAGTTAAAATAATAATGTCAACCAAATTTTATGTTCTAATTACTAAGAACCAAATAATAAGGTATATATTAAATAAAGAATTTTACAAATTCTTTTACTTCGAAAATTTTCACATTTATTATTATTTTTATATTTACAGAAATACCCAAAAATACTTTGGGGTATTTCAGGAGGGAGAGAGAGGAAGGGGCGGAGGAGAGAGAGAGATGGGCGGAGGGAGAGAGAGGGGTGACACTCAGATGCTGCCGGAGAACAGAGCACGATGCCGGAGAACGGAGCACGGAGAACGGAGCCTTTCCTCCCCCGCTGGTGACGCCGGAGAACGGAGCACGATGCCGGCCGGAGATCCCTTCCTCTCTCCTCCGCATGGATCTCCGGCGCCCTTCCCTCTCTCTCCCACCGACCATCCCTCTCTCCTCCGCCCCCTCCGGCCTCCGACTTCCTCTCTGTCCCTCCGCCCCCCTCCGACCATCCCTCTCTCTCCCTCTGCCCCTTCCTCTCTCCTCCGCCTGGATCTCCAGCATCCATCCCTCTCTCTCCTCCGCCCCTTCCTCTCTCTCCCTCCGGCCATCCCTCTCTCCTCCGCTCCCCTCCGACTTCCTCTCTCTCCCTCCGCCCCCCTCCGACCATCCCTCTCTCTCCTCCGCCCCTTCCTCTCTCTCCCTTCGCCTGGATCTCCGGCCATCCCCCACTCTCCCCCACCCCTTCCCGTCTCTTCCATTCCCCCTTTTCAATTTTTCTGAAAAAAAAAAAAAAACAAGAGACGCGGTCCCAGACCGCGTCTTTTGTGTTAGTTTTTTTTTTAACCTTTTTCACCAATTTCAGATTTTTGACCTTAATAATAAAACGCGGTCTCAGACCGCATTTTTCTGTCCGATCTGACAAAAATGAATATTTTCGTAAATAGTTTTAAAGTGTGAATATTTTTATAATTATTTTTTTAGTGAATATTTTGAAAAAAATTCTGTATTAAAATAAAACGTTTTGAATTAATCTCATTGTTTAAATAAATAGCATGAAATGATATTGTGTAATTAATACATAATGAAATAATATTGTATAGTTAATTTTAACTTTATCAAAAAAAAAAATTGAATTAATTCCATTAATTAAAAAATGTAATATGATATGGTATTGTGTATATAATATTAGATAATTTAATTACCATAATTAAATAATATTGTTCAAATAATACCTTACAAAAATAAAAATGAAATAATATTTTCTATTATTTTTATTTTCAATAAAAAAACATTAACTAATTCGATAGAGGGGCATTTGGCGAAAAAATAAAAACCTCAGGGGTATTTGGCGAAAAAAATGGAAACCTCAGGGGCACCTGGCGAAATATGTCAAACTTTTGTACACTACGCGAATTAGCCTTAACCTCAGGGGTATTTGGCGAAAATTCTGTTTTTTTTATTAAGTAAACATTCGAGCGCAGACAAGTCTGAAGCTCGAGAGGCCGACAAGTCGGCAGACGGCAAATCATCAAATATACGACAAATATATAAAAAAAGATAAAAAGTAATTGTCCATATAAGAATTAAGAAGTCATAATTAATTAAATGTCCATCATCAAAGATTTATAAGTTAAATGTCCACCGACCAGCCCCTAACTGCTGCCCGTTTCTAACTATGACAAACGACAATGGATAAACGGAACTATGGCATACAACTGATAAACGACAGATGATAAATGGAACAATGAAAGACAATTGAAAAAAGAATCTATGACAAACAACTGACAGACAAATCTATGACAGACAACTGATAAACGGATCTATAACATACAACTGACAAACGAAAAACTATAACAAATAGCTGACAAATGAACTACATTTAATAATTTATCCATTAAAACTCATTGTTGGAGCACATGTCGATAGCTCGTTGCTGAAAACTAAAAAAATAAATTCAAACACTAAAATATTAGCTGAATGGAAAAGTAAGCTATCACTATGCATCGTTGGGTTGAATATGAAAATTCAGCATCTATGACCCGAAAACCCCCCAAAAATCAGCTCCATCTCTCACCATCACTCTATCTCTATCCACGTCGCGGAGCCTGAAGAGCGGCGCCCGCCGCTATTCCACCGGCGCCTGCAGGTGCACCTTAAAACCCGGTATTCACGTCTGATCATTTCTTCCTTCTTAGCTTCCGATTTAGCTGTAGAATTGTATTGATCGATATAAAATCCTCCTTATGGTTTCATTCCTCATAATGTTCATATATATAGATTACATGTGAATAAGACTGGGCCTGAGCCAATAGGCCCGTACATTATACAATATATAATCTATCAAACCCCCGTAGTCGAAAGTGGAGGGTCCCGAACAGTGAGACTGGACCAAAAATCGAGGAACAATTAACGAGGTAAACCCTTGGTGAAGATATCAGCGTACTAATAGGAGGAAGGGACATGAAGAACACGAACATGTCCAATAACAACCTTGTCCCGAACAAAGTGGAGATCGAGCTCAATGTGCTTAGTGCGCTGATGTTGGATCGGTTTGCTTGCGAGATAGACGGCAGAAACGTCGTTTGTGTAGACCAGGGTGACCTTCTGAAGGGGGTAGCGGAGCTCAGCCAAGAGATTACGTAGCTAGAAGCACTCGGAGATAACGTTGGCGACACCCCTGTAATTAGCCTCCGCGCTAGAGCGAGAAACCACAGACTGTCGCTTCACCGACCAGGACACAAGGGTGTCATTGAGGAAGACACAGTAACCAGACATGGAGTGGTGTGTGTCAGGACACCCACCCCAATCCGCATCAGTGTATGCAATGAGGTCATGCCGAGATGAAGGGGAGATCGTGGTGCCCATATCCAGCGTCCCACTGATGTACCGTATGATCCGCTTCAAGGCCTGGAAGTGCGGATCCCTAGGCGCATTGTGAGAATGTAAAGTTGTGTGTATTTGCATTAATCAATGAGGTATAAATATGCAGGGATACATATCCAAAAGGATAGATTCAAATCACTATGGTTACAATCAGATAGACACAATCCTAGGACATCTCATATTTCCAAGATATGGTTAATACCCTCCGGCAAGCTCAAGGGCGTCGGTGAACTTGAAGCTTGGACCGCAGCTCACAAAACCGAGTCGTGCTGAGCGGCTTGGTGAAGATGTTAGCATTTTGATCAGTGGAGGAGACATGATCAACCGCCAGATTCCTGCCCTCAACCTGCTCATGGACGAAGAAGTAGTCCATCTTGATGTGATTGGAGCGAGAGCCGACGACGGGGTTGGAGGTCATTAACGTAGCCCCTAAGTTGTCACACAACAGCAGGGGAGCCGACTGCTGGGGACGGTGCAAGTCGGCAAGAAGCTGCTGGATCCACAAGAGCTCAGCTGTGGTGTAGGCAAGCGCTCGATACTCGGCCTCCGTGCTAGAGCGAGCGATGACCTTTTGCTTCTGGGACGTCCAATTGATGAGATTGGGACCGTAGTAGATGGCAAAGCCATACTATGAGCGCATATCGAAAGGGTCAGACGCCCAACCGGCATCCGAGAATGCTGTCAGTTGAGTGCCGGACGACTGTCGTAGGTGAAGACCCAAGGTATAGGTGCCCTTGAGGTACTGAAGTATCTGTTTGACGGCGTCCCAGTGAGCCTCCATCGAACGATGCATGAACTGACAGACACGGTTGACGGCATAAGTGATTTCAGGATGAGTGATCGTGACATACTGCATGGCCCCAACCATCTGACGATACAGGGTGGGGTCGGAGAAGGTGGTGCTATCGTAGGAAAGCCGAGAGGAGGGATCAGTTGGGGAACCAATGGGCTTGGCTTCGGACATCTTGGCACGAGCGAGGACATCACATATGTACTTCCCTTGGTTAAGAAAGAGACCGAAGGCAGCGCGATGAACCTCAATGCCCAAGAAGTAATTCAAAGAGCCCAAATCTCTAAGAAAGAACTGCTGATGAAGGTTCCGAATGAAGGCGGCGACGAGAGACTGATGTGTGCCTTTGATAATCAGATCATCAACACAAACCAATACATAGATAGTGATGGTGGGCGAGTGATGAATGAACAACGAAGTGTCGGATTGACAGGCATGAAACTGGTTGGCAATGAAGAACTGTTTGAGCTTGGTGAACCACGCTCTAGGGGCTTGCTTCACGCCATAAAGAGTCTTGTAGAGACGATAAACATGGCTGGGGTTGGGGGTGTCCACAAAGCCACGCGGCTGTTCCATGTAGACAGTTTCACGGAGATCGCCATTGAGGAAGGCGTTGTTGATGTCGAGCTGACGGATGGGCCACTGATGTGCTAGAGTGATGGAGAGGACTAGGCGGACAGTGGTGGGCTTGATGACAGGGCTAAAGGTATCAAAGTAGTCGACACCCTCTTCCTGATGAAAGCCCTTTGCCACAAGGCGGGCCTTGCACCGTTGGACGGTCCCATTGGCGTTTTTCTTGACCCTGTAAACCCACTTACAGCCAACCAAGTTAGTATTAGGAGGTTGAGGAACAAGCGACCAAGTCCTATTCCGACAAAGGGTCTGGTATTCAGCATGCATTGCCTGCTGCCAGTGGGTGTGTTTCGAGGCTTGGGCATAAGTGGTGGGTTCTTGAAGTTCAGGGGGAGTAGGATCGAGTGGTAAGGGGTGGCGAGTGGAGGTGTGTGCTTTGGGTTTGAGGTGGGCGGTGTGGGCACGAGTGCGCATGGGGTGGGTGCTGTCGTCACTAGGACGATAGTGGGAAGGGGTGTCGGCGGGGTAAGGGTTCTGGGGTGTTAGTAAGGGGGGTGGCGCTGGATTTTTGGGAGGGGGTGGTGGTGGGGGGAATGATATGAGCGTGCTCGAGCAACATGGTCGGAGAGGGAGTGGTCGGGGGTGGTGTAGGCGGACGAGGAGGGGTGGATAGGGCCAGATAGGGGAAGGTAGTTTCGCCGAAGATGACATGTCGGGCAATGTACATTCTCTTGGAGGTGACATCATAGCAAAGGAAGCCCTTGTGGTGAGAGCTATAGCCAAGGAAGATGCATGGAAGAGTACGGAAGTCAAGTTTGTGATTGCTGTATGTAGGGATAAAGGAAGGGACAACATAAACACCCAAAGACTTTGAGGAGGGTGTAGTCGGGATCTCGAGAGTAGAGACGATGAAAAGGAGACTCGTGGTGAAGGTTAGAGGAGGTGGTTCTGTTGTGGAGATAAATTGCGGTGAGGAAGGCATTCTCCCAAAATGGAAGGGGTAGCTTGGCTTGAGCAAGAAGAGCAAGACCTTTCTTAGCCACAATGTGGTTACCACGTTCGACTGCACCGTTTTGTTCTTGTGTATGGGGACACGACAACCGGTGGGTGATGCCTTGAGACGCGAGATATAAGGAGACGGAGCAGTATTCTCCTCCCCAGTCCGATTGAAGTGTTTTGATGGTGGTGTTGAATTGTGTTTTGATCATTGCAAGGAATGCAAGTAAGATGTTATGTAGTTGGGATTTGTGAGACATGAAATAAATCCAGATAAATTTAGTGGCATCATCAATAAAGAACACAAAGTAACAAGAACCGTTTAAGGACAAAACAGGGGCGGGGCCCCAAACATCTGAATAAACTAAATCAAACGGAGAGGCAGAGGACACATGGTCTGCAGGGAGGTGCAACCTGCGACTTTTGCCAAACTGACATGTGTTGTGCGCCTAAATCGCCAGGTTTTATACTATCTTTTATATCGATTTTTGCATACATTTGGATTAGAATAGTACAAAATCTATGTAGTTTATGTTTATTTGCCAATTATGGAGGTCTACACAAGTTTTTGTTATATTTCGCAGAAATCGGACGTACTTTGGAGCTTAAAGAAAGTCATGAAGAGCTAAGGATGGTGCAGCCGGAGAAAACACCATTTTCACCATTCATCATTCTGAATCAAGCTTTGATATCTTCATGAAAGTTGTAACCCTAGAAAAGAGCTTTCCAACGCATGCTCATATGCATCAATGGAACGAACGAGGATTCGGGAAAGTGCGTTTCAAGAACAGAGCAGAATGCTGAGAGTGAACCAGTTCTACTCAATTTCGACCAGATCTAGTCGAAGTCGAGTACATCAAGCCCAGAAATTCTACACGGAGTTGAGCAGAGTCACTCGAGTAGAACAATCCTACTCGACTTCGAGGAGTTTTGTTCGACGTCGAGTACACCCGACGAGTCCGATTCTTGCCCGAGCTCGAGTGCAATCTGAGGGAAGAAAAATCCTACTCGACGTCGAGGACAATCTAGTCGAGTCCGAGTTCGAGATCGATTTGACACAAGAAGATAGAATTTCTTGCAAGAGAAGATATGTGGAATTCTATCCATCCACATCAAGATCTATCAAGAGAAGAATGATCTATCCACAATAGTCCTAGTTTTCTTTTAGATATAATTATTTTATTTCCAAATTTAATCTTAATGTTATTAGGTAGAAAAATTTAGATATAGATAGATATTTCTTTCCTAGAATAGCTAGGGAATGAGCACTATAAATAAGGCATTAGGGGATGGACTTTATTCATTCAATCAATCCAAGCCAAGCCACATAGAGAGAGAGAGAGATCAAGTAGGAGAGAAAGTCTTGGAGGCCGAGTGGAGTTTGTGAAGCGAGAGCAGAATTGTCTTTGTTCGGTTGTAAGCTTTTTTTAGTTTATTTAATGCAATTTAGTTCATTTTTGTAATTGATTAGTTTCTTGATGATGAGAAGCGAGTAGTCACCCAACTTCTAAGGTCGGGGTGAGCCCGATGGTAGCCATGAGAGGTGTTGCGGTAAAGGTACAATCTTTTGATGCAAATTCTTCTTCTATCCCTACGAGCATGATTTTTTTGCGAAAGTTGAAGGTGATCCTTGTTTGTGTTATTGAAGCGAAAGTGATCTTAATACAACTTGGATTAATTATGTGAAAAGTGTTAGTAACTATTAGGGTTTATGCGACAGTCTCTATATTCCTATTTGTTAATAACGAAGGTTATTTGATGAAAAGCATGATCTTTTATGTCTTTATGTGTTATTTTACATGGTTATCATTGTGGTGTTGAAACCCCGATCTTAGAATTCTTTAGTTTATTAATTTTATTTCATCAATTTCGTGTTTTGTCTTGCGAAAAGTTGCGAATTTTGTTTCTGTGTTACTCGAAATCGACAAGGCTTGGTCGACGTCGAGGAAGGTTTTGTCGAGATCGACCAGTTTCTGCATACATTTCATACATTTGGGTCAGAATAGTACAAAATCTGTGTAGTTTATGTTTATTTTCCAATTATGGAGGTCTACACAAGTTTTTGTTATATTTCGCAGAAATCGGACGCACTTTGAACCTTAAAAGAAAGTCATGAAGAAGCTAAGAATGGTGCATCTGGAGAAAACACAATTTTCACCATTCATCATTCTGAACCAAGCTTTGATGGCTTCATGAAAGTTGTAGCCCTTGAAAAGAGCTTTTCAACGCATCCTCATATGCGTCAATCGAACGAACGAGGAATCGGTAAAGTGCGTTTCAAGAACATAGCAGAATGCTGAGAGCGAACCAGTTCTACTCGACGTCGATCAGATCTAGTCGAAGTCGAGTACATCAAGCCCAGAAATTCTACATGGAGTCGAGCAGAGTCACTCGAGCAGAACAATCCTACTCGACGTCGAGGAGTTTTGTAATCAACGAGTTCGAATCTTGCTCGAGCTAAAGTGCAATCCGAGGGAAGAAAAAACCTACTCGACGTCGAAGACTTTTGGTTGACGTCGATGACAATCCAGTCAAGTCCGAGTTCGAGATCGAGTGGACACGAGAAGATAGAATTGCTTTCAAGAAAAGATATGTGGAATTCTATTCATCCACATCAAGATCTATCAAGAGAAGAAGGATCTATCCACAATAGTCCTAGTTTCCTTTTAGATATAATTATTTTATTTCCAAATTTAATCTTAATGTTATTAGGTAGATAAATTTAAATATAGATAGATATTTCTTTCCTAGAATAGCTAGGGAGTGAGCACTATAAATAAGGCATTAGGGGCTGGACTTTATTCATTCAATCAATCCAAGCCAAGCCACATATAGAGAGAGAGATCTAGTAGGAGAGAGAGTCTTGGAGGCCGAGTGGAGTTTGTGAAGCGAGAGAGGAATTGTCTTTGTTCGGTTGTAAGCTTTCTTTTAGTTTATTTAATGCAATTTATTTCATTTTTGTTATTGATGAGTTTCTTGATGATGAGAAGCGAGTAGTTACCCAACTTTTAGGGTCGGGGTGAGCCCGACGGTAGCTATGTAAGGTGATGCGGTAGAGGTACAATCTTTTGATGCGAATTCGTCTTCTATCCATACGAGCATGATTCTTTTACGAAAGTTGAAGGTGATCCTTGTTTGTGTTATTGAAGCGAAAGTGATCTTAATACAACTTGGATTAATTATGTGAAAAGGATTAGTAACAATTAGGGTTTATGCGACAGTCTCTATATTCCTATTTGTTAATGACGAAAGTTATTTGATATAAAGCATGCATCTTTATGTGATTTATGACCTACACATATGTTTATTGTTGCGGTGATCCCTAACCTTGGAAGTTTGCTTCTTTATTATTCTTTTCTATTTTTATGTTTTTGTGCAACCACACGACATCAAACCACCATTCCCCCTCCATCCCTTGACGTCGACCCCTCTATTCTTTGTCGACAGCCACCCTCATCACCTCTTCCCGCTATCCCTGAACCCCAAAACACACTAAATCTAGAACTGCTGACTTCTCTCCTGAGGACGAACCTGACTCCCCTATACTATAGCTGGGGTCTTGACTACAAATTTATTTGGTCGAGAAACCCTATCGTCAAATTGGCGCCGTTGCCGGGGAGGCAATCAATCACGCCCTTTTTAGTTCCTTTTACTCTTCTTTTTTCTTTTTAGTTTCTTTTTACTTGTTTCTTTTTGTTTTTGCTTTTCAGGTGCATTCGAAGAACTGATCACACACCTATATACCCTATTCTCGAGCCCGAATGTTTCTTTCATCTTCATCAAAGGCTTAGGAGGAGACTTATCTTGACTCATCCCAACGACGAGAATTTGGGGCAACTCACACCAGCACAAGAGCTTGAGCAACTCTGCCTACGGATAGAGGAATTCACCACCAGAGCAGCAGAACACGCCCGACGAGAGGCAGAATATGCACAGAATCAGCAACGGTGGAAGGCAAGGGTAGATTGCGAGATAAACGCGAGAAGGGAACTCGAGGAGCGGATTGGGCATGTCCCAGCCAACACAAAGGAATATCTGCATCCTACTATGGAATTTCCAGAATTGCCGATCGTTCTTCCCGCTATTAATTTTGAAATTCATCCTTCTTTTATTACTGAAATTAAGAGGAATCAATTTAGGAAAAGAATCAATGAATGTCCTTTGGAGCATGTTAAAAAAATTTTAGATTTATGTAAAGCAATTGCTGATGGTGTTAATCTAGAATATCTAAAACTAAAGGCTTTTCGTTGGTCCTTGCAGGAATAGCACAACAGTGGCTGGAAGGATTGCCTGCACAATCAATTCGCACTTGGAACTAACTACATGACTTGTTCCTCAACAAGTTCTTTCCTCCTGCAAAGATAGCATCGCTCAGACAACAAATCACGACTTTCAGACAGAAGCCAGGGGAGACACTTGCACAGGTCTGGGAGCGCTACAAGAGGCTTCCGAAATCCTGTCCTACGCATGGACAACCGCCCTACGTCATCCAGAAGATTATCTTCAATTGCCTGGATGCGCCTACTAAAGATAGGATCAACAACTACACCGCCTATGGATATATCGAATACACTCCACGCCGTGCTTGGGAAGTGTTTGAGACGCTGGCCAACTATGACAACACATATGGGACTTCTGCGACCTCTTCTGACGAAAGGTATGAAAGGTCTGCCCCATCTATGCCATTATATGTGCCACCAAAGGAGGTTGATCCAGACGTCAGGGAGCATTTCCAAAATGACCAGGTACGTCGCCTTATCTAACAAGTCAAGTTCTTGTCTAAAAATCAGCCTTGTTTGGAATGTGGGTATGTGAGGCACAACACTACTGCGTGCCCACACGTCGATTAAGTACAAGCAAAGGAAACCCATGAAGAGGTAAGGTATGCAGGGGGACAGTACTCAGGACAACATCAGAACCAGAACCGGAGATATTATCGCCAACCCCAGCATCAAAATCCCCCTCCCTACAGAGCTCTTTGTCACCCTGACAGAGAAGGTAAGAAAGATGACTTGCAGACCATTCTTGAGGAGATGCGGAGGAATCATTTAGACACCAAGCAATCTATCAATTCCATCCACACTCAGCTGCATGGTGTCATCTCTAGGCTTGGGGAAATCGATATCTGGCGAAAATCAATGGAGACTCAGATGGGTTAATTAGCTTCGTCAATCCCCAAGCAATCAGGTACGCTCCCTGGATCCTCTGAACCTAATCCTAAAACTAAATCTATAGGACAGGTAGCTTCCATGAACCTAATTTCCTTCTTCTAAGGTTGGGGTGATCCCAACATAGATACGTGTGTTTGATTTATAAATCCATGAATTTATATGTCTTTATCATCATCTACCTATGTGCTTAATCCTTTGCGAGAGTTGAGGAAATTCCTTATGCATGCATCTTTATGTGATTTATGATCTACACATGTTTATTGTTGCACTGATCCCTAACCTTGGAAGTTTGCTTCTTTATTATTCTTTTTTATTTTGAAGTTTTTGTGCAACCACACGAGAGCAAACCACCATTCCCGCTCTATCCCTCGACGTTGACCCCTCTATTCTTTGTCGACAACCACCCTCATCACCTCTTTTCGCTATCCCTGAACCCCAAAACACACTAAACCTAGAACTGCTGACTTCTCTCCTGAGGACGAACCTGACTCCCCTACACTATAGCGGGGGTCTTGACTACAAATTTATTTGGTCGAGAAACCCTCTCGTCAACATGCTTCGCAGACCGGAGGAAGCTTATTTGATGTGGTAGGCAGACTGAACTTTGACACTAACTGACGGAGGACAGACTCGTGGGGATGACCTAGACGCCGATGCCAACCTTCAAGAGACGTACGGGAACTGGTGAGGGCGGTGGTGGATGGTGATGGGGCGGTGTTGTGGAGGCTATATAGGCTATTCTCAGTTGTTCCGTGGAGGAGGATTTTTCCCTGCAAGGTCTTGACAAAGCATTTGTCACTATGAAATTCCATAATCACTGGATTGTCATTTGTGAGGCGAAAAACGCTAAGTAAACTTTTGGTTAAGGCAGGGACGTGAAGTATGCAAGGTAAATTGAGTTTAGCAGACAACCCAGGTAAATAAGAGGAACCAATGTGATAGATAGGAAGACAGTTACCGTTACCCACTGACAGGCGATCTGAGCCGTTGTAGGCGTCGGAGATCTGTAGCTTCTGTAGGTCAGGCGTCACATGATCAGATGCGCCGGAGTCGAAGTACCACGAGGGGTCGACGACAAATGATGGAAAGGAGAAGTTGGCGGAGTGCTGCTGGGAGGACGAGTTACGGCGATGGGGCGAAAACTCGGACTTGTTCAAGCAATTGTAGCAGTTGAGGGTGAGGTGGCCGAGCTTGCCACAAATCTAGCACACATGTCGGTGCCCTGTCTGCTGACCACGACCATTAGTGGGCATACCATCAGGAGAAGGAGCGGGTTGCTGCTTCTGCCCATGTCCACTTGACGACGATCGTTGGTTGCTGGTGGGGCGCTGACCGCGAGAGGCGGTGTTGAGAGCGGGAGCAGAGGCGGAGGAGTTGGGTGTAGTCTGTAGCGGGAGGAGGGCTGATGCGGCTCGTTGGTCTCAGAGAAGGCGAGCCTCCTTTTGGAGGAGAAGGCCCACAAGTTCTTCGATGTCCAAGGTGCCAGTTTTCATCATAAAAGAGGTGATGAACGAACTGTATGCAGAATCCAGATCGGCGAGGATGTAAGTAGCGAGGTCCTCGAGATCGACAGTGTACAAGCTTTCAGCATGGGAGTTGACAATCGCAGGCTTTTGATTGATGTAGTCCATCATGTCAGGGCCCCTTTCGGAAGGGACTGAATCTGCTGCTTGAGAGCCATTCGACGAGCCCGGGTTTGAGCCTGATATGTTCACTCAAGGGTGGACCAAGCGTCGGTATCGGTGGTGCAGCGAGTGATGAGGGCGAGGGCACGCTCCGCAATGGTGGAGCGGAGCCAGAGGAGCACGAACCGATCACGACAACGCCAAAGGGTGAACGATGGATTGGTCGTTGGCTCAGCACCGACGGTTTCGTTGGGAAGGGTCTTCGATGGTGGTTTGGTGTCAGTGAGGAAATCTTCGAGTTCGAAGGCTTCCAAGGCCGATAGGACAGTGTTCTTCCAAAGGGAGTATTTTTCACCGTCGAGTTTGATGGTGATGTTCGGGATTTGAAAGTTGAGGGGAATGGTGTTGGTGCCTGTTGTGGCGAGGAGGGGGTTGCCGCCGGGAGAGGCGTTGGGATTGGCCATGTCGGAGAGGAGAGGGTAGCAAGAGGGAGGGTGGCGGTGTTTGAAAAAAAAAAACCCTAAGCTCTGTATACCATGTGAGAATGTAAAGTTGTGTGTATTTGCATCAATCAATGAAGTATAAATATACAGGGATACATATAAAAAAGGATAGAATTAAATCACTATAGTTACAATCAGATAGACACAATCCTAGGAGATCTCATATTTCCAAGATATGGTTAATACGCATGCATGAATAGGCAAATCTGCTGAACGACATAGCTGATGTCTAATCGAGTAAAGGTAAGATACTGTAATGCACCGATAATAAATAATCTATTATTAGCATTTCTTTGAACCTAAAAAATTTAGCTCCATCTTTATCCATCACTCTATCTATGTATGTTGGATGTTTGACCTTCATGTTCATCCCGTAGAAGCGGCCTCATAATGTCAGCACCTTCTTTGTCCCCTCCTTCGCCTTCATTATAGCTTTTACCTTTTGCGATGCATTGGTAGCCTCATAATGTCAGCTCCTTATTTCCATGTCATTATCTATGTTCCCATTAGATTCACCTTTGTGTTGAAATACAATACTTGAATAATTACTTTGAAATTGCATTCAAAGAATCGAAGTATGGCCTCGTAACTGCTTTTAGAAGCCCTATATAATGAAAACTTTTCTGCATTTTGACAAAGGTTCAGAAAATAGAAATATATTAATCTCTCCTTCATTGGTAAAATACAAAATGAAATGAGTCCTTACCTTAAAGGGGCAAATCTTATGAGAAATGAGTAGTATTGTATACTCTAAAAAGTCGCTTTTAGATTTCGGGATGAAGTTCTCAAGAGTCTTCTCATCACCCTTTTTACCAAACAGCTCAGTGGTGGACACATAAGCACCAAAGTCAGCACACATAATTAAGCACTTTGAGAAGCCAAATCAGTACACATAACCTCGATCTCCATGGAGGCGATCGAGGGGCTGACAATCGATCTCCATATATTTCTAACCTTTTTACACTTTTTTACACTTTATTGGAATAAAATTATTCAATGAGATTGGATGATTATTTATTAGAATGACATTTATCTTTTTTACACCCTTTGTACGGAATAATTTTGGACATACGATAAGGCATGTGTACTCTATAATATAAGAATGGTATATTGGAACTACATATATTAAATTCATTAAATTTCATGAGATAAAACTCCATTATCTTTTATTGCCTCACACATTTTACACACATTTTTTCACTTCCATAAAGTACAAAATCCATCCAACGGTAGGTTGAAAGGAGAAGAAAAAACCGCGAATATAATTTTGCCACAGAGAAGAAAGGAGAAACTGATGTATTATTGAGGGTCTTCAGTACCCTTTATATAGGAGTTTACATAGGGAACTAGAGTTTACTAGTGTTTATCCATCCGTAATATAATAATATTATAACACCCCCCTTGGATAAACATCCTTAAATACTACCTCATTACAAATCTCGCCTAGAAAATCCAATGGGACAAAACTAGGATCCAGAGAACAAATACATATGATATTTGATACGCTTTGGTGATCTGCCTCGTTAAAAACCTTGATAGGAAAACCCAGTGAGACAAAACTTGATCGAAAGAAAAAAGAGTGAAGTGCGTGTATACGCCCCCTGAAGTCAACATCCTTCTCGAAGTCTTCTCATTCTTCTTGATGGCGTTGTCTTCATGAGCTTTTTGTCGAATCTCAACATTGTCTTTGACCTGGAATTTCTTCATGATTGACTTGACGCGCTTGACTTCCATGTATTGGTGTTGAGCTGCTTTGAATGCACAAGCATAAGGTACTTTAGGACCTAGTGTGTGTTTCATTGTTGATCAGAGGGATCTGTTGTATTAAATGGTGCATAAGTTGGCTCGTTAAAAACCTTAACTTGGAAAAACCCAATGGGATGAAAACCAAGATCAAGGAAAATAGTACAACATTGTATTGTACTTCAGGACCTAATGCAATGTCACCATTTTCACAATTATAGGTACTTCTGGTACTCTTATAAGGATCTTTAACCAATTGCATATGACTGGACTTTGACAATAATGCTTCAGGAATTTTCAATCGATCCTTTCATTTATATGCGTATGCACCTACCACGTCCATTATTTCCATTTGGAGCCAAAATTATATTCACTTCTGGTGAATAGATTCTACATATAACCTTTAATAGGTCGACTTTTGTGCAATCAAGTTGGCTTTATATTTTATGTTGTATGAACACCCACTTAAAACCAATCGAAGTTGCACTTTTCAGGGTTAGAACTACGGGTCCAATACCATCATGCTTAAAGAATCCATCTTTGCATGAATTGCTTCTTTCTAGCTCTTTTATTATGATTTCGATGTCGACATCCATTTGTTTGATGATCATCATATTCTCATAGGCTCTTTCCACTTCTGGGGAATCATATACAAAGAGCCTAGTGATCTCCAACACTTCTGGTACGGTGTACTTGGGAATCACTTGATATTCATTGAGTCGGAGTTACTTATGAAACTTCCAAATGAGCTAGTACCTGGGCCTTTGTAACTTTCTTGGCCTATAGTAAATGCTTTCAGTGGCATATTTGCTAAACCTTATAATCATTTCATTTATTGAACTTTTGGTTCACTTTTATTTATCAGCGGATATGAAATGATAGAGAAGTTGTTTCCGTGCAATATCTTTCTTAATTGTCTCATTTCCTCTCCCCCTAAATACCGAGCATTTTATCACCATTATAAAGCTCTAGGTATTTGATATCAATAGGGACTCAAACCCCATGTATCATCCAACTTCTTTGTGGTCTCATTTTAGTTCATTTGGAGAAGGTACATCTCGGAACATATGCTGCTTATTAAAAACCTTTGAATTACATGCTCTCTTTTAGAGATAATTAGGGAGATGTTATTGTGTCAAATTCGAAATACAAACATGCATGTGCCCATTTGACCAGCGACTCTTCTGGGTTGCCGTGAGCTACCGTATGCTCAACAATGTGTTTGATAACATTCTCTACCTTATGTTCCATATGATCAAAGTGTTAAGGTATCTATAATACTGCAATTACACTGGTATATATGATAATGTTCCGTAGTTATCTCATTGAATCCATTCAAGAGACATTAGATACTTTGCATTTACTTTGAATATAGATGGTCTTATTGTTGATTTTACCAAGATGATAGACCATATATGTTCGGTCACCCTTATTAAGGATCTTCAGGTCCTAGGATCTTCTGGTCCCTCTTAGTGGGTGTCTATGTAAATTTCAATGATCCCGCACATCATCGATTTACTTGAGTGACCGAATGCCACAAAAAAAAAACATTTTATCATTAACTAACTTCTGGTTAGTGATAAGTTTCAATGGGATAAATGAGTGTCAAATAAACCATATATATACATTCTCACTCTGTAAGACTTGCTTCTGGCTAGTCATATGAGATATTGGTGTTCAATACCATGTCAATTCATACATATGTGTCATTGTTACTTCAGGTAACAAGATCAATGCTCTTCTGGAGCTATATGGTATTCATCTTGTTTTTCCATTCAAGATTGTTTTAGAAAACTTCAAATTTTCAAAATTGTTTGACACTTATAAAACCATAATATTCAACCATTGAACCTTGTATATAGTGATCTATTTAATTTAGATGTCATTGAATGAATATTGTCAGAACTAACCGTATAACAGACCTAGCTATAAGCCACAACAATAACTTTGCTCAAGCGTATAACAGACCTAGCTATAAGCCACAACAATAACTTTGGTCAAGCGCTTAACCATAACCTCTTTCACACCCTCTACCGGAGGAGCATGCTTCAGGCAATGCTTAGAGGATAGTCAGGAAGTGGCCTTCTTAACCGGATCATGTTATGTAGTTACTTCTATTGGTTGTATCAACCAAACAAAATTAGTTCTGGATATGATAAAAACCCACATTTCATGTACTTCTTCAGGAGTACAAATGATAAAATTAGGAACATATACTCTTCTGGAGTTTGTGAAATCCTTTAATCTTATAGAGTTCATAAAATATTCTTTACTCTTCAGGAGTTAATAAAAATCCACCAGTAGAGTCTTCAGGCTCTTAGGTTGGTGTTGAAAAACTTCACAATCTACGGGATTGTGGTAAACCTTTCTCCTAAATGTTCATTTGCCAAACAAAACCTCGTATTAGACACTCATGATAAGTTGTTTCTTCTGGAAACACTTTGAGCTTTGAATTACAATAAGTAAAATCATAATAATTTTATTCAATATAAAGCAATGAAAAAAAACAAATAAATAAATAAAAGAAATTTGTATTTGTCCACTTCAGGTGGAACCATGAGAAAAACTTGTCAATTTATCATTTTCTTCAAGAAATGATTTTATTAATAAAGTGATTCATTTGTCAACTTCGAGTGACAATTAGTCTCTATTATGTATATTTCGATCATATACTCCAAAAGATGATAAGTTGCAATTCAAAAATATAGTAAGTTGTCATATAAATATTGACCATATTCTTCAAGAAATGGTACGTTTGATTATTACTCACTTCAGGGAGAAGACAACTTGTATACATTCATTTTAATTTCTACATTTCTGGCTATTTATGCAACTTTAAAATAAAAACTTATACACTTCAGGGAATGGTTTCGTCATTAAGAGAATATACAATATATCTCATATCATTCATTTACTTCAGGAAATGAATATTGTCACTTCAGAGACAAATTTGTGTTGTTAAGAGAGAGACATTTTATGAATTTTCTTTTCATATATCTCTTCAGGAGATTATTATCGTTACTGCAGGAACGATTTAATTATGAGCATAATGTGTTCATCCTCTTCAGGGGATAAGTTTATTTATTTCGAGAGATCCTTAAAAAAAATAGTTGATATAGGTAATAAAACTATAAAACCATAAATAAATGAAATAAAATTAGCATATTGTCAACTTTTGGTGACAAGAAATTAAACATCCCCACAAATACATGTAATTCGTCTACTTCCGGAGACCGTTAGAGATTGAAACCATCTACTACAGGAGATAAATTTCATCATGATATATAAGTTAAAATATTTTATCTTTTTCAGGAGATAAATAATAATTTCATCTCCTTCAAGAGATGTGATACATAAATTGTGTTTATTTTATCTACTTCAGGAGATAAACTACCACTCTTGGGATGATATGCAAATTTAACAATTTATATCTACTCTAGAGCTGGCAAAACCCGACCCGAACCCGAAAACCCGACCCGGTCGACCCGGAACCGATTGTTTTGAACACCGATCAACCCGACTCATTTTGGACCCGAAATCCGAATAACCGATAACCGAAACTCACCCAAATCCGAATGAACCGAACCCGATTCAACCGAAACCCATTAAGATCCGAACCCGTTACAACCGAAACCCGATATAACCCGAACTTTAAGATACATTCTAGTAAATTTTTCAAAATGAATATTGAAATAACTGAAACCCGAGACAACCGAAACCCGAATGAACCGAAACCCGATACAACCGAAAACCGAACCCGACCCAACCAAATGACCAAATTATTAGACATTACCCGAAACCGAATGACCCGAAACCCGAATTACCCGAAACCCGAATAACCCGAAACCCGACTAACCGAACCCGAACCCGATCCGACCCGCCCGATTGCCACCTCTAATCTACTCCGAGAGATAATGTTTGTCTACTTCTGGAGAAAAAAAAAACAAATTGAAATGAATAATAAAACTGAAAAATAAAAAATTCATCACTACGGGGATGATTTTCAATCGTTCACATCTACTTCAGGAGATGGTCCGTTCATATTAAACAAATATAATTTAAATAAATTAAATTAAACAACATACATATAAAATAAATAAACATAAATAATAAATATAATTTCATCACTACAGGGATGAAATTTATCGGTTTGATCATCTCTGCAGGGATGAGATTTATCGTTTCATCGCTTCGGAGATGAGATCGATTTATCATTCATCTACTTCGGGAGACGCGCTCGTTCATCTACTTCGGGAAATGATTTCGTTGATCCCACTTCTGGAGATGATATATAAATTTAAGAATTTTATCTACTTCGGAGATAATTCATATACTTCGGGAGATGAAAAATAATTAAAAGAAAACATAAAAATAAGATAAATAAATAAATAAGTCATCACTACAGGGATGAAATTCGACCGTTTATCACTTCAGGGATATATAATAAAATAACATCCACTTTAGGGGATACGACTTATTGATCCAATCGCTTTCGGGATTGAGATTAAATTACTTTATACAACTTTGATTGATTCAATCACGGATTGAGATTAAATTACTTTATCCGCTTCCGGGGATACAACTTTGATTGATTCAATCACTTCAGGGATTGAGATTACTTTATCCGCTTTAGGGAATACTACAAATTCGATTGATTCAACCACTTCGGGGGTTACACATCATGTTCGGGGGTTACACATCATCTTCGGGATGTGTGAATACTTCACAGGGGCTAAATATGCAGCCCTGAAAGTTTTAGGCCACTTTCTGGAGTTATATAAAATATAGGGCCAATCTGTGATTTCAAAAGCACTTTGGGCTGGTTTTGTAATTATTTCTTTTTCAAACCTGCGATTTTCACGCATCGCCCTCTTCGTTGATTTGATGGCCACGGCGGCGCAGAGGCAGAACTCCGATGTTCTTCTGTCTCCGGCTTCGACCTCAACGGCGGTAGCAGGCCATTTGGAGCGACTCCGACCTACATATGGGTGGGTGGTCGAGTCCGCTGATTCCGAGCGCGGTGGTAAGGGATCCGTATAGGGATCGGATGCAGATCGATTGCAGGCTTTGCACAAAATCTCCGATTGATGTGCCCCAATCGACGGAAACGGCACGCCATAAATCCCCATAAACTCATAGAGGTCAATCGAGATATGTACGACAATCCAAGATAATTAATAAATTTGGAAGATTAATAAGTAGAAAATAATTAAGCATAAGAAAATAATTAATCGACGGAAACGGCTAAGGTTTTTCGATCTCCATCTCCATCAACTATTGATAAACGGGAGGAGGGCCGGCGATTCAATCAGAGAAGGAGGACTCCGCCTCCGCCTCTGCTCGACGGTATAAACGGGAGATGGAGCTCTGCAGTTCCAGTCGGCGGCGAGGCTCTCCGTCCCTGGTGGTGAGCCAAACGGTGGATCGGCGAGGATGATGAGCCAAACGGTGGCTCGACAAAAACTGGTGTAGATGATGACTGTGAGGGAGGGAAGATCAAAGGGTTTGATGGATGGCGGCAGATAGGAGAAAAGAAAAAAAAATTAGGGCTTTTAGAAACTAGTGTGATAACTGTAAGAAGAGAGAAGAGAGTCGCAGAGAAGAAAGGAGAAACTGATGTATTATTGGGGGGTCTTCATGACCCTTTATATAGGAGTTTACATAGGGAATTAGGGTTTATTAGTGTTTATCCATCCCTAATATAATAATATTATAACAGAATACACATTAACACACTTCACTGTTGGGAGGACTCCAAGCTTAATCAATTGATCTTACCAATTAATCAATCAACTAAGCATAGACATCAGGGTTGGCAAGGAGGTACTCCTCCACCTTCTTGAACAAGCCCTTCATCTTTTCTTGCCCATATTTGCACTTCTCCTCGTCCACCACCGCATCACCCTTGGGGTGGTAGTGGTCCGTCATGGTGCACACGGTCCCGCTCTCAGAGGCCACGAACTTGGCCTCATGGACGCAGGACTCCACCGCGTCTCCCAGGGCGTCTCCCTCTGTGGTCGTGTACTTGCAGTAGAAGTTCTCCACGTCAAGCTCGTCAATTCGGTGCTTGATATACTTGAACGGACCTCCTACATAATACATATATATATAGTTTCAGATTTGTATCATCGGTCATAAACTATAGTGAAGCTAGCTATTTTTCAACCGCTGCATTAGGCCTATTGTGACGGTTTGTATCGGCCTATTGTAACGATTTGTTTCAATTAGTTGTGCAAATTAGATCATATAACAGCATAATGCATATATATACCATCAGGAAAGTTGATCTGTGTGACGGCTCCAACTGCGAAGCAGTCACCTTCAACAAACTCGATGCTCTTAAAGGATTCGGGCATGAGCTTGGGGAGGAGGGTGTGGGAGTCAAGACACAAGGCCTTAAACAGCCTTGGTGCAGCAACCGGGCAGGACACCTCTTGGCTTAATGATAGGACACCCATTTCTCTTTTGGCTTAAGGTTACTTAATTAAGCTAGTGATTGAGGATTTTGTTTTGTGAGTGAAAATGGAGGAATTTGGTGGGTATTTATAGAAACCAGCGTTCCATTTATTAGTTCTTATCGATCGAGATTTTGATAAGATAATGAGTGTATAGTCGATGTAGTCCGTATACAATTCAAGCAATTGAAGTCTACCATTCTAGATGGTCTGCCTTTGAATGTATATATTAGCCTAATTTTATCATAGATTTTTCAAACTCTACCATATATTAAGCATCTCGAAAATATTCCACTAAATTCAGTAATTTAATTAGCAATTTTTTAAATATTTTGTTTGGGTTTTCTTGTTTCCTTTTAAAAATTTATATTAAATACACGTAACCGATTTTTGTTAATAATTAGTTCGTGTATATATATAGGGTAGGGTTCAAGTGAGAATTACCTAGTCCGGTGAGAAGGAAAGAAGTAATCTAATTGGTGGAAACGGATTTAATTTTACTTTTATAAAAAATAGCCTCACGCGCCTGACTCCTCCCTCGCCAGTGTCATCTTCTTTTTCCCTCGCCAGTGTCCGTTCCTCATCTCCCATGTACTCCTCCCTCTCCTTTCTCCTCTCCTCATGACTTTCCAGAGCTAAATCATCGATTTCGCAATCGATCTCCCCCGTAAAACGCTACCAAAGCTAAATCGCTAATCCCCCTCCCATCAATCATTGATTTCGCAATCAATCTCCCCCGATTCCGAGCGGATATTGCTGCTTTAATTTATTCCCTCCTCTCCGCGTGCTTTCTCGATCGATCGATAACGGTGGTGAAGATCTGCTCTCCGGCCTCAATTTCTCGATCGATCGTTTGATTCGGCCTTCCTCCTCCTCTCGCCTTCGATTCAGCCTTGTGTGATTCGCGCCACGCCGGAGGATTTATTATAGTTGTTTGTTCATCTCGGAATTGATGCGGGCAGGAATTTTTTGAAGCTGAGAAGTCGGCGATCCAGACACTGGGCTGGATTGACTCTTCTTCGACATCGCTGGCACTCGTCCGCCGCTGCCTGGCCTCCTTCGTCGATAAACAGTTCGCCGATTTCAAGTTCCTCAACCACTTCCTCCTCGTCCGCCGCTGCCTTGTCTCCGTCGTCGTGGTCGATACACTCACTGCCTGCCGCCTGGATTGATCTCCGACTCCTGCCGCCGATTTAGCCCGATTTCGGTGTTTTCAGTTTGTTTGGATTGATTTGAGTTTGGCCAAATAAAAACATGTCTGTCATTTATATCATATTGAAGGTTGTCGAACTGAAGGCTATCAAATATATATAATTACGGAATGAAGGAATGAAGGTGCATAGTCTCGATTATAGGAGGATGAGAGGAATGAAACGAAGAGGATGATGCTTCATTTACCACTGTACTGATATATAATCAAATATTTTTGTCTCTTATTTTTCTTATGCATTGATATAATGAAAGCTTTCACTTTACTAATATATATATAATAATGAAAGATTTTTCAATTTTACCCCAATTGGTTCAGGGGTTTAATATCAAATGGTTCAGGCTTTTAATACCAATTGGTTCAGGCCGGTATTATACTAAGTAGTTCAGAGTTTTTTATACCAAGTGGTTCATGATTTTTATAACAAGTGGTTCAGGGTTTTAAGAGCAAGCGGTTCAAAGGTTTTAATACAAAGTGAATCAGAGTTTAATACTATGTGGTTCAGGGGTTTTATACCAAATGGTTCAGGGTTTTAATAACAAGTAGTTCAGGGATTTAATATCAAGTGGTTCAGGGGTTTTATACCAAGTGGTTCAAGGTTTTAATACCAAGTGGTTCATCAAATAAATAGAGAGTAGTGGTTCGTCAAATAAATAGTATTGGTTCATGAACAATTTTATTTGAAAAAAAATAAATAAATAATTAAAACTAAACATTACAAGAAAATAAAAGAAGAATGAAAATTTTACAATTATTGATAACTTGGTGAACCACTTCTTTATATCTTAATGAACCACTTATTGATAACTTGATGAACTACTAATTCTTTATAGCTTCATGAACCACTTCTTTATAACTTGATGAACCACTTCTTGATAACTTCATAAACCACTTCTTTATAGCTTGATGAACCACTTCTTGATAAATTGATTAACCACTTCTTGATAACTTGATGAACCACTTCTTTATAACTTCTTTATAACTTGGTGAGCCACTTCTTGATAACTTGATAAACCATTTCTTATAGGTCAATGAACCACTTCTTAATAACTTGATGAACCCCTTCTTATAGGTCCATGAACCACTTCTTTATAGCTTGATGAACCACTTCTTGATAACTTGATGAACCACTTTTTTATAGCTTCATGAACCACTACTTTATAACTTGATGAACCACTTCTTGATAACTTGATAAACCACTTCTTGATAACTTGATAAACCACTTCTTGATAACTTGATGAACCACTTCTTGATAACATCTTTATAGCTTGATAAACCACTTTTTTGTAGCTTGATTAACCACTTCTTTATAAATTAATAAACCATTTCTTTATAACTTGATGAACCACTTCTTTATATCTTGATGAACCACTTATTGATAACTTGATGAACTACTAATTCTTTATAGCTTCATGAACCACTTCTTTATAACTTGATGAACCACTTCTTGATAACTTGATGAACTACCTCTTTATAACTTCATAAACCACTTCTTTATAGCTTGATGAACCACTTCTTGATAAATTGATTAACCACTTCTTGATAACTTGATGAACCATTTCTTTATAACTTCTTTATAACTTGGTGAACCACTTCTTGATAACTTGATAAACCACTTCTTATAGGTCAATGAACCACTTCTTTATAACTTGATGAACCCCTTCTTATAGGTCCATGAACCACTTCTTTATAGCTTGATGAACCACTTCTTGGTTCAGTGAGTAAATAGGTTGGTTCAGTGGCTAAATAGAGATTGGTTCACCGTGAATAAAATTGTTGAACCACTGTGAATAAAACTGCTGAACCACTGTGTATAAAATTGCTGAACCACTGCGAATAAAATTGCTGAACCACTGTGAATAAAATTGCTGAACCACTTCTTGTGAATTTTTTTTTTCAACAAAACATATACAAAGTGGGTGTCTATGTGTAGATAAAATTAAATTACACCCAAATATATATTTTTTATATTTTTTTAACAAGTGAAAATGTCAAAAAATGATTTTTAAAAGTTCAAGTGAACACTTTTACATGTAGGTACAGTTTCTAATTGATTAAAAAGTTGGTGCGTGCAATTAATTAGTGTGTGCGTGAGAGTGTAGGTGTTACTAATTAATTTGGGTGGGTGTCACTAATTAATTTTGAGAATCCGCGTGTCACCTATTTTTAATTAACTTTTGCACACGTGGACCAATCAAATTGCTTCTTTCCTTCTCATTCTTAGTATGCTTCTTACCTGAACCCAACCCTATATATATATATATATATATATATATATATATATATATAGGGGTTAGTTCCGGTGGGAACACCTCTTAAAATGAGAACCTATGAACCACACAATCCAAATAAATCAAGGGTTAAGATTAATAATGGTTTTTAGTTTTTTAAGGAAAAAATATTAGGTAGGCCCTGCCCCCAACTCACCCCACGCGCAACCCACAGTCCCCGCTCATTAATCCTTTTTTTTTGAAGGCTTTTGGACCAATTACTAAATGACCTAAAAACTTTTCTTTGCTAGTAAATGGCCAAATTTTTTTCATAATACCCCCTTTACCCCTGTTTTAATTTTACCCCAACCCCCCTCCTTCTTCCCCTTAGATCTGAGATCAGATCTCGTTATTCTCTTTCCCTTTCCCAGTTCATCCGGTCGCCGCCTTCGCCCGACTCCATCCATCGTCGTCGAGGCGCAGCGCAGCGCCGCCCCGCTCCCTCCCTCGCCGAAGTGGCCACCCTAGTCGGAGTCGTAAGCTGCTCAAGTTGATGGCCCCAAAGCTCACACCCGTCACCGCCTTCACCCAGTCGCGCTCGATGGCTCCTGTCGTCGCCGCACCGTGCCGCCGTCTTCTCTCTCGGAATGTCTTCGATGACATCTCTGTCTTTGCATCTCCGATCGTGCAATCGGAGGTCGAAATTGGCCGGTTGCATCTCTGTCTTCGATGACATCTCTAATCGTGCCTTTGCGGATCAGATCTCGGACTTGCATCTCTGATGTCTTCGATGGCTATCAGGTACTCCTCCCCCGGTCCCGAATCGCTCACCTTCCTCTGGTTGAATTCCGCCGGATACAGTAACAATAACCGCCTCGAACTTATCGCCCTCCTTTCTCCTCTCCTCTCTCTGATTGTTCTTGGTGCTCGTTGTAACCCTAGATTTGAAATTGAGGATGAGAATTGGACATTGTCATCAAGTGGAATGGTTTCAGATTCAAATAGATTTAGGGATAAGATGTATTTTGGGTGTGACTCCTTTGAGTTTGATAATTGAATATGTTTCAGATTCAAGTACACTTGCTGATTGAGAAAATTCAGTTGATTGAATCGGATATGGTTATTTAGATTGCTAATTGAATATGAAAATTTTCAGATTTCATAGCATTTCCCATTAAGGAAGATGATACATTTACAATCGGTGTTAAGATTCAAGCGCGGTTTCTATACTCTCTCTCCGATCATCGCTTTCATCGATCTCTTGTTGCTCTCGGATTGTTTATTGTTGTTGTTTGCACATTATTAGCGACAGATTTGAATTCGTGTTCATCCGAGGAGCATCTTTAGGTTTCACTTAATTTTTTTTCTAGATCAATAGCAATTGAAATGTTAAATTTTTTTTTGGTCTTGCTCCTCTCGAATTTTTTTAGTTAACCTTTCTTGGCCTTTGTTGAATATGTAATAGAAAGTGGAGTTCAAATGTTAAATTGGATGAATAAGATCAATTGTTGACTTGTTAAAGGAAGAGGGCAACCCAATTTATACATAAAGAGGTCTCAAATTTGAAAGCAATTTGATTACAGCGTCTATGACTCTTTTTTTTATAGTGGTTATAGTGTTCATGACCTTATTTTTATAGTGGTGACAGTGTCTACGATCTTGTTTTTATTTTGATTACAGCGTCTATGAACCTCTTACCCGTTCATATATTAGAGGAGAACTGTCAACACATGTATTTTGGCTTCTCATTAGCCCCTATAGGGTTTGTGCCTCCCTTGTCGTAGGGTTTTCCTTTGATTACATTGTCTTTGAGCCTTTTTTAATAGTGGTGACAGTGTCTATGACCCTTTTTTCATAAGGTGTTTGTTAAAATGACTGAATGAAACTCCTCCTTGGTGCAGTAACTTATAATACATTTTTCATTGTTTAATTAATTCTTACGTAATCGGGAATGTTTGATTACACTATATTTTTTTGGTGATATTGTGTTTGATTACGCTATATTTTTCATGAAATTAAATGTCCTTTTTTATCTTGGTCATATTGTGTTTGATTACACTATATTTTTCGGAGATATTATATGATTTTTTTTTAATCTTATGTACCAATGAAAAAAGTTGCCACCACATGTAAAAACAAATTTGTCACAAAAAAAAAGTAGTGGTGATAGTGGTCACCATATGTTTTTATAGTGGTTACAGTGTCTATGACATTTTTTTCATAGTGGTGACAGTGTCTATGACCCGATTTTTATAGTGATGACAGTGTCTATTATCTTGTTTTCATAGTGGTGACAGTGTCTACCACTCTCTTACCATTCATATATTGAAGGAGAACTGTCCACCTAATGTCTTTTGGCTTCTCATTAGCCCCTTTAGGGTTTGTGCTTACCGTGTCCTAGGGTTTTCCATTTGGTGATAACAATCATCTCTTAACGACGTATTGTACTTAACATTTTAGGGTTTAGGGTTTAGGGCCTTGGCCCTAAACCCTAAAGACTTAACCCTAAACCATACTGTACATCACATGTTCTTTTGGCTTCTCATTAGCCCTTTTAGGGTTTGTGCTTCCCTTTTCCTAGGGTTTCCTTTGATTACGGTGTCTATGAACCTTTTTTTTTATAGTGGTGAGAGTGTCTACAAAGCTGTTTTTATTTTGGTTACAATGTATATAGGGTTTTCCTTTTGATTACAGTGTCTATGACTTTGTTTTTATAGTGGTGACAGTGGTTATGACACTGTTTTTATTTTGATTACAGTGTCTACGACCCTCTTACCCATTCATATATTAAACAATAATTGTCACCATATTTATTTTTACTTCTCATTAGCCCCTATAGGGGTTGTGCTTCCCTTATCATATGATTTCTCTTTGATTACAGTGTCTATGATCATGCTTTTATAGTAGTGACAATATCTATGACTTTATTTTTATTATGGTGACAACAGTAGTTATATTTTTATTTTTTTATTTATTGTGGTGACAATACTATAAAAAAATATAGAAAACTAGAAATTAGAAATTAGAGAAGAATTGTCATCACATGTATTTTGTCTTCTCATTAGCCCCTATAGGGTTTGTGTTTCCTTTAAGATATGATTTCCCTTTGATTATAGTGTCTAAGACCATGTTTTTATAGTGGTGACAGTATCTAGGACTTTATTTTTTTATAGTGGTTACAATAGTAGTTATATTTTTTTTTATTGTGTTGACACTACTTTAAAAAAATCTAAAAAACTAGAAATTAGAAATTAGAAAAGAACTGTCACCACATGTATTTTGGCTTTTCATTAGCCCCTATAGGGTTTGTGCTTCCCTTTTCCTAGAGTTTTCCTTTGATTACAGTGTCTATGAACCTTTTTTCATAGTGGAGACAATGTCTATAAAGTTGTTTTTATTTTGGTTACATCGTCTATATGGTTTTCCTTTTGATTACAGTGTATTTGACCGTGTTTTTATAGTGGTTACAGTGTATATGATCCTATTTTTATTTTGCTTACAACATCTATGACCCTCTTAACCATTCATATGTTATAGGAGAACTGTCACCACATGTATTTTGGTTTCTCATTAGCCCCTATAAGATTTATACTTCCCTCGTCCTAGGGTTTTTCTTTGATTACAGTGTCTATGACATTTTTTTCATAGTGGTGATTGTGGCTATGACCCGGTTTTTATAGTGGTGACAGTGGCTATTATCTTGTTTTCATAGTGGTGACAGTGTCTACGTCTCTCTTACCATTCATATATTGAAGGAGAACTGTCCACCTAATATCTTTTGGCTTCTCATTAGCCCCTTTAGGGTTTGTGATTACCTTGTCCTAGGGTTTTCCATTTGGTGACAACAATCATCTCTTAACGACGTACTGTACTAAACATTTTAGGGTTTAGGGTATAGGATTTAGGGTTTAGGGCCTTGGCCCTAAACCCTAAAGACTTAACCCTAAACCCTAAACCATACTGTACATCACATGTTCTTTTGGCTTCTCATTAGCCCTTTTAGGGTTTGTGCTTCCCTTTTCCTAGGGTTTTCCTTTGATTACAGTGTCTATGAACCTTTTTTAATAGTGGTGACGGTGTATACAAAGCTGATTTTATTTTGGTTACAGTGTATATATGGTTTTCCTTTTGATTACAGTGTCTATGACTTTGTTTTTATAGTGGTGACAGTGGCTATGACACTGTTTTTATTTTGATTACAGTGTCTACGACCCTCTTACCCATTCATATATTAGAGAAGAATTGTCACCACATTTTTTTGGCTTCTCATTAGCCCCTATAGGGGTTGTGCTTCCCTTATCATATGATTTCTCTTTGATTACAGTGTCTATGACCATGTTTTTATAGTGGTGACAGTATCTATGACTTTATTTTTATTATGGTGACAACAGTAGTTACATTTTTAATTTTTTTAATTGTGGTGACACTTCTTTAAAAAAAATCTAGAAAACTAGAAATTAGAAATTAGAGAAGAACTGTTATCACATGTATTTTGACTTCTCATTAGCCCCTATAGGGTTTGTACTTCCCATTTCCTAGGATTTTCCTTTGATTACAGTGTCTATGAACCTTTTTTCATAGTGGTGACAGTGTTTATAAGCTTGATTTTATTTTGGTTACATCGTCTATGACCATCTTATGCTCTTACCCATTCATATATTATAGGAGAACTGTCACCACTTATATTTTGGCATCTCATTAGCCTCTATAGGGTTTGTCCTCCCTCATCCTAGGGTTTTCCTTTGCTTACAGTGTCTATGACTGTGTTTTGATTTTGATTACAGCGTCTATGACTCTCTTACCCATTCATATATTAGAGGAGAACTGTCACCACATGAATATCGGCTTCTCGTTAGCCCCTATAGGGTTTGTGCTTCTCTTTTTTCTAGGGTTTTCCTTTGATTACAATGTCTATGACCCTTTTTTCATAGTGGTGACTGTGTGTATAAAGCTGTTTTTATTTTGGTTACAACGTCTATAGCGTTTTCCTTTTGATTACAGTGTCTATGACCATATTTTTATAGTGGTGACACTGTCTATGACCCTATTTTTATTTTTCTTACAACGTCTATGACCCTCTTAACCATATATTATAGGAGAACTATCACCACATGTGTTTTGACATCTCATTAGCCCCTATATGGTTTATACTTCCTAGTCCTAGGTTTTCCTTTGATTACATTGTCTATCACTCTGTTTTAATTTTGATTACAGCGTCTATCACCTTATTTTTATTTTGATTACATCGTTTATGACCTCTTACCTATTTGTGGTAATACCACTAATAACACTCTAGAAGTAACTGAACATATTGATGAAAAATTATCATAAAAAAATTGTAAAAAAAGTTGTCACCAATCGTGTCACCGTAATAGTTACGGTGACACTGAATCTATTCGGTGTCCATCATATATAATCAGTAGTGAGTACATGTGCTGATGTGCGGTCTCTTTGGGTCATGTGGTGTCACCTTGGACCATCCTCATGCCATGAGATATCATAATAATAAATTGTAATTTATGCTATACAACTTTAATTGGCAAAGTACGTATCTGTTTGGCAAAGTCAATTAACCTTCTCACTCATCTTATCACTTGTCTGCTCTTATCCAAAAAAATCAAAAGTACTTTACTGTATTTTAGAAGTCAGTGGCAGGTTTCGTTCACAACAGGCAACAATGTATGCCCACAAAATCACTCCAAAGAGGACCCTTGATCATCAACAATGTATGTCCCCAACATCCCGCTAAACACAATAGGACCTTTGATCATCAACTATGTATGCCCCCAACATATCAAATGGCAGGTTTCGTTCACAAAAGCGAGGAGCAAAATTAACACAGAATTTCAAAAATCAGTGGCATTATTGCCGGATCGAGATGGAGTCATTCGAATCTCGAAGAAGCCCTCACTCCAAGAGATCTGTGGTGTTATCGCCGCCATCGATTCCGTTCAGATCGAGATGTCACAGAATTTCAGAAATCAAATTCAGAGATTGGGGATGTAACTACTGCAAAGCAAATCAACGACAACGACAGTACGTGTAATCAACGACAATGGCGGCGCACAGTCCCAACTTATCCGCTCTGCAATCCGTCGGCCTCGATCTCTCCTCCTTCGTCGGCTCCTCCCTCCTCGTCCTTCTTTTCCGGCTCCGCCCTCCCTGTCAGCATCCTCGCTCTCTTCCTTACCGGTTTCGCACTCGACATCCCGTCCCTGCTCTCGCTCTCTCCTCGATTAGCGTAAGGGAGGCTGGGAAGAACAACTCACTGGAGCGCCAATCGCCACCCACTGCCGCCACCTAGCGCCGCCAGGAGAGATCGGCAAGGACGCGAGATCGGCAATGGAGAGAGAAGGCGAGTGAGATCGGCGGTGGAGAGAGATGGCGAGTGAGATCGGGAAGGTCGCGAGAACCAGGAGGGGAGATACGAACAGATGAACGAGGACTGACTAATTTGGCGAGGGAGAGAGAACCATGGGAAGGAGATGCGAACAGATGGGAAGGAGATGCGAACAGATGGGAGGACGGACTGATTTTCCAAATTTTATAAGGGTAGGGGCAAAATTGGAAATTATGGACTATTATTTAATATTGCCAACCCTTGTGTCCTATGTCTTAAAAATTGTACCCAAAATGACCACTTAGCAAAAAAAAAATTTTTTTTTTTTTTTTTGTAAATGTTCTTTAATCTTTTTTTTGCAAACGAATAAATACTTCCAAAATCCCAGGATTTCTTTGATTGCATTGCAAATCCCACTCTTTAATTACTTTTCTCAAATGTACAGTACGTATTAGGGGTGGGCACAAATCCCGCAAATCCCGGACCCGTCCCGGTCCCGTCCCGGGCCCGTCCCGATCCCGGTGAGATTTGAAAAAAAAAATAGTGAATCCCGTCCCGGTCCCGTCCTGCAAAAATTATGCGGGACGGGACGCGGGACGAGGATTCCTTATCCCGCAAATCCCGTCCCGTCCCGTCCCGCATTTATATTTATATATATTATATATTATATATTATATATTATACTTTTTTTTTTTTTTTTTTTGATTGGGAAAAAGTTCGGGTGGGGTATCCCTACCCGGCAGCATCCTTACGGATGAGGTCGAGAAGACCAGAATTATTTTGAATATCGACACCTCGGGCAGAGTAGCTAAGGTGTGCCACCTTATCAGCCACTCTATTGCCCATGCAAGGAATGTGAAAGAAAGTTACTTCTCTCACCGTCGATAGCAGTGCTTGTGTATCCGAAAGGATTAGTTCGATTTCCCAAGGACATGTAGATAACCCCTTTAAATGATCGATAATAATCTTACAGTCACCTTCAATTTGGATCTTCTGAATATTCAATTGCCGAACTTTTTGAGCCCCTAGTTATAGAGCTAAAGCCTCCGCTTTAAGTGGACTCTGTTTTCCAAGCGGACGATGTATAAAGGATACAGGTCGTCCCTCCCAATCCCTAATAATTGCGCCTGCTGAACTATCTCCATTAGAGAGTGCCGAACCATCAAAATTTAGTTTGTGCGTGCCCCTTGGCGGCTTTCGCCAATGAACCGAACGTTGCTTCGCACATTGTTTTACCGAGTGCTTCCGAAGCGGCCGAAGTTCTTCGTCAAATTCCATTTCGCGCACAGACGTTCTAGTCCAGTTGTCTATATGAGTTTTTATCATTTGTATCACTTTATCTTTCTGTGGAATAGGCGTCTGCTGGAACAGAAATTGGTTCCTAATATACCATGTTGACCACCAGGAGAAAGCTAGCCTTGTTAAAGCGGTGGATTGTAGCCTTTTCCCTAAGGCAGATAGAATGGGCCTAATGTCCCGGGAATGAGCAATCAAGCCAGCAACCAATGTTTGATCTTGGCTCGTCAACTGGTGAATTGAAGTGATGAAGGGACACTCTAAGAACAAATGAACATCATCTTCAACCGCCAAGTTACATAGAGAACATGTGGAAGGAACCGCCGAACCCCTGCAGGACAGCCTAGAAGCTGTCGGGAGACCATTCTGAGCTAATTTCCAAAGGAAGTTCTTGACTTTCGGCGGTGAGTCGATCTTCCAAATCCAGTGATTATTGTCCGGGTTTTCCGATTCTTGAGATGTAGTAAGTTTATATGCACTGGCCGTAGAAAACCATCCTTCCCTATCCGGCCACCAGTACAAGCGATCTTGTAGTTCTGAAGCGGGGAGTGGAATGTCTAGTATCTCTTGTACGAGATTGTCTGGGAGGGCCCGAGCAAGTTTTTCAGCCCACCACTGACCCCCCAGAATATAGTCACTAACCATTTCCTCCTGATCGTAATCTATAGGACAGTTCTCCCTAGCCAGGAGGGGTGAGGAAGAGATCCAATTATCGGTCCAGAATTTTATTGAGTGTCCATTACCAACTGACCAAATCAAGCCTGTTTTAAATTTGTCTATCAGTTCCGAAAGCTTGGCCCATTGCCACGAGCACGAACCTGTTTTTCTGTACTCGAAAATACTTGTGTTACGTAGATATTTATGTCTAATCAGGGTAACCCACACATTGCTAGGTTCAGCTAGGATCTTCCACAAAAGTTTCATCTGTAGAGCAGCATTCATATTTCCTGTTTTACGAATACCTAGCCCCCCAAACTGTTTTGGTTTACATATCCTGTCCCAGCTAATTAACGGGCGGTATTGGAGGTCCTTATTCCAGAAGAAGGAGCGGTTTATCTGGTCAAGTTCTTTATGCATCGAGACAGGAAGCATGAAATTCTGCATTACATGAAGAGGCTTAGCCGAGAGGTTAGAATTTATTAGTGTAGCACGACCTTGCTGGGATAGGGTATTAGCCCTCCATTTTGTGAGTTGTTGTTTAGATTTACAAATGAGGTCTTCAAATGTACTAGTAGTGACTCGGCCATTTATAATCGGACATCCAAGATATTTTTCTATTGAATTTTCCTCCGTAATGTTGAGACAATTACGTAACTCGAGGATCCTGTGATTAGGGATCCCCCGAGTTGCTTGGAAGCATGATTTGTGGTAATTGACTTTCTGGCCAGACACTTTACAGTATGAATCAATGATCATTCTTACTTTGTTCCCTGCTTCCACGCTTCCTCTAGAGAAGATGATAATATCGTCGGCAAAAGAAAGGAATGGAACCCGTGGACCGTTACGGCCAATCGGGAAGCCAAGCGGGGACCTATCCAAGCAAGCTTCTGCTGATAGCTTCCGAGCTAGTACCTCAGCTCCTAAAATGAATAGAAAGGGGGATAGAGGATCGCCCTGGCGAATCCCACGCGTCGGATAGAACAGGTCCGTAGGCCCATTGTTAACTAACACCGAGAAGGAGACCGTCGTAATACATTCCATAATCCACGCGACAAACCTTTCATGAAATCCGAATCTGAGTAATACTCTTTTTAGGAAGCACCAATCCACTCTATCGTAGGCCTTTTCCATATCTAACTTTATAGCCAACCATCCTTCCCGACCCCTACGATTCTTGTAGGAGTGAAAAATTTCGTGCGCTATGAGGATATTGTCCTGAATAGCCCTATCTGAAACAAAAGCACCCTGCAGTGGATGTATGAGTTTACCAATGACTTTTTTCATTCGTTCTGTCAGAATTTTGGATATTATTTTGTATATATTTGAACACAGGCTGATGGGCCTGTAGTGACTTGTCGTTGTGGGAGCATCATTCTTTGGAAGTAGGGAGATGAAAGTGTGATTAATTTGTCGGAGCATTCTACCGGAATGGAAAAACCCTTTTACCGCACAGATTACCGATTTTCCAATTATATCCCAATGTTTTGTATAGAATTCAGCTGTGAATCCGTCAGGTCCCGGGGACTTGTTTCGTCCTAAACTAAAAACCGATGTTTTAATTTCAGAATTTGTCGGGATTGCTGTAAGAAAGCAGTTTTCATCCTGTGAAATGGCCGGTTGAATGAGTTCTAGGAGATTATTAAGAAGACCATCATCAGTTGGCCCTTTCTTAAACCTCTTTTCAAAATCCCTTTTTATCTCAGTCTTAACATTTTCTTCTCCAATGACAATCGTACCAGTGGAGGAAATGATGTTGCGTATCTGTTTTCTATGTCGTCGTCCTGAAGCTACTCGATGGAAATAGGCCGTGTTTGAATCAGAGAGTTTTAAATGCTTAGTTTTAGCCCTTTGGCTCCAGAAAGATTTCTGAAATAAAAGGAGTTTATCCCTCTTTTCAAGTAGTTGCTTTTCTTTCATTCAATCTGCTGGAGAGATAAAGCCAGATCTCGTGGACTGAATACGAAGCAACTCGGAGTCAACGTTTTTTAGTTGGCGAAAGATGTTGCCAAAGCTAGTCTTATTCCATTCTTTTGCCTTGGCTTTTAGTATTTTTTGTTTAAACATTAATTGAAACATAGCCGATCCAGGGCATGTAGCCCTCCAGGCTTGCTTGACTATGTTACGGAAGTCTTTCCGCATCAGCCAGACGTTTTCGAACTTGAACGGTGGTGCCTTGAAGATATGGTTATCCTCCAAAGATATGGAAATTGGGCAGTGATCCGAGGTAGAGAAGGCACCATGATAGGTTAACATATTGGGGAATGATGCTTGGATCGGTTGATGAACAAGCACACGGTCAATTTTTTCGTGAATATTGAAATTGTCATCCGAGTTCTTCCTCCAAGTGAACGGGTTTCCGAATGTAGGCAAGTCCAGGAGAGAGCAGTTGTTTTTAAAAGATATTAGTCGTGAGAACCTGGATACCCGGGTAGGGCCCCCACCAATTTTATCAGAGCTGCACAATATTTCGTTTAGGTCCCCCATCACAATGCACGGAATAGTGGAATCATTTACAATTGTTGTTAGCGTTTCCCAAAATATATCTTTATCCGTTGGAGACGGAGGAGCATAAACAAACATAATTAGGATAGGAAAATCGTCCCGAGTGCTCTCAATTCGGAGTCCGATGATGCGAGGAGCATGGATAGCTATGGACATAGAGTAATTTAGCAATTGATGGGATTTCCAGATGACTCCAATACCCCCAGATCTTCCAACAGCCGGCGACCATACTCCTTCGTCGAATCCAATATTTCTCCATAATTTATCGTCAGGAATATTTTCCGATTTTGTTTCCGCTAATGACATGATTTGAATGTGGTCGTTTTTGCATAAAGAATCAATTTCCGTCCAAAAAGTTCTTTTTCCAATCCCACGACAGTTCCAAAAACATATCTTCATAGAAAACCTCTAAAGATTAAAGGACCGATGTACCGGGTCCTTAAATCGAGACATTGTAGCAAATGCGGTGATTTGTTATTTTTGGTTAGCCTAAGTGTTTGGAAATAGCAACAACCCGGTTTCCGAACTTGTTTCAAGCTATCGACCCACACAGAAACCCAATACCAAGCAAGAGGCTCTACCCATCTGGGCCAATATCTTTGTGTATACTTAGACTTGGACAAATTTAAAGCCCATCCCAAATATCTACCTCTTGGATTTAAATTGTCCATGATGAAACCAATACTGGACTCCCACATCAGCCTGCAATCAACCGGTCTAGAGCAGGACCTCTTTTGTTTGAAGATTACCACGTCAGTTTGCCAATCACTCAAATAACCCAAGCAGCCAGCAGACTGGATTTTTAATTGGAAGACTAACTCATAACCTTTCCTTGCCCGGCAATAGTGACTAACATATATCGCCCAAGTAACCATCACACACCAGTTAAGAAACATATGGTACTCAACACATCCATAATACATAAGACTGATTATATATAAAGGATTATAAGTACATGGGAACAAACAGACACCTAGCCGATAGCAGTGACACCCCAACTTACATATAATCCAAACACTACTGGTTAGAACTAAACATAACTGAAGCAAGGTAACAGTACCGATTATATTACATAGATAATCATTGATCACCAAATAGTGTACCAATAGTTGATTTCTAATGTATAATCCCTCTAGGAGGGGGGCTGCCCAGCAAGTTTCTTCCAAATCCGTCTTGCCAATACTGAACACGGGGTTAAAAAGATAACCTTCTCCAAGCTGCACCAACCCGAGGGTAACCCAAGGAGACTCACAGGGAGCAACAATAGGAGGAAGGGGCAATTCAAAGAGCCTATACGTTATAAACAATATGAGTAAGTAGTAATTCGTACTATAAAGGAATGACACAGACAATCCCTTACATTTATCATAGAAATGCCAATCATGAAGATATGTGTTACTAGGGGATAATATTTGGTTATACTTTAAACAAGATTTACTAGTAATATTCAACACAAACCCACGTAGAAGTATTAGGGTGTGCAAAAATGTTTTCCAGAAATCCCAATTAATAGGATGGTTGATCAAAACAAAGGTATAACTTGTGAAGTTGCTTTTTATAAGAGGGGTACGTAAGCAATAAAACCAGTAAGTCATGCTAACAACCTTAAAACGTACCAAGTGCTTCATCTTTTTCAACAATACAAGCATAACAAGACCAAAGGGCCAACCAATTAAATCATCTAGGATAGACTGAAATGTTTTCAAACGACTCCACATGGCTATATTTCTACCAATTAGCATGATCAACCCACCACAGGTAAGATGGAAGTTAACCAAACTAATATGTTCCCTTCTAGCTATTTTACCTAACAGTAAAACGGGGGTGTCAATCAATTTCTTATCCTCATAATCCAGTCTATTTCCAACCACCACGATATAGCAAAGAATGATTTTCATGAAGCTGAAAACTAGAAGCCCCAGATTCACAAACCGTAGTAACAGTCGGGCGTCTTCAGTCCCAACATTGCTCAAAAACTCGTATGAGTCAGTCGTGGAAGTAGTTTCCACAATATTAATGTAGGTAAGACCATAAGAAGTCTCTATACCCACAAATCGTTTGGAACCCTTTCAGGAGGTAAGGGGCCGTGAAGAGGAGTATACCTCAAACACGGGTTTGATCAAACACCAATGGAAGGTGTGGTTTTGTTTCCAACCCAACATATGCACCACATCATATAGAACTGTGTATTTCAGAAGACATCTTATAACGCAAGTGTGAAGAATCAGATTGAAGTTTTTTAGAAACAACCTGTCGGAGATCATGACAGACCCGCTTTTCAATAGCAAGATTATATAATATAGATGATGAGCCAAAACATGTTGTACTGAAGCAAACCTGTTGCAGGGCGAGATGAGACAATACTTAGAAGCGGAAAGCAGTCTTCCAGACAGCAAAGAAACTGATGTCCAACCCAGGAGGAGCAGACCAACGCCACTTGGATTTTTAGAACTTTCCGACACCTGTTTAACCGTCCATTTCAGAGGGCCCTTTCGGGGGGTAGAGGGTGAAGAAGCACAACGCTCCTTCACGATTTTGTTGAAACACCGAGATACGGTGGGTTTGTCCTCAATTTTTCCGGAGCCCCTGCGAGGGATGGGGTGTGATAGTGCAAACCCAGCATCCACAAGGAATGATTTTCCAATGTTTATCCCCAACGGATCTATGGACACCAGGGAAGCAACAAGATAGTAAGTAAGTCGATAAAATTCCACCAACCATCCAAAGCAACTCGGACAGGAGGAACAGACCAAAATAAACAAGTTTATACTACTGTATTTGAAAATGAGTTGAGTATACTCAGTTTTCGGGCCCTTTGCAGGGGGGTAGGTGTGACCATAAGTCACTGTTTTACATAGATTAAACCGAAGATTAATAGTTTTTGAAATTTCTAGAATAATACGCCAAGAAGAAGGCTTAACACACCAGTAACTGAGTGGAAGACCAAACATTTGAAAGCAAAGAAGCTCAGGACTAGAAGATTGTTGATACCTGGGGTTGTGGGAGTTCTTAATCCCCTTCCAACACGCCTTACTCCTACTAACGAACACCACTCCGCAACTGGGGCCCCCAAGGCTCGCAGAGACCGGCACACCCCAAAGACACCAGCCCCAAAGTTTCCTCCTCCGCCTTTTGAAATTCTTCGAAACTGGCTCAAAGGCCAACCAGCAGGCAACCAAGACTCTAACTTTTTGACAATGAAACCCAGAGTGTGGGCTACGGATCGAATGGCCTTGCTGAATAAAAGCAGAGACCACGAAATAGTTCAAACTGCGAATCTGGCGACATACTGAGCACAACTCGATAGGAATCCTTGCCGGCAGAAGGAGAAAGACGGCCAGGCAAGGCGATTTCAGAACTAGAATTAGGGTTGGGGAAAGCGTTCTGGCGGAGGAGATTAGGGGCACGTGGTAAGCGCGTTGTTTCAGGCCCATTGGGGTTTTTTTACAGTGTGCATGTGTATATAATATACTCCGTACTATACAGTGTATATGTACACCACTTTTACAAAATTACACTTACAGTGTATATGTGTATTAGTATGTTTGTATATACTGTGTATTAGTATGTCTATATATATACATATAAAGAAAATTATAAAATCATTTAAATATATTTTAAACATATATATGTTATGTCTTTGAAAATCGCAAAATATATCGGAATTTTAGAATTTTTTTATAATGTTTTTTATTTGAGGGACAGGGCCCGTCCCGTCCCGGTCCCGTCCCGTCCCGCGAGGGACAAGGCCCGTGCGGGATTTGAAAAAAAATAATGAATCCCGTCCCGCAAAAATTACGCGGGACGGGACACGGGACGACCCCCATCCCGTCCCGTCCCGTCCCGCGCCCACCCCTAGTACGTATGGTACTTTTTGAGTTCCCTTTTTTTTTTAAATTTTACATTTGATAACAAGATAATTGTATTTAAAGTCATTATATTATTCGGTTAAATTAAAAAGATAATTAGAATTTTAGGGAACTATTATTCGGTTAAAATTGATCTATTATTCGGTTAATTTTACGAGATTATTCATATATAACATGACGAAGTTTTACATATTTGAAGCTACATTATCTGTTTAAATTTAAAATATTATTCATATTCAAGGGGACAATTATTCGGTTAAATTTGATATATTATTCCGTTAATTTTGAGTGATTATTCGGTTAAATTTGAGTGATTATTTGTACGTAAGATGTTAATTTTTTTTTATAGATTTATTAGCTTTGGGGAGATTAAAATAATAATTAAAAAAATTATACATTATTCGGTAAAATTACAAAAAGTATTCATACTTAAGAGGGAGTTTGGAATAACTATATGCATATTATGTATTATTCATAGAGTGATTTTTGAAAAAAAAATTACGCATTATTCAATTAATCGAGAGTCATTATTCGTAGATAAAAATCCATTTTTTACATAGAATTTATTAATTATTCATTATTATTCGTTGAACCGAGAATAGTTATTCGTACATATAGATTAATTATTCGGATAAATTATAGAGATTATTCGTATAAAAGTTATTATTCGTTGAACCAAGAATGGTTATTTGTAGATATAGAATCATTGTTCATATAAAAATATTTTCGTAGATATAGATTCATTATTACAAAATATAAACTATTGGGATAATATGGAAAAAAAAATTTGTATGTCAAAAAATATTTTCGGATAACAATTTATGAACACTTTAACATAATTCCAAAAAAAATCTTCACTAAGATAGTGAGATTTAATTAAAAAAAACGCCTTAACTCAGCCACATAAAAAATATGGGCGATTTTGGTACTTGGCCTTTTTTAAATATCCAATTAATCACCTAGCCCATAAATCAATTTAATTAGTTTGCCCTAGCCCCTTTCCCAATTGGGTGGGTTGGTCAATGGTCAACCGTTTGACCATTGACCGGTCAACGTTGACCAACCCATTTTGATGCCAACTTTTTTTTTTTTTTTTTTTTTTTTTTTTTATGCCTACTTTTTTTTATGCCAACTTTTTTTTTAGTGATGCCATATTTTACCGTTTTGATGCCAAAATTTTACTATATTTTATTTTCACTTTGATGCCACTTTTTTATGTCAATTTTTTTATAATATTTTTTTTACCGTGATGCCATATTTTTGATGATATTTTTTCAAAGTAGTATTTTTGATGACATTTTTTTCTTTAATGTGATACAAATTTTTCAAAATGGCATCAATGGTCACCAACCTGTCTGGAAATGAAACCCGAAAACCAAAAGAAACCCAAGGAGTACGCGCACCCCCACGCGCCCCCTTTTCCCCCAAAATCACCCAACTCCAACCCTAAATCGAAAATTCGATCAGAAAAGCCGATCGATCCCCCTGAAAATCTCGCCTTAATCCCTCTCCAAAAGCAAAATAAGTGTTGTCTTCAAAATCTAAAACGCTTTTTATTCTGGATTTGGAATAAAATCTGGATTCGAAAGGAGTCTGATGTTCTCTTCTTAAGTCTGGTGTTGATCCACTCAAGCTCTCTCAAAGCTCTGCAATGGAGGAGCATAGCTACAATCACTACTCCAAGCAATGGGATCTACTCTCTTGTTCCCCTCCTCGGCCGTCTGACTCGATCTAACGAGTCTAAGTTCACCGGCTTGGCGCTTGATGGCTCTGAGTTCGTGCTTCGTGTTTCGGGGCTCCATCAACTCGGTGTTCTTCGTTGCTTCTCCTGTCCCTGGGATCCGTTGGGTTCTCTTCTTCTCTTTGACAGGTATGGCTTCTCAATCCCTCTCTCTAGACCCAAGATCCAGATAATTTCTGGAATCTGTATACCTAAAACTTCTTTGAATATTGTTTACCCTTATTTAATCATATGTGAACCAAAATTAAAGGTTCATCTCCTATCAAATTGCTTTTTACTTTCTGTTCTTGGCCAAAAGCTCTCTGTTCTTTCTGTGCCTTCTTGTTGTTTACTGTACTGCACTGCCTTAAGGGCAAACAACCTAAACGACAAAGGGAAGGGGATTCTCTCTGAGGATTCACCGACACCCACAAATACCCAATCCAAAGGGAAGCCTTCGGGTGACACCCATAAAAAATCCACTATCTCCAAGTCACTCAAGGGTGATAAGGATAAAGGGAAACTTGATCTTGATTCACTATTTACCCAATTGCAACAGCTTCAACCCAAGTATCGATTTGCTTCTGATGCCACCCTTGCTGAGAGGGCATTTGGTACCCTTATTGACTTTAAAAATCTTGCAACCAAGCTTAATTTAGGTTATGGCTGTTTGACAGCTTACCTTATTACAAAATATGCTATTGTCAATTTATCTTTTTGCTTAACTTGGACCAATGCTTTTGCCTGTACTCTATCTAACTCAATGACCTTGAATATCCAATGGTTGGTTTATACATTGATCTTCCCCTTTCAAAACATTTTTATGTTATATTATTCCATACACCAGATCCTAATCACTTTAAATGCCTTACTGCTCTCACACTTTCATGGTCTGTGTGTAAGAGTAAGCACTAACTTTGTTCGAGAGAGGTCCTCTCTCGAGCAAAATATACATTCACACACTGTGCAGATTCAGCTTCAAGAGCAAATTAAATATGAAGGAACCTATGGACAAGCATCAATGCAATCAACACTTGGATACCAAGCACTCATACCCACATACAAGGTACACAAGTTGCTTCACCTATACCAAAGAGAACAAACACATACAAGGTACACGAGTTTCCATCAAATATTCATTAAGACAAGCAAATGTAAGAAGAAAACAGTCCACTTCTATACTCATGTTGAGAGAAATACATTATCCCCATATGGTCTTGATTCTAATTTGGTTAATCATGGACTATATGAACTTGATAACATATTTTTTTTGTAATTATCTTGATTTGATAGGATTTATCTCCTCTATTGTGATGCTGCACTTTATTATTAGAATGTATGAGTTCCCAAGATTATCAAATTCCACATGGTGGCCTTTAGGGGTTTGCTTATTTTCCCCACTAGATCACACTTTATGTTCCTGGTGTTTTGCTTTCTGGTGGAGCGCGGTTTCTCTGCCTTTGAAGCCCTCGGCGAGGTTTGTCCCCTCTCACTACTTTATTTCTCAATATTGGCTTATCTATCTTAATCATTTAATCTATGATTATAAATATGTATATGAAGTTGACACCATATTTAACCCTCACCGACAAGGACTGCATACTTTCATTGATCTGATGGGCAAAGCTTCAAATCATTACAGGTATGGTATCCTATCTTACATCTTCTTATCCAAACTCTACCTTGGCTTTGCTATAATGGCAAGCAACAAACCATCTAAAGGGAAGGGGAGCCTCTTCGAGGCTCCACCGACACCCACTCAAAACCAACCTACCGGGAAGCCTTTGGGTGACACCCTTAAACCTAAAACACCATCCAAATCACTGAAAAGTGATAAAGGAAAAGCAAAAACTGATCTCACTTCTTTCTTCAACCAACTGCAGCATCTCCATTTCTGCATTATTGAAACCCTCCACATCTGCTATCATCATGCCTTGGCTCTTAATTTATGCCCAGCAGCAACTGCTCATAAAATTCTGCATTCATGTCTTCTTTGGCACCTGTTGAATGCACTAGACGTGCTCTGCTATACAAGCAAGCCCCTTATCGACTTGCACCACAACATACTAAGGCTAACCATTATCTATCTTCTCTTGCTTAGAGAATTACCATATTATTATTGCCTCACTTTAGCTATGACTAACCTGATATCCGCCTTATCAATTTTTAAGGACACTGCTTCAATATATATCACTAATTTTGCTCGAGAGATTCCTTCTCTCGAGCAACATACATTCGTCCAAACCATGCAGCATATAGCTAAGGACACTTTGGCTCGAGGAATTATCCTTTGGTTCAAGTGTTGTCATCATGCATTTGAAGTCACCAAATACACCTCAGCTTCTTGGATGATGCCTAACACAGGACGTCCCAGGTCTATCATTTGCTGCATACCAACTGATCTGATATGTGTCAACCTAAGCATCACATTGCCTTCCTTTTGCTATAATCTCGACATGATTTCTTCTATTATGATCATGGATACAAATATGTCCATTGTAAAACATAAACAATATAAGAATTATTACTTGTATCACATGTTTATCCTTATGCACTTGGACTTACATAATAGATTTATACATTCAGGCCATTGCAAACTCTTGAACTGGATTTACAGAATTACTGCATTAATATTACTTCCTATATGCTTAAAATTATTACAGCTCATCCATTGTATTTCTGGGTTTATTCGAACCTTGGTTTTCTACCACATCATGTTTGGAATTTGCTTTCACCTTACTGATCTTGATTCCAACCACTATATAAAAGATGCAACATCGCTCAAAAAGAAATTAAAACACAATCAAAACAAAAATTCTTTAAGCATAGTGACCCTAAAACAACTACATGCACATGTAACCGAAACCCCCATTAATTGGAAACTCTTTACTCCCATAAACAAGGTTCTCAACCAGAAAACTACCATCTCCCTCTCAAAAGGTTTTAATGAAGTTTAGCTTTTGGAATATAAGAGGCCTTAGTAGAAAGAATGTTTGGACCCACATTGAAGCTACAACTAAAGCAGAGCACATAAAAATCCTAATGCTAGCAGAAACAAAATTAAAAAACCCTCCGCCAGACAATTGCTGGAGAAAACCAGGATTTGACAGAATGCATTTCATTCCATCCAATGGTCTAGCTGGGGGACTTTGCCTTCTTTGGAAAGAATCCCAATTCCATAATGAAACCTTCAGAATTAGAAACTCGACGGACCGCATCATTCAGGCAGACTACATAAACACGGCCCTTAACATTGATGTCGAAATCTTATTCGTTTATGCAACCCCTTACGCAACGGAAAAAAACAACTTCTGGGCCTCAATCTCAGACTATATTCGCAAAGCTAAGGACTCGCTTATTATTCTTGGAGACCTTAACGAAATTTTAGAACCTACCGACAAATTAGGAGGCAGAATCCCATCTGCAAATAGATTTGCAAGACTTCAAGACACTATTAGAACTTTCAATCTGATAGACTCCCCAACCTGCGGAAACGTTTACACTTGGAGAAAACGTGAACATGGCACCGATAACATATTTGAAAAGCTAGACCGAGCTATGGTTAGCCACCCTATCCTTAAACAATTCCCGAACCTTAGTACGAAAAACCATGCTTTTCTTAAGTCAGACCACGCTCAGATCACTTTGGACCTTATGGATAACCGCAAACCAAAATTGCAACCCTTCAAATTTGAAATGGCATGGACAACAAAACCATCCTATGAATCAGTGGTGCGCTCTGCATGGAGGATAGACACTCCTGGCTCGAAAATGTTCAAACTAACGAAAAAACTACAAGAGGTTAAAAGAAAAAGCAAGCTTTGGAGCAAAGTAACCTTTGGAAATGTTTTCCGCCAAATTAAACAAGTAGAAACAGATCTACTAGAATCACAAAAGAATCTTTGCAATGCTTACAACCAAAACCTGGATAACAAAATCAAAAGGCTCACTTCAAAGCACACCTCTCTCCTTTCCTTCCAGCAGAAATATTGGGGGCAAAGGGCGAAAAGGATGCACATAAAATCCATAGACGCCAACACTAAATACTTTCATAAAATAGCAACAGGAAGGCGAAATAGAAACATAATAAAAACACCTCCAAACCACGGCAGGTATAACAATTAACAACGAAGAAGATATTAGAAAGCTAATCAAACACGATTTTAGCCAGAGATTTACGCAACATGTTAGGCAACAAACACAAAACAACCTACTTCACCATGTAGGGAACGAAATCTCAAACGAAGATAATGAATGGCTAACCCGCCAAGTAACGAACTCTGAAATTAAAAATGCTGTCTTCAGTCTTGCCAATGACAAATCACCAGGTCCTGATGGTTTTCCAGCTGGTTTCTTCAAAAAATACTGGCATATTGTGGAACCATCAGTCATCAAAGCAGTTAAAAGTTTCTTTCTAAGCGGAACGATCCTGAAGCAAACAAACCATACGTTCATAGCATTAATACCAAAAATAGACAACCCAACCACAACATCTCACTATAGGCCTATTAGTCTCTGCTCAACAACATATAAAATTATATCCAAAATTCTAGCCTCAAGACTCAAAAGGGTAATCCCTAAAGTAACCAATCCACTACAAAGCGCCTTCTCTTCAGGTAGATCAATACAGGATAACATCTTAATTGCGAACGAGATCTTCCACTCTTTCTCAAAGAAAAATGGAAAATCAGGCTGGATGGCTGTGAAACTTGATATGGAAAAAGCATTCGATATGGTCGACTGGAATTTCTTACTCACCATTATGTCTAAATTTGGGTTTTCACCCAAATTAACCCTTTGGATCAAAGAATGCATCACCACAATAACTTACTCGGTACTAGTAAACAATGAACCCACTGAAATCTTCTTTCCCGAGAGGGGAATACGGCAAGGATGCCCACTTTCACCTTATCTATTCTTAATAATATCGGAAATTCTGGCCCGTGGGTTACAACATGAATCGGAAAAACCACAAAGCCATCTAGGATTCAAACTAACGCGAGGGGGAACAAAAATTCCTTTCTTAGCCTTTGCGGATGATATCGTCATATTTGCATCAGCAACCAAAACCGGTTGCGACCAAATTAACAAAATTTTGACTGAATACTCAGCTATTTCAGGACAAAAGGTAAATAGGCACAAATCCCAATTCCAAACATCTAAAAACGTCACAACCACCCAGAAAAATCTAATCAGAAACGAGCTAGAAATAGCGTACACCCCTAAGATAGGAACCTATTTGGGTTGCCCCCTAATAGAAGGAAGAATGACAAAAGAAGAATTCACGGAACTTCTAACAAACACCAAATCTCAACTTCACAAATGGAGGCGAATTGCCTCTCACAAGCTGGTCGTTGCACTCTTATTAAAACAACGCTAGCAGCCAAACCTTTACACATAATGCAATGCTTTATGCTACCAAAATCAGTCCATACGGAACTTGATAAGATCAACCGGAACTTCCTTTGGAACAAAGGACCCAACCATAAGCCCCTCATCGGCTGGTATGAGGTTTGCAAAACCAAGGAAAATGGAGGGCTAGGGTTGCGTAGCTCGGAGGATATGAATACGGCGCTTCAGATGAAATTACTCTGGAAACTATTAGCGGAACCAACTAGCCCATGGGTTAAACTAATTAAAGAAAAATATCTCAAAAACCAAAATATACTCACATATCAGAAGCAGAGTACCTCTTCCTGGCAATGGACCCAGTTAATAAAACTAATCCCGCTGTTTAAACATGGCCTTAATTGGTCCATTGGCGACGGCGCCTCTATCAAATTTTGGCAAGACCAGTGGTTAGGCCAAACACCTATAAATTCATCTATCTTAGGAACTCAACAAATAGACGATACAATCAATGTAAAACATTTTCTCAAAGACAACAAAATGTGGAACCACGATAAACTACACGCAGAGTTACAAAGCATAATTCCAAACAACCTAATTGAAACTATCAAGGCAATACCAGTACCACAGCACATCCAAGTTGACAGACTTTATTGGAAATGGAGCAAGAATGGCTGGTTCAACACTAAATCTGCTATTGATATGATATACAACCACAACAAACACGAAACATCAGACGCAAATTGGATCTGGGGGCTAGATATCCCCCCGAAAATAAAATCTTTCCTATGGAAAATCTTTAAGAACGGAGTGCCTACTTCTGTCAAACTAGCTTCTCGACACGTTGGGATTCCGACAAACTGCCCCCACTGCGACTCTTGTTATGAAGACCTAAACCATTTATTATGGAACTGTCCTATTACGAGGGAGACCCTAATTGCAAATAACCCGGGAACATTTCGGAAAATGTATGGTTGTTTCAGCAAAGACGAGCACTTGAACACCAAGCTATGGGAAATAAAAAATACAATAGGAACAAAATGCTTTGAAGATCTCGCTTTTGCTTGGTGGGGTATCTGGTACTCCAGAAACAAAACACTATTTGAAAACATAAACCCGGACATAAGACGCATTTTATCCTTTATAAATGAGCAAATATATGTCTGGAAAACATCAAATTTGAACTGCCCGGACTACTACGAAAACAACAAAAACACACCCACAAATGTGAACAAGCAAAGATCTATATCAAAGAGAAAGAGAACAAAATGGGAACCTCCGCCAATTGGAACTCATAAGTTAAATTTTGATGGTTCGTTCTCCGCGGATGGTTTGGGTTCTTATGGATTCATCATTCGTGATTCTGTAGGAACCCCGATTTTCTCTGGTAATGGACCATCACCAATCAGTTCTGTCTGTGGCTGTGAAAGTTTGGGTCTCTGGATGGGACTTCGGGCTGCAACAGAACTGAAAATAACAAACCTTATTATTGAAGGTGACAACTCAACAATAATAAAAAGTATGAAAGGTATGGGGAAGCCTACTGGAGACTCTGAAATGATTGTCTCGGACAGTCTAGTCTCGCTGGGCTTTTTTGGTTCTGTTGAGATTCGTCATGTCTTCCGTGAGGCAAATTTGGTAGCTGATCGCTTGTCCCGTATCACTCCAGCCTTCAACGGTATCTGGATTCCTGATGACTCTCTGTTGCATAGTCTCATCCGGAAGGATGCTCTTGGCTGATAGAGTCCAGCTCTATGGTCAAATTTTTTCCGTTTCAAAAAAAAAAAAAGAGTAAACAAAAAATGTCATCAAAGTTTAAAAAAAGTGTCATCCAATAATTTAATTAGAAAAGTGGCATCAGATTGAAAATAAAATGTAATAAAATTTTGGCATCAAAACGGTAAAATATGACATCACAAAAAATGTCATCAATGTTTTAAAAAAGTGGCATTAAAAAAAAGTCATCCAATCATTTCATTAGAAAAGTGACAATAAGGTGACAATATTTTGATTCCACGTTTTAAGCTCTTATGCCATCAATTATATAAAATTGTCACCACAAAATGTTGGCATCAAAACGGTAAAATATGGCATCACAAAAAAAAAAGAAAAAAAAAAGTCGGCATCAAAAAAAAAAAAAAAAAAGTTGGCATCAAAAAAAAAAAAAGTTGGCATCAAAATGGGTTGACCGGTAAAGAGGGCTAAGCAAGCTAAAAAAACAATTAATGGGCTAAGCATACTAAAAAAACAATTAATGGACATATCTAGCTAACCAAATATGCTAAAAGGGTTTTTTCCCCAAATTCCCTCAAAAAATATTACGGAGATTGCATTTTTTTTTTAAAGCCTTAATTATACAACCAAGGAAGTAAAAACAGAAATTTACACACGGGCCCACGGCATCTCTATATGTTTGAATCTCACGCACTACACCACGAGGGTGGAGAATATTTTACTGTGGGTCCTACTGTTTAAAAAAATAAAAACAGAAATTTCCATTTTAATCACATCCCTTTTTTTTTTTTTTTTTACAGTAGGCAAGAAGTAGATCGACAACGCGATCTTGAAGCCATCAAAAGATGGCTTGGAAAACCCTACGCAGAGGGTCGCCAGTAAAAAAAATATTAATCTAATATTACAATCTAAGATTACAATTACACTAATTTATAATTAAAATCTCTAAAGAAATTAGAACCCTTGGAGCTTAGACTGCTTATCGACGATTTGCATGCAAGCTGATGCACTGGTTGGATTTAGCCTAGATGGCTTAGACGGCTGCGGTTGTGATTCTGGATGCGAAGTATCGGACTCGAAAGTGGTGTCTCGGACTCAAGGTTATCAAATCTGAGATTTGGACATTTTTGTGAAAAAAATTTTGTTTGAGATTTTAGATTTAGGGTTAAGAATTTGGGGCTATGGAAGTGTAGATCTAACAGCAGAGTCGAAGGCAGTGGGGAGGAGATGAGGAAGAGTGCACCGGAGGCCAGGAGAGCGAAGGGATCGTCTCGTCGGGGCTGCGGTCAGAGTTGTGAGGCGTGGTCGGTCAGAGATGCTTCATTGAGGTTTTGGAACTGGGCGTCGGGGATCCAGGCGAGCAGGCCGCAGGAGAGACCGGCGAAGGTGGCTGATTTTGTTGAAGGGGGTTGGTGACGGAGATTTGGACGGCCATGCCACCGCATACAGCGATGGAGGACGGCCGGGGGTGGTGGGGTTAGTCGCACCAGAACGCCATAGAAGGGAGACTCGGCGGCGGCGCGGGAGCTTGGACTGGTGGCTTTGTCGAGAAGGAGGATTGAACGCGGAGGGTTGTCGATCGGGCCGACGGGGAGGAGATCGCGAGGCGGCGGCGTCGGTGGGAGCTTGGACAGGGCGCCGTTATAGCGGCGACCTGGTTGAGTTTTAGGCTAAAGTTTTGTGGGTTGGGGTTTTTTAGGGAGATTTGGGGCTCTCCTAAAGTGGGGTTGCCATTGTTTCCTCCTTTGAAGGAGGCTGGGGAGTGGAGGGTGGAGGTTGGAGGTTGAAGAGGATGTACAGGAGAAGAGGCAGTGGCGGCTAGGGTTTTTTTGGCTACATTTCAGAGCCTTTTTTTGGCTCTCTCTCCATCTTTTTCTCTCACAATATTTTTAATCACATCCCTTAATTTCATCTAATCCTATGGCTCAGAATTGTTCCTACGTTCTCACCATAAGGGGTGTTCTCATACCATCCACATTCTATATATATATATATATATGTATATAGGGGCTCTTTCCAGTGAGGACACCCCTTACCATGTAACGGGGGGAGAAATCTGGTGCGTTGGATTTAGAGCATCCAATGAACAAAATAATTCATGTTTTTCTTTTATTTAAAAAAACATAAGGACATATTTATAATTGAGAAAAGAAAACAGTTATGCAATTTGTAACCGATTAAATTTGCCAGTTTAATTTGTAACCGATCAATTTTTTTATACGGAGTAACCAGTTTAATTGGGTTTCTAGCCCTTCTTAGTAGAAAATGCATTTTTTTATAACGTTGAAAGTGCATTTCAATATGTACGTGCTTTGTTTTTTAATTGATTTGCATTGTATAATTTATATTCATATTTAACCTCTTTAGTATTCAAATTTAAAATATTACTGTAATTCATGTTTGATCATTTTTCTTATTGATTTGTAAAAATTAAAAGTGAATATGTAGAATGTAAAATGTGAATATTTAACCTAGTAAAATTGAACATTTGTAAAATGTGAATATTTAACCTTAGTTTGATAAATGTGAATGTCGAGGGAGAGTAGTTTGAGTTTGTAGGGGTTTATTAGTTTAAATTTGAAGTTTTGGTAGTTTGCTTATAATATTTGCATAAAGATGGTCGGAATTGGTAGGGCGGCAAGAACATTCAGTGCTCGTGTGATTAGGGAGGGCTTCAATTTACAATTACTAAAAATGAATATTTAAGTAATAAAAATTGAAGCTTTTTGCCGTAAAATAGGAAGATTTGGTTTGAAGTAAAAATTGAACCTTTTTTGCCGTAAAAAAAAGTGTTCGATCAATGTGAATATTTGACTGAAAACCATGTTAATATGAAATTTTAGTTTGCAAACTGAATGCGTAAATCTCCTATTGTCTGCATCTATAGCAGAAACCAAATAGAAGAAGTGAATGCGTGAATCGTCTGCAAACTGACGTTAAACTGCTTGATTTGGAAATTAAAGAAACCACGTCTATTTTTTTTTAATTCTCCAACCACGTTTTTACAGTTTTTTTTTACCTATAACTCTCCTCAATTATTCCCATACACCCTCGTCTATAACTGATAGGGTTTATTTTAGTCATGTTTTAAGTATAGATTTGCATATTAGTTTAGAGCATTTTTACATATTTTATAGCTTAATTTATATTATTTGGTTTTCGGAGTCTACCCTAGTGTTTTTATATATTTAAGGTATTTTGGAAAAGATTTGGAATAGTTCGCATTGGACAAATTAAACAAGATCGGAGCGAGTTTCATGCGTACAGATCAACCGAATGGGCTGATGAATTCATAAGGAAGGCGGAAGGAGTCATGCGGCCCACTGCAAGTCTGCAACCATTTATTAGAAATTAAAACTAGGATTAGATTAAATTAGATATGTTGGTAGTATTATATATATATTTATATTATAGATACATTACGATAGATAGATTAGATGCTATATATATTCATTCATACGGCAAGTTCGACGAGGCCGAACATAACAGAACGTGACCGGCCGACTGACTTTGTTCTGCCTTTAACCCTAAGTATGTTTTGCTTTATTTTGATGGAGACCTAAACTCTCCCGTTCTATCTACAATTTGAAGCTTTGTTTGATTGAGTTGTGAGTTTCTGAATCTTGTTCCTTATTTCCTATATTGAATGTTTCGACTTCTTTGCGCTTTATGATTGATTGTTTTATTTTATCTTGTCTGATCAACTTGGTAGAATCAATTCAATTGCTAGGGTTTTGTAGATTCCTGATTGCGAACCTTAACCCAAGTGGCAAACTTATCTCTTTAGGGCTGATTGAACTAATTAGATAGGTAGGAAGTTGGATGTGTTGTTAAATCCCTCTTTAGGGACTGCAAATACCTTGGTTAATCTCTGGTCTTAAAGCTATCAATTGGGTTAAATCCTTCTTTAGGGACTGTTCGATTGATAAGGGTTTCTAGGACTGATTGGACTAGTAACTATATTAGGTCGGGACAAGGGCATTCATAGGAAGACTAAAAGGACAAGAGGAAGTTACAATATCAATTCAACCAAATAAAGTGGATAGTGGTAGGTAGAACGATTTTCTCTAAATTCATTTGCATTAATTTGTTTATAGTTTAATTTATTTTCTTTCTTATTTTCACCACTCAAAACCCCCGTTTCAAACTAATTGGTAAATAAACTTAACTTAGGAATAACTTGATTCTCTGTGGGATCGACTCGTGCTTACCACACTACATTAGTTAGGTAGGTTCGAATATATTTTGATACGGTTTAGGCGACTAAAAACCACTCATCAATAACCGTAGATCAAATTACATTGAACGCTCTAGATTTGTCCCCTCGTTACATGGTAAGGGGTGTACTCACCGGAAAGTTATTCTATATATATATATATATATATATATATATATATATATATATATATATATATATATATATATATATATATATATATATATATATATATATATATATATATATATAATTTCTATATTAGGACCTTGTGTGTCGCCCCCGGGGCGACGAATAGCAAAACCCTTATATTATATATTTGTTTTCTTTAAGTACATTAGAAGAAGAAGAAGCCGGGTGAAAATTTTGAATATGTTGTAATATTTTATTGTGTGGTGAATATTTCACCTTATAGTTAAATATTCCCCAAAATCCGGGATATTTTTGGTTGTGATAGAGATGGATCTCCACTATAAAAGGAGGATCCGAGTTGTTGTAAATCAAGCAAGAAATCAGAAAACTAAGTACGATTTAAAGTACTAACGATCTGGTTCTCTTGTTTACCACTATAATTATAACACGTTATCAGCACGAGATCTAAAAACCAACTGAGTTTTTCAGATCTGAAGGTAAAATCCTCATATCTAAACTCTTTAATTATGAAAATGTTTTTACCAAAATCGTTTTATGGAGGAGTATGCTCTGTAGTTGCCCAAATTGGGATCTTCTACACCAGAAACTCATACAAACTCTCAGATCTTCCCGTTTTACATCATTTTTGTTCAGATCCGTTTTCAAAACTCATAAAATATGGAACACATAAAAGGATCAACACGTTTCATGAGTTTTTATACAAAACTGAAGATTTTCGGAAACAAAACACGAAAAGTTTCATCATCAAGTTTTACAAATCTCCACTTCAAAACAAAATTAGTAGATCTAAGCTTATTACAAGAGATTTGCTAAGAAATTGCATAATACAATACCGTTTTAAACTCCGTCTTCAAACACCGCCTCACCGAAACCTTCGTCGGAGCTCTTAGGAGCACTGGCAATTTTTAGTCACCCACACAACGAAGGAAACCACCAAAACCGCTGTCGTCATCCCACTTACCAACATTTTGAGTAAAACCCGGTCGGTATCGGTCATTTTTTCGCCGGATCGGAAAATGTGTGTGGTGGTGGCGTTGGGAACCAGGAGGACGAGAGGATGAGGGAGATGGTGGAAGTGAGTGGAGTGGGGAGGAGTAAGTGGTATAAAAAGGAGGGAGTGAAAAGATAAAGAGGGAGATAGCTAGGAGAAGTAAACATATACTACCCTCTTGCAATATTCAAAAGATGGACACCACTCCTACAATGTTTTTCCGTATGCTCACAATAGCTAGCTTCAAATCCATAGTTGCTACTATATACATATCATCATTGTTCTTGTTTTCACAAGTCATGAGGCTAACATACATGTATGCATAGTCTTGTCCAATCCATCTTTGGAATGTAGATGCATGTAGCTACCTACTATACTATACACACTTTTACATTCAAAATCTTAGTTAATTCCATTTTTGAGTTTGCATGACTATATAAATATATGCATGTTAATTAATTAAAATATAAGTGTGAACTCCTTGCTAGTTGGTAATTCAACAACGTGATAAATTGTTATTGAACTTTTACATGTCTCCCTTTTGATTGATCTTGCCATACAAATATTAGAAATGATGACTTCCTACCAACTACACTATTAACACTATACATGATTTGAAATTGCATGTACATTTATCTATATATTTGATGTTTGTACGTGTGTGTATGCATATCACATAATACATATTCATTCATGATGTATTCATACTCACTTTTAATTTTATACATTTAGTTAAAATTAACTAATTGTGTGATATTAATTAACATGATTTTATGTGTAGTGTTATTATGGCAAACATCACCAAAAGGGAATTCGATATTCTGGACCTGTCAGGGGACAAGTACCTCGAATGGAAGGTGGATGCTTTGACGCACTTGAAGGCTAATGGTCTGGAAGAGACCGTCAAAGCAAATAACACCACCACTCCACAAGAAAAGGCCAAGGCCATTGTCTTCCTTCGCCACCATATACATGAAAGTTTAAAGTCCGAGTATTTATTGGTGGAAGATCCGAAGGAATTATGGGAGAATTTAGCCGAAAGGTATGGCAATCAAGTGAATATATTACTCCCAATGGCCATATATGAATGGAACTCTTTACGGGTTCAAGATTTCAAAAATATCAGGGAGTTTAACTCCGTTGTGTTTCGAATCACATCGAAACTGAAATTATGTGGCCACGAAATTACCGAGGAGCAAATGATGGAGAAGACATTTTCAACAATGCATGCATCTAATGTGCTGCTACAACAGCAATACAGGCAGAGTGGCTTTAAAAAGTACTCTGACCTAATTAATGCGATGCTTGTGGCGGAGAAAAATAATGAACTCCCGATGAGGAACCACAACATGAGGCCTTCAGGCGCGGCACCATACCCTGAAGCGAATGCTGTGAATGCTATGAATGCCAACACAAAGAGAGGTGATGGCCGTAAAAATTCGCGGGGTTACAAGAAATGGAAAGGTCGTGGCAACGACCGCAAACAAGGCTATTGGAAAGGTAACTTCTCCCAAAAACATGGCCATCCTGGAGAATCATCCTCAAAGGGGATGAAGAAAAAGGTCCAGAGAGGTCCAACAGGAACCCCAAACAAACCCAAGTCTCAATGTTATCGATGTGGGATGACTGGCCACTGGGCCAAAGTGTGTCGTACAGCTAAACACTTGTGTGAGCTGTATCAAGCTTCCCAGAAAGAAAAGGGAAAGGAGGTGGAAGCAAACTTTGCTACTAACAATGCTCCACAAATTCCCACTCTTGATCTCGAAGACATGTTTGCAAACAATGTCGAGACTGGTGATGAATTTCCCTATGATGAAGGCACTAATTTCTAAATTTCTATGTCTCTAATAAATGTTTATCTGTCTAAGTCTTATGAATTGTCCTTGTATAATAGCAGTGTAATTTCAATTTCCTTGCCCGAGTCCTATGAAGTGTCTTTGTATGATATTAGTGTAACTTAAATTTCAATCGACCATGTAATATAATGCTTGTATTAACTTTGTGTGTTTTCTTAATTTCTGAAGTTATGAATCCATCTGGAGTTAATCATGATCATAAAGAGCAATGTCTAGTGGACAGTGCCACAACCCACACCATCCTGAAAAACAAAGAGTACTTCACTCAGTTGACAGTCTATGAAGGAAATGTCAACACAATATCAGGTGTGGCAAAGTTGATCGAAGGATCAGGAAAGGCTTGCCTCTTGCTTCCAAGAGGGACAAAGCTGATAATAAAAGATGCACTATACTCGAGGAAGTCACAGAGAAATCTGTTAAGCTTCAAAGATGTGCGTCAAAATGGGTTTCATATTGAAACCATGAATGAAAATGAAAATGAGTACTTGTGCTTGACTGCACATGTATCTGGAAAAAGGGAAGTGGTAGAAAAGCTACCAGCTTATTCCTCTGGACTATACTTTACCCATATAAGTCCATTTGAGATCAATATGGTGTCTAGGAGAAGTCCAGACGACCATAAAATGTTTAACCTGTGGCATGACCGATTGGGTCATCCAGGTACAACAATGATGCACAGAATTATTGAGAATTCAATTGGTCATGCATTAAAGGACAAGAGGAGCCTACATACAAGTGATCTAAATTGTACTGCTTGTTCGTTGGGAAAATTGATCATTAGGCCCTCGAAAAATAAAATAGCAGTCGAAGCCCCTGCATTTTTAGAAAGAATTCAAGGAGATATATGTGGTCCAATTGCGCCACCATGTGGACCGTTTCGCTACTTTATGGTGCTAATAGACGCATCAACACGCTGGTCACATGTAAGCTTATTGTCGACGAGAAATGTCGCATTTGCTAAACTCCTTGCTCAAATCATACGATTAAGAGCACAATTTCCGGATTATGCAATAAAGAAAATCCGACTAGATAATGTAGGAGAATTCACATCCCAAGCATTCAATGACTACTGTATGTCAATTGGGATTACAGTGGAGCACCCAGTAGCACATGTACATACACAAAATGGTCTCGCGGAATCATTAATCAAACGATTGCAATTAATTTCCAGACCATTGCTGATGAAATCTAAGTTACCGTCATCAGTTTGGGGACATGCTGTATTACATGCTGCGACACTGATTCGGTTGAGACCAACTGCATACCATAAATACTCCCCAATGCAACTTGTGTCCGGTAAGGAACCAAATATATCACACTTGAAGGTTTTTGGATGTGCAGTGTATGTTCCAATTGCTCCACCACAACGAACAAAGATGGGTCCTCAAAGGAGATTGGGAATATATGTTGGCTTTGAATCCCCCTCGATTATTAAATATCTTGAGCCAACAACAGGTGACTTGTTTACAACAAGATTTGCTGATTGTCACTTTGATGAAAATACATTCCCAACTCTAGGGGGAGAAAAGAATAAAATGGACCCTAATAAAGGTGAGATTACATGGGATGCCATGTCTTTATCATACCTTGATCCTCGAACGAAAGTATGTGAACAAGAGGTACAAAAGATAATTCATTTACAAGGCATAGCTAATCAATTGCCTGATGCATTTACTGATATAGCAAAAGTGACGAAGTCACATATACCTGCTGTAAATGCCCCAGCGAGAATTGAAGTACCTATGGATCTACCTAATAAATCTATTGCTAATGAATCTACTATACGTAGAAAACGAGGTAGACCACTTGGTTCCAAAGATTTGAAACCAAGACAAACGAGGAGACAAAAGGGTAATGTTGGTGATCTCACAACAGTTGATCAGCCATCTGAAGATAATAATAAATGCAAAGAGATCTATAATGAGGATAGTTTGAAAGGCGAAGGAAACTCCTCAGAAGAGGAGAATCTTGTTAAAGAAGATGAAAAAGAGAGTCTTCTTGAAGAAGATAGAAAAATCGACAATTATGAGATTTCCATAAATTATGTGTCCACTGGGATGCAATGGAACAGAAAAGATGTCATTGTCGATGAAATATTTGCTTTTTCAGTAGCAGTTGAAATGATGGCTAAAGACGACGATATCGAACCTAAGACGGTTGAAGAGTGTCGTCATAGAAAAGATTGGCCTAAATGGCGAGATGCAATTCAAGCAGAATTGAAATCGCTTGAAAAGCGTGAAGTTTTCAGCCCTGTGACCGAGACCCCAAAAGGTGTTAGGCCAGTCGGCTACAAATGGGTCTTTGTGAGAAAACGAAATGAGAAAAATGAGGTAGCAAGATATAAGGCAAGGCTTGTAGCACAAGGTTTCTCACAAATGCCAGGAATTGATTATGAAGATACATATTCACCGGTAGTTGATGCAACTACCTTGAGATTTTTAATTAGCCTGGCAGTGGCTGAAAAGCTACAAATGCGCTTAATGGATGTCGTGACTGCATATTTGTATGGGTCGCTTGACACCGATATATACATGAAGGTCCCTGAAGGACTAAAGATGCCTGAATCTTGCAAATCGAAGCCTCGAGAAATGTTCTCCATAAAGTTGAGGAGATCTTTATATGGACTGAAACAATCTGGGCGAATGTGGTACAATCGTCTTAGTGAATACCTTCAGAAGGAAGGATATAAGAACGACTCAAGGTGTCCATGTATCTTTATCAAAAGATATGAATCAGGGTTTGCCATCATTGCAGTATATGTTGATGATTTAAACATTGTCGGAACCCTGAATGAGATAGCAAGTACAGCTAGGTACTTGATGAAAGAATTTGAGATGAAAGATCTTGGGAAAACCAAGTTCTGTCTCGGTTTACAAATTGAGCATGTACGAGATGGAATTTTTGTCCATCAATCTAATTATACCGAGAAAATTCTGAAGAGATTCAACATGGATAAAGCTCATCCATTGAACTCACCCATGGTCGTTCGCTCTCTAAATATACACGATGACCCATTCCGTCCTCGAGAAGATGATGAGGAAATACTTGGCCCAGAAACACCATACTTAAGTGCTATTGGTGCCTTGATGTACCTAGCCAACAATACAAGGCCTGATATTGCCTTCGCTGTAAACTTGCTGTCAAGATACAGCTCAGCTCCAACAAGGAGACATTGGAACGGAATTAAACATTTGTTCCGTTACCTTAGAGGTACACATGATCTTGGTTTATTTTATCAAAACTGCCCAAATGCCACTCTTGTTGGTTATGCAGATGCTGGATATCTATCGGACCCACACAAGGCCAAGTCTCAAAATGGATATGTATTCACTTATGGAAATACAGCCATATCATGGAAATCGACAAAGCAAACTCTGACTGCTACATCGTCAAACCATGC